>CM068373.1:205575911-206114254 GCA_034769895.1 Magicicada septendecula | reverse complement strand
ATGAAAACTCAAGGAGACTGGAGGAAAAATTAGATAAAACAAATGAGGAAATTAAGGAGACATCAAAACAAATGAACGAAAGGTTAGATAGGAATGATGAGGGTGTAAAACAAATGAAGGAAGACATCCTACAAATACATGTAGAGAATTCAAGGCAGATTAATGAAAAAATTGAGAATCTTCATGTGACAATTAACCAGAAGGTGGACCAAAATAATGAGGAAAGAAAATTAGAAATAGCCAAAACAAATGAAGGGTTAGAAAAAACTAACGAAACAGTAGTACAGGTTCGTGAAGAACTACAAAATAAAATTAATGACATAAAAATTGAGAATAAAACATTGGTCGAAGAAATCCAACAGGAAACCATCGGAAAATATGAGCAAATTAAAAACGACGTACATCAGGTACGGGAAGAGAATAAGGAAGGTATTACGCAAATACAGACAGACATGGGCGAACGACTCGAAAGAGTCTATGGCAATTTAAACAGTATGGAAGGTCAAATTAATACCAGTAAAAATAAAATAGAGGAAATTAGTAGACGTGAATTACAATTACAAGAAGAAGTAGATTCATGGCGGGATAGGACATGCCAACATAGTCATACAAATAACCACGAGAACCGGGAGTCGATTAATTTTCGTAATTACAAGCGCAATCCGATGGAATTTTTAAAGAGATTGGAAGAGATGATCGCAAGAAATAGAGAAAATCGCTGGAGTATTATACGCAGTATGATTGATGAAACATTTAAAGATACTTATGATAATTGGTGGACAGCGGTGTGCCCGGATATACTGGACATGACTGAGTTCAAAAAACAATTTAAAGAGAAATATTGGTCTGAATCGACCCAGAACATGATTAGGAATAATTTGAGTAACGGTCGATACGAAACAAACATAGGCCAGTCTCCTACTTCATACTTTCTAGGAAAAGTATGTATGGCACGGAACTTAGAGCCCAGAATCCCCGAAGAATGTTTGGTGATACAACTATCCTACCATTACGAGGAAGGGATAAAAAAGGCACGTATGTGTAGTCAAATCAAAACGATTCCAGCCATGGCCAAATTCCTGAAGAATTATGAGCACGAGAACCAATACCAAAGAAATAGGATGTTAAATTATAAATATCAGAAGTATAATAATAACGCGCCACCAACCAATTCTCATAATAATGATCACAATCGACCTGCGCAGAACGTTAATGCCAATAGGACCCAAAATGAGCACGCAAATAATAATTCCAGGAACTATAATTATCGTGGCAATAATACTTACAATTACCGCGATAGTCGCAATAATAGAGGAGATAGGGACAGACGACCCAATAATTATAGGCATAACGTCAATTATATCTACTCCAGGCCTCAAGGTAATCAGCGACGGTATTACCCAAGGAGTCACCGATATGACAATCATTATGACCAGTCCCGGCGTGAAGACAACTATCCACCTGAAAGAAATTATAGGATAGCGGAACCTAATACGGAGGATCACACCGAAACTGTACTAAATCAACACAATAATCCAAATGAAAATAGAGAAGAGGGGGTAAGCCCTCATTTAAACTAATAGAGGCAGTGAAAAATAATGAATACCCTTCACTGAACCGTAATCTTGGGGAACAACGACTTGTAAACAAAATTAAGAGTAATCATACCATAACTATAATTAATAACCACTATTTAAAGAATATCAGAGAAGATTTATTGTAAGAGGATAAGAAACATGTAAACAGTAATAGTAATAACGAAATCATATATGTAACAGCAAAATTAAACGGGGTACAATCTACCATAATGATAGATACTGGATCTAATATATCGTTGATAGACAGTACTGAACTTGAAAAAATACAGCGAGAAGGCCAGTTGCCCATACCGACATTACCTGTCAATAATGTGATAATTATCGGAGCCACTGGGCGACAAAATAAAACAGTTAAAAAACAAGTATCGCTCGATCTTACCAATAATAATATGACCCTACCAATAGGATTCTTGGTCGCAACGGGATTACCGTTCAATGTATTGATTGGATGCGATGTATTGCGCCAACATTCCGCAGTAATTGACTTGCATAAAGGTATAATATCTTTAACATCCGAAGAAGGATTATGGATAGCAGAATTAATTGACACTAATAGAACCGTTCCAGTTAACACCAGATGTTTAGCCATAAAAAGCTACTTTTGTAAGAAAAACAAATACCAGAAGTCATTCAATATGAGGACGATGATCCCGAACTGTGGCAGAGTAAGTTAGAAGAGATCCGAGAATTCCAAAGGGAAAAAACTTATAGACAAGTAAGTAAGGTACAGGCCGAAAATTTAATTCAAATATATAATAAATACAAACATGTATTCTCCAATGCTCCACGTAAAGTAAAAGGATATTAGTGTGTGATAAATTTTAAAGAACCAGTGAACTTTCGCAGAAAATCATACCCAATTGCTTATTCCATAAAAAGCGAAGTACGGGACGAGATTAATCGTATGATTCAAGATGACATAATAGAATATAGTCAATCACCATATACCAGTCCCATAGTGGCAGTCCCGAAAAAGAACGGAAAGGTGAGAATTTGCCTGGACGCTAGGGAAATAAATAAAATGATCATCAATGATAAGACTTCACCAGGCGAAATAGAAGAAATTTTAAAGAAATTCCACGGCATTAAATACATCAGTACTTGGGATACGGTCTGCAGTTACTGGCAGGTCGAACTACATCCAGATAGTAGAAAATACATGGCGTTCCTTTTTGACGGAAGGAACTATCAATTTAAAAGGCTACCTTTCGGACTAATTAATTCTGTTGCAATATTTGTAAAATGTATGGACCAAGTATTGGGACAAGAAACACTGCAGTTCACTACGGTCTATGTAGATGACCTACTTATAACTTCTTCACATTGGGATGAACATTGCGAGCGGGTGGAACAGGTACTGAGAAAATTATCCGAAAACAACATAACACTCAAGCTGAATAAATCTAAATTTATCGCCAATCAAGTAAAGTTCTTAGGTTTTAATTTGTCTGAGGAGGGTATCACACCTTCAACAGAAAAAGTAGAAGCAATTCAACTGTTCCCTACTCCAAAAAATAGAAAACAGCTACAATCCTTTCTTGGAATTTGTAACTATTACCGAAAATTCCAAGATAACTATTCGGAAGTAACGGCCAAGTTTCAGAAACAATTATCATCCAAAGACAAATGGGCATGGGGACCAGAACAAGATAAAATTCTGCAATTAATCAAGAAGAAATTTTTAGAAACAGTTATGTTGTACCACCCTGATTTTAACAAACACTTTTATTTAAATTGTGATGCGAGCAATGTTAGCTTAGGAGCTACCCTATATCAAGAAGATAAAGAAGGACATCATATGGTAATCAGCTTCGCCAGCAGAGTGCTTAACAACTGCGAACGCAATTATAACGTTACCGAGAAGGAGCTGCTAAGTGTAGTGTACGCATGCAATAAATTTAGAACTTACATACTCGGATACCCAGTGACCGTAAGAAGTGACCATAAATCAATTTCATTTCTAAAAAGATGTAAACTTAGTCATGGCCGGCTAACTAGATGGGTACTTGCATTGCAAGAGTATTGCATCGATTGGGAATATATACCTGGAAGAAAGAACATAGCAGCCGATATCTTGTCCCGAATAAACATACAAGACCAATCGTTCGAAGGAGAAAAGGAAGAGATTGCAAAAGTGTACCATGTCATTAAGAGTTGGAAGGATTTGGAAATTATTACAAATGAAATTAACCAACACCAAAAATCGGATCCCAAATTAATAAACATACGCCAGAAGGTACAAAGTGCTGATGAAGTTATTACTAAATATTACTGTATACATGATGATCGATTATTTATTAAGGTCACCCCTAAACAAATAAACTGGAAACTAGTAATTCCCACCGCTGTGGAAAACAAATTGATATTGGATTACCATGAACGATATGGACACATGGGAGCCATGAAAATCGTCAAGGCCCTGGAAGAAAAAGTGTACATAAAAAATATAACCAGGAAAGTACAAAAAGCCATACAAGCATGTCACATCTGCCAGATGGTTAAACATAATAATGAGAAGGAGGAGGGAGTCATGATCCCTATCACATCCAAATATAAGCTGGAGAAAGTATTTCTGGATATATGTGGACCATTCCCACGCAGTGGAGGAAACCATAGATATAAATTCATAATTATTATTTTTGATCACTTTTCCAAATACACTAAACTCTACGCTATTAGCAGAACCACGACCAAGAAAATTCTGGAAATAGTCATTGTACGTTACATAACAGAGATTGGTAAACCGTCATCTATTATCACCGATCATGGTACGCAATTCAAGGGCTGTAAATGGAGAAATAATCTTTTAAAACACAACATTAGAACATATAAGACTTCAGTATACCATCCCAGCAGTAATCCGGCAGAACGTGTATTGAGGGAAGTTGGCAGAATACTCCGAACTTACTGTCATGACCAACAGAGGTGGTACGAATACTTGTCAATGACCGAAGAGTTCTTAAATATATCTTATCATCAATCCATTGAAAATACCCCTTATACTGTTATGTTTGAAAGGCTTCCACCTAGAGAAATCCAGGATATTATAAACTTTCCAAATAACCCAGAATATCAATTTGAAACCGTTAAATTTTATAACCGAGTAATGGAAAAGGCGGAAATGAAGAAAAGAAAATATGAAAAGAATAATCCAAAACCAATTAAGTACCAAGTGGGCGAGAAAATATTAATAAGAAACATGGAGCTACCAAGCACTCTAGAGGGAATAACTAAAAAATTATTATTATTATATACTGGGCCATATGTGATAACAAAAAATAATAATAACAATACATATGAAATAATGAACCCTATCACGAAAAGGATTAAGGGAACATACAACCAAGAGTCCATAAAGAAATATAATGAATAAATTCTAAAATACAATAAGAACAACTTATTACCAGTTTTAAAGAGAAAATAATTGGAATTTAAAAAGAATTTGAATTTGAATACAACCACTAAATTCTAAAATACAATAAGAACCACTTATTATCGATTTTGAAGAAAAAACACTTGTAAATAAAAGAGAATTTGTTGAACAATAAAATAAATAGAAAAAAAAATGTGTCATTCAAAATGAAGTAAGTCTGAATTAAAATATAGTTATGAAGAAGGTATTACAGAAGAAAGTGAGGATTATTACTAAATGTTTACAAAGAAATGATATGAATAATGAATAACAAACCCCAAGATTACAGAAGAAAAATAGAATTATTACTAAACGTTTACAAAGAAATAATGTGAATAATGAATAATGAAACCCCAAGATTACAGAAGAAAGCGAGAATTATTACTAAATGTCTACAAAGAAATAGTGTGAATAATGAATAATGAAATCCCAAGATAAAAGGTGTTTACCTCAAATCTACCTATGCAAAATAAAGAAAGAGAAAAATCATATGACCTAAAATAAATACCACATTGCCAAATGAAGGAAACAACTTCAGTAAACGATTGAATGTAACCAATGTAATATTAAAGAAAACAAGAAAGAAAGAGTATTTATGAACATAATTCATTGAAAAATAAACAGCCAAAATAATGAAATACTATAAGAAAATATCGGTATGGAGAACCATACATGACTTCCATATTCTAAGATTTATATTTAAAATCATTTTCAGCCAAACAGCCAGGCTGTGTCTTACCTGCCTTTTTATTGCTGTATTAAATGAAAAATATTATATTACATTAAAATGAAAAAATTATAATTTTATTGCCTGGCAACAAAATTATTTTATTTTTAACAATTACCATTGTTTCAAAAAGTTTAAATAAATTTTCAAGTACTTTACTCTTGTTAAAACGTAAAAGGTTGCAGGTAAACTACCCCTTCCCCTTAACCGATCTTCACCAAAATCGAAAGTCATTGAGACCTCTACAATTCAGGGACGTATGCAAAAAATTATTTGATTCTGTTTCAATTTGCGGCTGTTATCGTTTGCCATAGAAAATACGCTTGATAAAAAAACGTTGCAGGTAAACTACCCCTTCCCCTCAACCGATCTTCACCAAAAACAACAGGTCTTGAGTACTCCACAAATCAGGGCTGTATGCAAAACATTATTTGATTCTGTTTGAATTTACGGCTGTTATCGTTTGCCATAGAAAATACTTGTTAAAAAAACGTTGCAGGTAAACTACCCCTTTCCCTCAACCGATCTTCACCAAAAACAATAGGTCTTGAGAACTCTACAATTTAGGGCTGTATGCAAATAATCGTTTGATTCTGTCTGAATTTGCGGCTGTTATCGTTTGCCACAGGAAATACCCTTGTTAAAACATAAAACGTTACAGGTAAACTACCCCTTTCCCTTAACCGATCTTCACCAAAAACAATAGGTCTTGAGAACTCTACAATACAGGGCTGTATGCGAAACATTATTTGATTCTGTTTGAATTTGCGGCTGTTATCGTTTGCCAAAAAAAAAAAATTTCCATTGATAAAAAAAAACCGTTGCAGGTAAACTACCCCTTTCCCTCAACCGATCTTCACCAAAAACAATACGTCTTGAGTACTCTACAAATCAGGGCTGTATGCAAAAAATTATTTGATTCTGTTTGAATTTGCGGCAGTTATCGTTTGCCATAGAAAAAAAATCTACAGACAGACACACAGACAGACACACACACACAGACACTTTTCGGAAAACGACTTTTTTTCATGTTTTGAGTGTAGTAGAACCAGAATCTGCAATAATCTCGAACACGATTTTTTTTGCCATCACCATACTTCCATTCCTTAAGGAATATGGAAGTAAAATAATAGTTGAGCTAAGGACTGTATTTATTCAGAAACACAGTTATAATGATTATCACACAATAACTATTTAGAAAATATTGAGATCAGAAAAACAAATGAAGAAGATACTTAGCATTATAATCACAACAAAAATGAAAAACAAAAATAATTACAAATGATAACTGTCAGATTTAATATCAAAGAGTGTTTAAGGACACTAAAATGGAATCACAAAGTATGGGGGATAGTAATGAAGAAATATAAAAGCAACAAAGAAAAAAAAATTTTTTCCCAAATATTTATTATTAAGTAATTAAAGAGATTATTAGGAGATTATTATATTTTATAGCTGACTGTAGATGAATTCCAGCAGTACTATATTAAGGTGTGGTGTGGGCAGCAGAGTATGAAGCCAAACAGTGCCTCTCTGAACTGTACCGACGCACATATTAGGGATTGTTAGGGAAATTAAATATTTAAGGAATTTTAGAATAGTTGCAAGAATGACCTCAGTTTCCAAAAGAGTAGTACGAAGAAAACAGAAAGAAATTAGATGACAGAAGAATAATTGAGAAATACAGTGATTACAGTAATTATAAGTAGAAGAGATGTGAACCTAAAGTATCATTGAATATTGTAGCCAACTATCAACAAATACTGTTTACAGAAATTAAAAATAATCAAGAATGTTAATTAAAATGATGAAATTTTATTAAATAAAGAATTATTAATACTAGTCTAATGAAGTTACATTGAGAATCCCATCGTCAACCATTAATATTGAGATGAAGAAAAGGCATGTGAAAAAGACAAGTTTATTTGACCTAAACTTCATTCAGGTAAACTAAACTTTTTTAGGAGGGGGAGCATATGTAACGCAACAGAAATGCTGGCATCCATGTTACATAAAAATTTGGTTAACAGAATAATAAACAAGTCAATATCTAACCCCATGATAAAACAAAAATCTAATAATTACATTTATAATTATAGATAAAGATAAATAAGGATGCAAGGTAGAATTAACGAGAATAAACAAACCTGTAAGTTAGATAATAGTTAATGATGTATGTTCAGTGAAAAGTAAACAAAAATGAAACAATAATTTACTTTATAGCAATAGCAATTAAGGATTTTGAGTTAAAAGATATTATTTTGTGACAACAAATGTTATGATAAAGTTTATGTTATGTTATACCAATTATGTGTTGAGTTAATGAAAGGTAATGAAACAAGATGTATTATTCAATTACTGTTGTAGAATGGAGTGTGAAGCAGCTAGTTAGCGTTAATAGATTTGAATTTTCTTATATATGATCCATAGGTCAAGATAAAATTGTCATTAGATATGGAAAATAATTGTTTATATAAATGTTAACAGTTAAGATTTGATTATATGTATGAATTTATGTAAAAGGGCTATAGATGTTTACCAGTTATAAACACAGGTAGATCCGTTTACAATAAAAGGCCTAACAGCCAAAACCACTATATAACCACTCATAACATAAAGGTTAGGTACATAAATTAATAATAATTAATGAATACGGTTTGAAGAGCTAGAAAAAAACATTAAATTAGTAATGATATATAATAAACCATATCAATTTATACAAATTATGATAATGCCATAATGCCATGATATCGATTGATAACGTTTAATATCGAAAAGGTAGTAAATATAAAAGAAAAGAAACAGGCTCATATCAAAAAACCAGCAGAATATGTGTAGAAAATAATAAACCAACTATCGGTAAAGTTATATTCCGATATAATAGCAAATTGATAAGGAATAGACAAAAAATATATGAAATAAACACTATATACAAAACATGTGGAAGGAAGAAAAATCATGTGTTGCTATGGACTACAGGAAATGAAGAAGTTGTTGATTTTTAATTATTGCCTTTTATGATCTGAATGTGATGAGATTAAAAAAACCTAAGAAATGTCTATTTAATCAGAATATTCTAAATTAGTAGATACTCTTATAAAGTACAAAATTCTAATGATAATATTTATGATTCTTGCCAGTACAATTTAACCAAACAAGACTATAGTATGAAATCACAATAGAAAATAAATAACTGGGTTCTACAAGGAAGGACTTGAATTCTCCCATATCCGAAAGGAATTGACGATATATTAAACCAAATAGAAAGAGTCAAATGTATCACAACTAATAATAATGTACATTACACTAGAACTTATAACCTTTCAAATACACGGAACATCACTAATTGCTTCAACCGAGAGAAGAACGTATTTGGATCCAGGAATTGCAGAAGAAGCATCAACCGGGTTGTAAATCAATCCAGAGAGCTGTATTTCCGAGGTGGACAGGACAAGAGTTCCATTTTATTAAACCGAAGAAAGAATATTGTACGGCATAATCGTCCAGAACGGTAAATTTATCAATCAACCGCCTACACGATTTGCTTCGTTCTAGTCTGGTAAATTATTATTATATCAATCATATTAACTACACAACACTTCAAATCTGTAAATCTTGCATTCTTATCTATGTGTTTTTAATCTTCCCCACAGTTACAAGAACCTTCACACCCTGAATTAAGTTAATTACAAATTAAAACACACTATATAACTGAATCTAAATAAAGGATCGGACTAATCAATAATCGATTCACGCAATCTATAGCCCACGTGTATGTCAGTTAGAACATATCTTATTCAATGTTAAAGAAGTAAACGAATAAAGAACCTTTATATAGTTGCAAAATCTTGTCATTTGGAGTATGATTTAATGAGTTGGGAATAAAAAAGTAACTGACTAAGTATAGAATAATTGGTTAACATAAACAGTGAAATAACCTATAAGTTTCGTTGCTCCGGTACTACAGCGCTTATAGCGGAATTCTCCGACACCAAAGAGAGAGCGTAAAAATACAAAATTATACATAATTCTCTTCAAGATATAATAGGGTTGAACGAAATTACAGAATAACACATTAATTAGTTAAGTTTCAAGTACACTAACACTGATATTTTTTAGAGAGTTAAGTTAATAATAATTAATTACATCAATATATCCCACAACTCCAAATATCTCAGATATTTAAATAATTAAGTAAATTAAACGACCTAAGAGAGTAAAGACAGGGGAATATACCCGTTCATAGCAACGAATAGGCTTACATTGCGTGACACATTATAAGACGCAAGTCGTTTTATAACAAATTGACGAACCCAACAGTGGGGCTTAACCCAGTAATACCCGTTTTATAACAAATTGACGCCGGCAACGTTGGGGCGGAAAGAACGAGAATCCCGTAACCGTAAGAGCCGAGCGTCTTATAACAAATTGACGCTCATAACGTGGGACCTAATTAGGTGACGCGAGAGTTATAACAAATTGACGTCTAACAACGTGAGGCGTTAGAGAGAAAATAAATTCAGATAGATAATTAAAATAAATCAAAACACACCAGCATTCGTTTTATAACAATATATATATATATATATATATTTCATTCACTTTCTGCTACAGTCCATTTCTTGATGTATATAATACTATAATACTTATAACTATTTTACCTCAAGATGTATTTTTTCTTTAGGGACATGTTTCGGGAGATCCTGTTCTGAAGGTTGAAGATGGGAGAACAGGATCTCCCGAAACATGTCCCTAAAGAAAAAATACATCTTGAGGTAAAATAGTTATAAGTATTATAGTAATATATATATATATATATATATATATATATTGTAACGTATCGCGGGTATTAGCGAAACGTCCGTCTTATTCAAGCCCCAACGTTGGGTTTGCCATTTGTAACGTAACGTTTTTCTGAAGTACTCTCCGGAGTGTCTTACAATTACTGAGTTATATTTAATTCAGCCCCAATGTTAGTACGTCATTTTTGTAACGTAAACTTTAATAAGGTGTGATGTCCGTCTTTTGACAGTCTCGGAGCGGTCAGAGTACCTCATAGCGATCGTCACTTATGAATTATAAGTATTAATATTTATATAAATCGGATTGTAATGTTACCCAAACGAAACAGAAATCGAGTGTGTGTGATTTGGTAGAGATTAAGGAAGTTGTTTATTCTTATTTGGAAGAGAGAGCGAGTACAATTTGTTTACACCCGGAGTAGACAATTTCTTATTTTTTCAAATATTCGCCGTTCATAAGATCAGCTGATTTTGACATTAATCTCCAAATGTTAGGTTAACCAAACGACACTGTTCAGTAATACTACCTGATGGATAGTCCTCTTCTTAGCTTACTGAAATCTACCACAACTACCCTCTACAATAAAAAAGACACATTTTATTATTCAACATAAAATATTAATAGTATTTATTTGTATAATATTGATTTCCTCTTCTGCCAATATACAAATATTACAATCGATCCTTTCAATCACTAATTCATTATATCGATTTAATTGGGTAAACATGAAATTATCATAAAATCTGGTTTTTAATGATTTTACAATTTTATCTTTAATTAAACATCAATCAACATATAATTCGTTTTATTTATTTCCCCAGGGTTAAGGGTAAGTTCTTTGTGTTATGAGATGGTCAGAAATGGATAATTATATACTACGCTTTACAAGATAAAAATAATCAATTTCGAATTTTTGTTTATTTTCGTAGTACGTAGTTCCGGATTTGTCCGCGAGAGTGCAGATTATGTTTTTATTAAACACATGACGTTTTTAGAAATTTCTGAACTGCACAACGATTTGATTTGAGGTTTTCTTGGTTAAATATTAAAAGAAATGTTTATATTACCTCTTTCCTCGAAGTTCTTACTTGCGTGAAGCGGTTTCTCGTGTGGTCGTTCTAGTTGTTTTGTAATTTCATGAATGTCTATCAGATACAATCTCGTTAAAAACGCGAAGCGCGGCTTGGCTAGGCCTGATCTTGAAAAGGTTTTTTAACACTTTGTTATTGGGTAAAGCAAGTTATATTTGATATCTAAAGGAGTTGGGCATAATGTGGATACTGTGAGTTAATTTTGTTATAATTTTGTACTGTTTCCAAATGTTTTCAAAGGTTTTTTAATACAATTTTGGTCTCATCACTTTTCTCAACCGAACGGTTTTCAATCTCTTTTTCGATTAAACAATATGTTGTTATTCTGTTACTCTTAGTAACCCATAATTTCTATATCATTTTTTATTGGTGCTGCTATTTACTTTTGAGTATATAGCTGTTTTTAATTATTATAAATTTATTTATGATTTATAGAAAAATAATTCTTTTTAATTTTGGTTTATTTTCCAATTTGATTTATATAACAGTTTTTCGTTTCTTTTCTTATAACTTTAGATATAAGTCTTTAATATTATTTTTAACTTTAAATGAATTTATATATTATTTATTAATCTCTTATAGTATTCTTACATTGCACTATTTTCTTCTGCCATTTTCCTCCTACAGTATTATTTTATTTTTTATTATCATCTTATATTTAACTCTTTTATTTTTTAACCCTGGGTTATCTTATATAATAACATAATTATTTTATTAAATATAAAATTAAACATAGGTACTAAATTTTAGTTGCCTACACAATATAAATCATACAATAAATAAACAAATTACATAACTAGTTAGTAGCATCACAGTCTACTATTATAATCCATAATTACTACATCTACAGCACAAGTCTGTAAGATGCTCCCTTCACATTCACTTATTTACGCACTGGGTACACTATAACTCACTTGTTACACTGTATATCACTTCAATATAGTTTATAATGTTTGGTGATATAACGTAATTTAGAGCTAGTTATAGTTTACCCATTTCTGACCTTTATGGTAGTATATTTAAGTTATCATTTATTGGGACTGGGTTATGTAACGTTACAATATATATATTATATATATATATATTATAAATTCTTAACTGTTATGAACTTCTATAATCTTCAATAGATTTAATCATTCAACTCCGTTACCATTTCTACAATTATTATAACTTGTTTCCTTACTTTACTATACCATAACTCACCAAAACATGTCATAGAGCATAAATTGTAATATTTAGTATCTGAACTCGTGGGTCTTTTGAGAATGAGATGAGTTAATTTTGAGATTCTAAAAGTATGTTAATTTATTGTATTGTGAATCATAAATGATATATTGTTACTTGTTGCTGGATTCCAAATAGAAGAATGACGAACTGTAATCCTGCGTTAAACATCGCACTACGCTTTGCACTAATCACACTTGATTAAACTTTCTGTAATTACTGCACTCGCTCGCGTTAGTACTAGACGTCGCGCACATATAAGTAAGTATACTTCTTGCTGCAATCTACGCGCACAAGTTAAATATCTTCTGGTCCGTACGTACTATCGCGCACATATATAAAATAAATTTCTTGATGACTGTAATTCTTTCTCAACTATTGAACTGAAATAATCTATTGATTTGAACTTAGAGTACTAGTATTAAAATTGCTCACATCGAGTGACGCAGGTTTCCCGTGTTTTGTGTGAAAATTAAACTTACACTCCCCTATTTGTTTGCTTTACTTCTTTTTTTTTATAGTTTTTCGAGTCCTTCCCTCACTACAACTCTTGTTGATCATACTCCCATTGGCTTGACTTTGAAATATTTGCCGGTAAATTCGAATGTACCCAGTCCGGTGTTGTATCTTTTTCGCGCTCACTACCAACGCTATCTGTGACTGGTTGCCAGAGAGCGGGCGATAGACTTACGCGGACGTTCGTTACACTCCCTAAAAAGTGACACTACTTTCTAAAATAGTCATACTTATTGGCGTGGCATCTATTGTCTGTTGAAGGACACAGTACCGTTAACCTAATGGTATATGGGCGTTTTTTGCTGGTTTTACACTACAAAACATTTTATGCTTTTATGACATGTAAGGGTGTTTTAGGTCTATTGTAACATATTTTGTCGGCGCCAGACTGTCGCATAGCCAATCCTCTTTTGATTCAATTTTTCATTCATACTCTACTTACATCTATGTACATTTCAATACTTCATATTATTATATATTGTTATAGTTACTATTAATATTTGATTGATTATTTTATGTGTTTATATACATATTAAATTAATACAAATGTTCATAGTAACGTTTCAAGACACACCACAATACATAATGCTTTTATTATGAACATTCTGCAAGACCTAGGAAGTCTTATATGGAATATGTCAAGATGAGAATGGAATGTGGTAATTTCTTTCACTTGAAACAATTGGCACAAGGAGGAATCCTTGTCTTTAGATCTGACCATGAATACCTGCACAACACTCTCAGGAAACAAATCTGACAAGATTTATGTATCAATAAAAACAAAAGTACATGAATTGTGCAATATTATTGAGTGCTACTGCATTCAATAATATTTGACCACATTACATTACTTTGATACAGACAGTAACACGCAAGTCAGAAAAGTGATCTCATGATGCCACACAAGACGTAATGAAACACTCCAAGACATTTTACAATCCAATAAAGTATAAACTCAAAAACAAAATGTGTGACTTTAATTAATACCTATCAATACATCTGTCTCTCAGTGTACTTGACTGCATGTTCAGTATCTTACCAGAGCAATAAAATTTGACACAAATAAAATCAGTCCTTTGAATATCAGTATTATCTTCACATATGACTACATCAAGTAATAATTTTTTAATAAAAATTTTAAATCTTAATTCTTTATCCTTTTCAGAGCACTTATCAGTTTCACAACATGTTTCGTCCACACTTGTCATTTCACAACTTGCTTAATTTTAAAGTACATAGACAACACTCTCTAAATCTGAAGTACACATTCCGTCACTAATTAAACCACCTCGCTCAAATAGCTTTGGTTTAAGAGTATCTCTAATATTAGAATACAAAATGCTCAATATATTGCCGACAGGAAGTCCTTCTTGAAACACTTAACTTGCAGACAGTACTTACTTGATTGTACATGCACACGGACGCACACACTTATATCTTAGAAACTCAAGACATACAGTAATAAATATATTTGCAAGGAACTAGAGTTTTTTAGTAGTAGGCCTGTATTACTATGGTGATATGCTAATGTAATAAAAATTTGATTTAAAAAAACTTTTATTTTTCTTATTATTTAATGGAACAAAATAGCTAGACCTGATAGACACAAAAGTATCATTATTTTTTGAGAACTGTTTATGAAGGAAAACAGTCTTTTCTTTTTGAGACAAAGAGAATAATTTTTTAATGCAGGTAAAATATCAAAGAAAAGTTACACCACACATCTTGGTATGAATATTTCCACAGGAGTAAAACCACCTGGCTCAATCATCTGGAAATAATCAGTTTTCATCACTCGTGGTCAGCCGAAGCAACATTTGTTAGAATAAAGCCATACGGGACATAACTTTCATATAAAAAAAATAACAAACAAACAAAAATTAAGATTTGCTCTTCCAAATCTAGTTCATAGAAGTAAAACCTGAGAAATAAAATGAACTTTTGAAGACCAGAAGAGGGCTTTTGAACACCAAAAGATTGCTTTTAGGCACCAAAGGGACGTTTGCCTGTAATATATTTCATTATCATTTTGTAATACTGTTTGTCTATTCTCTCTCTCTCTCTCACACACACACACACACACACACACACACACACACACACACACACACACACACACACACACACACACACACACAGAGTTTTCACCAAACAATTTGCTTTGCTATTTCTACATGTGCACATCTGCTGCCTGAGTGTAAAAATTTTCACACCAAAGATGAATGTGCCTCGAGGAAACAATCTGAATATGTCTTTCTCATGTTTGATTGTGAATAAGCAACTGTGATGTCATCTTATTCAGCAGATTGTTAGAAGACAGACACACAGAAATTAGTGGAGGAAAGATCAGTATGAATCTTTCACACTATACCTTTTCAGTTCTACTGCAATACTCCTTGGAAGTTATGTTATAAAGGGTGTCCCATAAAGTACGCAAGATTTAATAATGTTGTTAAAACTTTTATTAATTGAAAAATATCAGATGTTTTAATGTTAATACAAACTACACTTACTGCGGTTAAATGTGGAACACAATATCAGACAAATGTCCCCCGCGACTCTGCTGGCACACTGTTGTCCGTCGATCGAAATTTTCGATGACCTTCTTGCACAATTCCGGCTCAATTTCACCAATAACTCGTTGAATCTGTTCCTTGAGTTGAAAACTTGTTCGTGGATTGCGGACATAAGCGCGTGATTTCACATATCCCCAAAGGAAGAAGTCGCATGGTGTTAAATCACAAGACCTCGGTGGCCAGTTCTGATCGCCGTTGCGTGAAATAAGACGCGCAGGAAACTTTTCAGATAACAACGCAATTGTTTCGCGGGCAGTATGACTGGTTGCGCCGTCCTGCTGAAACCACATAAATATCTTCGAATTCCATACCTTCCAGTTGAGGCCACAAAAACTCCATTATCATGTTCCGGTAACGTTCGCCAGTCACTGTTACTGCATCTCCAGCCTCATTCTCAAAGAAATACGGCCCAATCACGCCACCAGCCCAAAACCCGCACCAAACAGTTGCTCTTTGTGTATGCAAAGGCTTCTCGTGAATGATACGAGGGTTCCCTGTACCCCAAAGCCGACTATTTTGTTTATTTACGTACCCGTTGAGGTGGAAGTGTGCTTCATCGCTAAAGATGATTTTGTGGGAAAAATCACCGTCCGTTTCACGTTTACCCAATATCCAACTGACGAATTCTCGACGCTTCAAATGGTCACATGGTTTGAGTTCTTGTGTTAGTTGGATTTTGTAGGCATTCAGATGAAGATCGTTTTTTAGAATTCGCTGCATTGTGCTTCTTGGAATGGCCAGTTGTTGTGATCGACGGAGAATTGATTTCACTGGACTCACATCGACACTATCTCTCACTACCGCGATGTTTTCAATAGAACGGGTAGCGCGAGGACGGCCATACGATTTAACCTCTAATAACGAAGCTGTTTCTTCGAATTTCTTAATCAATCTCTGCACAGTTGACAGATTAGGTGCTTTTCGTCGTCCAAAAATTCCACGCAATTTACGAACGGTTTCCGCATAACATTCACCGTTTTTATAATGTGTTTTCATAATAACAACGCTCTGTTCTTTCGTGTAACGCTCCATGACGACTAATGGCGAGTAAACGGCAACAACAATACAACAGTTGCAGTGCTACCAACCTAACAAGACGACAGTGGCGCGTAATTCAAATATTGCGTACATTATGGGAACCCAATATATATATAACAGACCACAAGAATCACATCTCTGATACCTGTATCATACTAAGATGTTTCTTCACCAGAATCCAAGTTTCAGAACCATACAACAACACTGGCACAGCCTTTATCTTATAAAATTTCTGTCAAGTCTCTTTCCTTGATAATGCTTGACGAATTGTTCCACATACAGACTGAAACTTGGCCAACTTATGATCAGCATCATGGTCTATCATCATAAGTGATGTCATAACTTAGGATATGTAAGACCCGATCTAGTCTATTAATTTTCTAATTTTAGTTTGCAAGGCATATGTTCCCACAAAGCCACAGTTTCTGTCACAGTATTTCTTACCAACAATATTGTTACAACACAAATAAGCCACCCCAATACCAGGGATAAAAACGATGAATCAACTATATAAAATGTTCAAACTAATGAAAATAAAATGACAAAGACGCGACAAACGACGGCGTGACCTAACCCAAGTGATTGAATGAAGTGATTGACTCAATACAACCAAATAAAATGAAACCAAATGAGAAGGGGAAAACCAAAATAAAATGAAATAAAATGAAATCGAAGAAGAAGGAAAATGAAAATGAAACAAACCAAGTATAAAGGAAATAAAAGGAAAACAAATGATATAGAATAGAAAAAGGAGAAATGATACACTCAAATATAATAATGGAAACGAAACCAATAACTAACAAATGTAAAAGATAATTATTATTATCGATTAAATGATAAATGTAAATGATAATTGATAAAACCCGATAAAGTAATGAGAAAAATAAAAGTACACTAACCAAATAAATAGAGTTTAAATGTAATAAAGAACTCTATAAAGACATGAACTTATTAATCGTATAAATAACATTTGTAAAGAGAGAGATAGTGAGATAGTGAGAAAGTAAACATAACTAAGTGACAAAGAGAATGTAATGTTAGGTATTACCCACTAATAACACTTAAAATAAAATTTAAGAAGTGCAAAAGTGAAAGTGTAAAACCCCAAAATAATGAGAAACCCTATTGATAGGTATAAACATTTAATAATCGGTGATGAACACTACAAGATTAATGGTGAACCATATTAGTAAATAAGAATTTTGTTAATGATAGTAATAGGTATAAACACTTAATAATCTGTGATAAACACTAAATGATTAATGGTGAACAATATTATTTAATAAGAATCTTGTTATTGATAGCATTAAGTTTAATTGTAAGTGAGGGAGATAATAGTATTCAAAGGGGGAATCCCATGGAAGGTTAAAAGTTAGGGTTACCATGGCTAGGTAAGGTAAAGTTTGTATAAGAAAAAATATAATAAAGAAAACAAGAGCAAAATAAAATAAACACCCCATGTTCTAAGGGATAATCACTTAAGTAAATTTAAATGGTGTAATGATGTTTATCACCAAAAAAATAAGTAAGAATGAAACGAATTGTAAGCAAACGTTGCATAATAACTGTTAAAAAATTGTTTGATTTAATCTATGAATAGGATATGGCTGAAGGAATTATACAGACCATAGGCCTAGATGTTATGTTTTATGTAATAGAGAATAGTAAGTAATAGCCTAGTTATTAACAATGGCAAAATAAGTAAATAGAAAGATAAATTAATACAGATCTAATAACACTGGAAAATCAGTTAGGAAATAATTAACAAACCATAATGTAGAAACTAATGGGAACATGCAATTATTATAAAAACAGATCCAAAACACATCAATAAGTAAACAAATCATTAATAAAATCAAAACAAAACATGTATGAGGATAAATTAAAATATAATTTGTATAAAATAAGTAAATATAGTCAGTTACTACTTAGGCCTATGAAATGCCTAACTGTAAAAAACAAAATAACTACAAATTGTAAAAAATTAACAAGAATATTAACAAATCCAAGGCAAATAACTAGTCAAGGATAATTTGTGAATCAGATTAAAAGATAAATGTTAGATTAAGGACTTAAAGTAAAAAAGAAATGTAATTAACAAATATCAACATAATTGTCCAAACAATAATACATAAGAAAACCCAACCTTATGGGATGTCAAAATGATCTTTGAAAGAAAATACGAACAGTAGTGATAATATTTAATACATAGAGAGGAAGACGGAAGAATAATAGCAATCAGAAGATATACAGTGATTTTGAATAAAAATTCAAATGTGATAACAATGGTCTTAAGTCAAGATCAGCCAATCAGAATCTATTAGTAATCATGACAATGGAACGTTGGTTACGAATTTTCCTTTAAATCCTATTATTCCATAAGTGACGCTCATCCAGAATAGACACCAGGCCGTGAATGACCAAAATTTTAATATAAAATGTTTAAAAAGTAATCAAAATTCAAAAAGATGAAAAGTAAGAAGCAGACGAAGGACGAGAACATTTAACTGATGCCAAGGACCAATTTAAATGAATTTTAAATTAATAAAATTCTACAAATAACATGAAAAAGATGCCAGATGTACTTAAGCCCCAAGATAATTGAAAATTTATGACTATTGAAGCCCCATTCCATTTCGACTGAATGACTGTTCACATCAAGTCGACTGATTTGATAAGTATTATTAAATTACCCAAATTTCTGAAATAAATTCATTTTAAATTTTTCTCACAGTAATCTGAACTCTCGCTATAAACTGAATATTATTTCTTTAAAAGATTAATTAAAAAAATAAAACACTGAAATTTTGTTAACTAGAAAAATAACCTGTATGAAAATTATGAACTTTTGAAACACACCTTACCACACTTCAGGAACAAATTATAATTACACATTATATTATTTAAGTACAAGTAATGTAAGGTAGTACTTTATTGTAATCATTATTAATATTTCTTTCGTAATCACAAGAACGCAGGACATTGAACGGAATAAACTGTAAACAAACCAAGCAGTCGCCATATTTGACTGGATAATTCGTTCAAAGTCGATTCGCCAACCTGAGATATTTGTCTTATAATAATTGTCGGTACAAATTTGTTGAATAACAACGTCGCAAACTCGGCGAACTAACTGCTCGATTAAGAAGGTCGAACGAAGGCGGCAGTAAAATTTGAATACTCCAGACCGTCATAGCTAAGAACGCTAAACCACCCTATTTGTTAATTTAATTGTTTTAATTACACAATTTGGCACCACCCGGGATTTATGAACACCTAAAGAAGAACAGGTAAGGTTTCCACTCATGTTGTACTGGTAACTGAAGAATCGCTACGGACATTGTTAGCGCAACATATAAGTAATGACCACTTGTGTGAGGCGAACACACGAAATATACAATTTTACAGAGTACGTAAGCATTTCTTCGTTACAGATTGGCGACCAACTAGTGAGGCTAGAATTGAAGACTAGCGGCGATTACGGAAAAATATGAAACATTCCATGGTTACAAGGTATAAAGCTAAGAAGGGAACTGAAGGTACCAACGAAGAAGAAATGGAAATGACTGAAGAAATGATCGAAGAGGATGCCCAAGAGGACCAACCAGAAAACCCAACCCAACCAACACCGGAAATAGAAGTAACAGTCGGCGACCAACCAGACCAACCAACCGAAGGGGCGAGGATGGAGAACATGATGAGAATGATGATGGAACAATTAAACAAAAACCAGGAGAGGACTGATGAAAACTTTAAGAAACAGGACCAAAACAGTGAAAACTTAAAGAAACAATAAGGGAAGATATTGAGACACTGAACAACAAAACTGAAGGAAATAATGAAACATTGAAGCAGCAGATATATGAGAAAATGGAGGAACACAGTGATACTTTGCGGAAGAATCAAGAATCCCTACAACAGCAATTGACGGAGGACATCCAAAAACGTAATGAAGAACTGAAGGAAGAATTGAGGGGACAATTGAAGGAGGACCATGAGAAGAACAAAGAAGAGTTGAAACAACAATTAGAACAACAGTTAGAGGGATACTGTGAAGATACCAGGAGGAAGGTCTGCGAAACAAATGAAAAAATAAAAACAACCAGCGAAACGGTAGCGAAGGCCCAAGAAGAAATATTAAGCAAAATTAAAGCAGTCGAGGATGACGGCAAGAACAGGATAGAAGAACTCCAAATAATAACAACAGTAGAATGCACAAGAAATAAACAGGAGGTGCTCAATAAGCTGGAGGAGAGGCACAAGGAAATACAAACAGATATAAGTGAACGTGTGGAGAGGGTATAAACCAACATCAACAAAGTAGACGGACAGACCCAAGAGAACAAGGAGAAGATCCAGGGAATCAGCCAAAGGGAAAGGCAGATGCAGGAAGAGCTGGACGCACTGAGGGAGAAACCCTGTCACAATACCCACATTATCACTAGCGAGAACAGGGATGTAATCAACTTTCGCAGTTACCGGCGTAATCCCATGGAATTCCTCAAAAGAGTAGAGGAATTAATAAAAAAAAATAGGAAACAAGATGGACGACGGTAAGAAGCCTCATTGATGAAATGTTCAAAGACACCCATGACAACTGGTGGACGGCCCACTCGACCGGAGATAAACTGTACACAGGAATTTAAGACACAATTCCGAGAAAAATACTGGTCTGAGTCCACCCAAAACATAGTCAGGAACGACACCAGCAATGGGAGGTATGAACCGCAAGCAGGACACACCCTAACGTCTTACTTTCTAGGGAAGGTATGCTTGGCGAGGAACTTAGAACCAAGGATACCTGAGGAATCTTTAGTGATACAGCTGGGGGTACCACCACGAGGACGCAGTACAAAAGGCCAGGAGACAGGGTCAGATAAAAACCATCCAGGGAATGGCGAGTTTGTTGGAGGACCATGAAAATGATGGCCAATACAAAAGGAACCGACTGGTTAACCAAAAATACAACAGGTGGAGTGAAAATAAAAATACGCCTAATTACAACCCGTCCCACAACAACACCCAAAATGGCAACCGAAACAACATGAACCGGAATGTCAACGACCATCAAGGTAACCAGCCGTGTAACAGAAACCAACAGAATTATAATCCAGGTAACCAGCCGTATAACAGAAACCAACAGAATTATAATCCAGGTAACCAGCCATATAACAGAAACCAACAGGATTATAATCCAGGTAACCAACCATATAACAGGAATGACCAAAGCAACAATCCCACAAACAACAATTACAGGGGAGCAGGACCGAACCAATGTTCTAACGGCCACCCCAATAATAGCAATTACTATGGCAACCAATTTAACCCGAATTACCAGTACAACAGGGGAACCAGGAATAACCAAAATAGAGGTGACGTTCGACGACAAGTTAATTTCATTAATGGGAGGAGTCAACCTAACCAGAGGAGGTATTGTCCAAATACACAGGCAAACTCCTGGTACAATAACACGACTTCAAATAATAATCAATTCCCAGAGAATAGAACTACAGAAGCGTCAAGGAATCAGATAAGTGGTCAACCAGGACCGATAAATGAAACGGCGGTGAACCAGTCCGATAGTCTGGCCAACAATGCACAACCAACTTTAAACTAAAAAGGTCAGTGAAAAACCAAATATGCCCTTCACATGACCAATCACTTGGGTTGCTACGACGAATGACACAACAAAATAAACATAAAATTATAACAATCATCTCCAACAATTACCTCAAAAATATAAGAGAAGAACTCCTTGAAGAAGAGGCTAACCAACTGCCGAAACCAAACAGTGAAATCGTACACATAAAGACTACCATCAACGGGACAATAACCATCATAATGATCAACACGGGATCAAACATATCCTTAATAAACCAGCCAGAGCTAGAGCGAATCCAAGCTAACTCCCAGATACCAATTCCCACTATACCAATCAATAATATCATTATAATTGGTGCAACTGGTAAACAAAATAAAACAATAAGAAAACAAGTTTCATTGGAATTGAACAGTCAAAACGTAACAATACCCATCGTTTTTCTGGTAGCAAATGGACTACCATTTAATATGCTCATAGGGTGCGACGTGTTGAGACAACACTCGGCAGTAATCAACCTACAACAAGGAATAGTGTTGTTACCTCTGAATGGGGAATATGGTCTGCAAACATTATAAACTGCAACCCTACACCAACAGCTTTGAATCAGGATCCAGGATTAAAAAATTATTATTGGAGAACACATGAACCATCAATAATTATGACTGATGAAGAGGAAAATAGAGAACTATGGGATAAGAAAATCGAGGAAATCAGAACATTCCAAGGGAACCGACCTAAACAAGAAATAACCAAAACACAGGTTGAAAATCTCATAACAATTTATAATACATACCAACACGTTTTCTCCAATACTCCAGGCAAGGTCAAGGGACACCAATGTAAGATTAATTTCCGGGAACCAGTAGACTTCCGTAGAAAATCCTACCCCATAGCATACTCCCTGAAAAACGAAGTCAGAGTGGAAATAAACAGAATGATGGAGGAGGACATCATTGAGTATAGCCAATCTCCATACACAAGTCCCATAGTAGCTATACCCAAAAAGAGTGGTAAAGTCCGGATCTGCTTAGACGCCCGGGAGATCAACAAAATGATTATCAACGACCGAACTTCACCGGGAGAAATTGAAGAGATTTTAAAAAAGTTTCATGGAACCAAATACATTAGTACCTGGGATACTGTATGTGGGTACTGGCAGGTGGAGCTGCACCCACACAGTAGACAATATATGGCATTTATCTTTGACGGAAGGAATTACCAATTTAAGAGGTTACCTTTCGGCCTCATCAACTCCGTCGCAGTGTTCGTAAAGTGCATGGACCAAGTCTTAGGTCAAGAGGCTCTGCAGTTCACAACAGTATATGTGGACGACCTACTAACAACATCTTCAGACTGGGACGAACACTGTGCACGAATCAAACAAGTGTTGAAAAAGCTATCCAACAACAACATAACTCTAAAATTAGATAAGGGAATATCTCCGTCCCAAGAAAAGGTAGAAGCCATTCAGAAATTCCCCACACCTAAGAATAAGAAGCAGTTGCAATCTTTCCTAGGTATATGCAATTATTACAGGAAATTTCAAAATAATTACTCTTATCTTACTGCAAAATTTTCCAAACAACTCTCAGCAAAAGACAAGTGGACCTGGGGAACTGAGCAGGATGAAGTACTGACACTCATTAAACAAAAATTCCTAGAAACAGTAATGCTGCATCATCCCAACTTTGAACAACCCTTCTATTTGAATTGCGACGCCAGTGACGTCAGTCTGGGTGCTGAACTGTACCAAGAAGATAAGGAAGGACACCACCTGGTCATCAGCTTTGCCAGCAGAGTATTAAACAGTTGCGAGCGTAACTACAACGTTACAGAAAAGGAGCTGCTCAGCATAGCGTTTGCATGCGGAAAGTTTAGAACCTACATCTTAGGGTACCACATTACAGTCAGAAGCGACCATAAGTCAATATCATTTCTCAAACAATGCAAATTGAGTCATGGTAGACTTACCCGTTGGATCCTCACTCTGCAAGAGTACCACATCACAGAGCATATTTTAACATGTTAACTGGGCTGAGGCACCGGGCGGGCGGGGCGCCGGCAGCGGCAGTAGCCTACTGCAACGAAAAATGGTGCTCATCGTTGCAATTTACGGTTCTTGTTCAGGTTATGTTACTCCAACCAGGGTTGGGTGAACAGGGTGCCATGGCTAGTAGTCTATGACTGTTAGCATCTAGAGACACCTAGTAGTACGAAGTTACTGTCGTTGGTTGGATGAGTTTAAGAACCCTCGCATAGTTGAATTTGCTATTAAAAGAAAACACTTATTGTGCAAAGTTCACCTTATGGCTCTTATAGGATTAATAATTGTTCAGTTGCATCAATTTGGTAAAAAAGTAATATATTAATATTAATAATAGGAAATAATAATGTAATATTTTATTTAATAAAATTGAATCAAACTTTTTGTTGGGCTTCCATTATATATATTTTTTTTATTACATATGTATATTTTAAAGAATGAGTGCAATAATATATACTAATAAAATTATTAATTTTAAAGTTATTAGTATATATTATTGCACTTATTCTTTAACATATACGTATATAATAAAAAAAATATATAATGGAAGCCCAACAAAAAGTTTTATTCAATTTTATTAAATAAAATATTACATTATTATTTCCTATTATTAATATCAATATATTACTTTTTTACCAAATTGATGCAACTGAACAATTATTTATCCTATATACGAGTCATAACTTTGCACAATAACAGTGTTTTCTTTTAAAAGCAAATTCAACTATGCAAGCGTTCTTAAACGCATCCAACCAATGCAGTAACTTCGTACTACTAGGTGTCTCTAGCTGCTAACAGTCATAGACTACTAGCCGTGGCAGGAGTTCAATAGTGAGGGTGCTAAATTACGTCTAAAATACTTTGCTATGAGGTCTAAATATATAATTGGCATAACTTGACTTTGAAATTTGTAAAATAATATTTGAGGGATAATTTTGGTCAATATTTTTAATATAACATTAGTTTGGACATTTTCAAGTCCCCAAACAATAGACTCGTCCGTATCTGTTCGTCCCCGCCTCCCTCCACCACCGCCATCCACCAGGCATCAGTCACTGCAGACTGCGCTGTCAAGTGTCACGTATAATTTATGCAAATTAAATTGTTAGTGCGTTTTGGTGCTTAAGCCTTTCGTCCGGTTGTACGAGTGTAATGTGTTTTGTGTATAGTGCATAAACTTTACTAATACGATATTTCCGAGAAAAAGAAACCTTCGGGTTCGTTTTATAGAAAAAGAAGAGCCGAGGCTCTTAAGGAGAAAGAACAACAAGCTAAATCAATGAAAAGGTTTGTTACACTACCACCTATTTCTCCCTCGTCATCACAACCTCAGGTAAACTGCAGTGATCAGCCAACAGAAACAGAACAAGAGGATGAAGCTGCCAAATTTGATACTTGTGTGGTAAGTTGTTTTATTTTTCAATTAGACATAGGATATTCGAAAAATAGAGGACGACAAAAACACACGATTTCAATATTAATAATTATTATAAAAAATACATGCTACTCAAAAATATGTCTTATTACATTATGTAATGTAATTAATTAACTAAACAAACTACTTCATTTTTTATAATACTGAAACATAAAAAAAATTCATTTGTAACTTATTGTTTAACATAAATATATTATTTTTATTTGTCCAAATGTCGAGCTTAAAACTGCTTAAAAAATATAGTTTTTTAATTATTTATTGTTGCAAATAATTGTTTTTAATGTAAATAATTAAAACATATACAAAATTTCACCCAAATCTAATGAAATTTACTCAAGTTATTGTGTCCCATAGAAACAAGTTTTTTTTTAAATTTTGGTTTTAATTATTATAAAATTTTTAAATTATTTACATGTTTACAATTATACACAAATTGTTTTTTTACAGGGCATGATTTTTTTTTTCGTTTTACTAATTGTATTTTGGGCTTTGCACCTTTGCAGGCTAAAACTTCTGGCGTGAAAGTATCAAAAACAATCATAGACTTCTTCAATTTTGGGTCCAACAAACGCCAGCATGAAGTCCAGGATCTAGCTCAAAGTGAAACACATCAAACTGAAAATACACAGGAAAATGTAACAGCTACCAGAGCAACATTATCTTCTCATTCCTCTAGAGAATGTAATAGTTTATCAAAAACTTTTCCCGTCACGATTCTGCCTTAGAGTCTAAAGACGCTACTGGTGAAATGGCATAAGGGGACAAAATTAGAGTCATCCTGGATACTTAATACTTACCCATGCCTTGAAAAAGTAAAACTGGGAAAACGGAGTGGGATGAAATGTACAACCTGCTTTAAGCAAATACAAGAAGCAAAAAAATTTTCAAAGAATGGTAGTATTCCAATAGCTGACGGAGTTCGAATGGACGGACACAGGGAACTTGAAAGGATAGTCGATCATTTACATTCAGAATCTCATATTGCGGCAGAACAATTGGAACAAATGCAGCAGAGATGGATGTTACAGTCTGAAAAGCACCCGTGGGTAAAAAGTTTAAAATCTCAAAATGCAGAAAAAATTAAAATATTGATTGAGATGGCTGTCGATGTGTATAATGATAGTCGTCAGCTAACCCTTAGTGCCAATTCTTGGCCGTCAAGATCTCTAGCAAAAATGCACACTGACATTCAGATAGCGTCTTATAAAGACAATGGACTGGATGCACAGTTTGTTAAACTGAATCCTTCCCCTGAACTTCTGCAGTACAGAAATCCTGTAATCTACAGGGAAATGCTAGACATTGTCAGTAGTTTGACGATGGAAAAAGTCATAAAAGAGCTAGAAAAAGCTGACTGTTTCGCAATTCAGATTGATGGATCATGTGACAAATATGGTGTTGATAATAAGTTTGTAACCGCCCGATTTATTTCTGAAGACAAAGAGATGAGGTTGATATTTCTAGGTGAGAGTAAATCCGTCAAACGAGGAGCAGAAGGCCTTCTTGATGCTGTTAAAATTTTGTTTGAAGATCTGGAAATTGAGAGTTTGGCAAAAGAAAAACTAACGAGCTTGACAACGGATGGCGAAAATGCTAACACAGGTAAGAACAGTGGTCTGTGGGTCAGAATGAAGAACTATCTGGAAAGAAATATTTTATGCATCTTGTGCGTTGCCCACAGATCTGACCTCGTACTTTCCGATCTTGAGTTAAGTATAATGGATGTTAAACACTGGAAAGCGAACTTGAAGGCCGTGGCTACGTTTTACAGAGGGTCATCTGTAAGATTCAATGAACTTGAACAAATAGCCAAAGCTGAGAATCTTAAGGTTTACAAATTCCCAGCTTACTTCGAAGTTAGATTCGTAGAACATCTAATTAATTTAACAAAAGCAGTGTGGAATAATCTTCTGTGTATAGAAAAGCACTGGAAGTCAATAGTTGATAACCCTGATTCATCAAAAGTTGAAAAAGCCACTGCAAGAGGATTTATGCGACTGTGGCAAAAAGAGGGTGACCAGCAACTCTTAACAAGCCTCATGCTCGATATCTTGAGGCAAATTGAAGGGCTACAGAAAGAGAGTCAACGATCAATGGTAACTCTGCCTGATATTGAAACCACAAAAGAAATTATTGTCACTTCACTCTCGCTGATGGAAAGTCAACCTTATCCGGGAGGATATGAAGAACAACTGTTGGAAAAGAATGCAGTCAAAAACGGAAATGATGATAAACCTGAAGTAGAGTTTTGCAAGAGAAGAGCAGTTAACTCCTTAGTATCCACAGCCACGAGAAGATTGCAGTGAGGAAGGAAATAGTTCTCAGCTGTAAGGAGTTCCTCACTGTCAGACTTGCTGACGACCAGCATAACATCCTGAACACAATGAACAAGTTTCTCAGTGCAAGAACTGCACCAGATATGATCAATGCAGTACGAAGTGAAGTCAAAGACATGTTTGGTGATGACACCGTTTCGCCGTTTACTGACGATGTAATCTGCTTATTCTGCAGTGAAAAATTACCTGCACCCCTGGAAATGGATGATGCGTCAGCCAAATTGTACCATTACTTCAAAGTGTCTAAGACCCACTCAGTGTTTTCCAAGCTGGTCCAGACATATATTTGCGTGATGCCTCACAGTGCAGGACCAGAACGGGCAGTGTCTGTTCACACAACACTCAAGACTAACAAACAGTCCTCATATTCCAGAAAAGCTCTCGACTCTAGAATGTATATAGCTCTCAATGGCGTAGGGACTGCGCTGTTCGACCCAAGACCAGCAGTAGCAACATTTTTAGAGGTCAAAGAAAGAAGAAGGAAACTTCCAGATGAAGAAATTTATCAAAACCAGAAATTTACAAAAACGTTTTTTTCAAAAGACTCTAACGTATAAGGGTATAGTCTAACAATATTGTTCTGACCTCAGATGTTTTTTTTTAATAGCCTTTAGCCTTTTTGATGTAGTTACAGCAACATTAACCGTTGACGATTAAATTACTAATTTAATTTTACAAATAAACAATTAACATTATTTGGTGAAATATTGGTATACCTTTAATAAAGGATGTCATATATTTAGGCTTACTTGAACATTACTTAATTTGTTTAATCTGTCAATTAGTACTGTTATATTGTATATTACAAGAAATTATTTTGCATTACATTTATTCAATGAAATATTATTTAAGAGATAATTTACCTCTGACACTAATTAATAAAGCAGCCATACTTACTTTCAAATTTAGTTTTATTTCTTACCTATAAATTACTACTTTTAGTATTGTTTATTTTTCTTGTTATGTCGTAGTACAATACTACAACTGTACAAATGTATTGGTGACTGGTGAGGCATTTACCCTAAAGCGATGAACACTTTGGGAGAGGGGGGCGCTCAGCGGGCGTAGAAGGGGCGCCGGAGTATAGTGTCGCCCAGTGAAAATTCCTTAAAATATGCTCTGCCACATCACATGGGAGTATATTCCAGGGCGGAAGAATGTAGCAGCGGATATATTGTCCAGAATAAATGTAGAAAACCAGACATTTGAAGGAGAAAAGGAGAAAATCGCCAAGGTGTATTTTATACTAAAAGATAGGAAGGACCTGGAAGAAATCGTAAACGAGATAGTACTACAGCAGAAGCAAGATGTCAAATTAGCAAACATACGAAGGAGACTGATGGAATCCGAAGAGATTATTAATAACTTTTATTGCCTACACAAAGATGTATTGTTCATCAAAACAAAAAAGAATCAAGGAACATGGAAACTAGTAGTTCCAAATTCTCTAGAAAACAAAATAATTAAAGACTACCATGTCAGATACGGACACATGGGAACATTAAAAATGGTTAAGGCGTTGGAGGAAGAACTATTCATTAAAAGTATAACTAGAAAAGTAAACAAAAACATTAAAACATGCACAATATGTCAGATGGTCAAAACCAATAACGAGAGAAAAGATGGAATGATGATACCCATCACTTCAAATACCAAACTGGAAAAAGTGTTTCTCGACATATGTGGACCATTCCCACGTAGCGGAGGGAGACATAGATTCAAGTTCATAGTGATTCTATTGGACCATTACACCAAGTACACCAAATTATACGCTATAAACAGAGCAACAACAAAGAAAATATTAGAAATCTTAAAAAACAAATACATTACAGAAATTGGAAAACCATACATGATTATAACAGACCATGGAACACAATTTAAAGGGAGAAAGTGGAGAGATGAATTATTAAAATTGAACATAAAAACCTATAAAACATCCGTATACCACCCTAGCAGTAATCCCGCAGAGAGAGTGTTAAGAGAGGTGGGACGTATTTTAAGAATGTACTGTCATGATAATAAAAAAGAATGGCAGAAATATTTAACTTCAACTGAAGAATTTTTGAATATAAGTTACCACCTTTTATTGAGAACACCCCATATTTAATGATGTTTGGAAGAAAACCACCTCGAGAGATACAGGAGTTAATAGACTTTCCAACCAACCCAGAAGACAGACCCGTATGATGAAAATAAATGTTACAACCGAATCATGGAGAAAATCGAGAAACAAAAAGCTAATATTCTCAAAACCAACCCAAAATAATTAAATATAATGAAGGAGAAAGGGTATTAATCAAAAGTCGTGAACTACCCAGTACACTTGAAGGTATAGCCAAGAAACTATTATTATTATACATAGGACCCTATGTCATAACAAGGGACAATGGCAACAATACATACAAAATAAGCAATATAACAACAAAAAAGATAAAAGGAGTGTATAATCAAGTTTCTATAAAAAAGTTTTACGAGGAAACATAAACCATAATAAACTAATGAGAAAAATTACCAAATTCAAAAGATGTAACATCAACTTACAATAATATTTAGATGACATTAGGTATAATATAAAATATAAAATAAAGGAATAAGTTACAAAAATTCCTACAAAGTAAGGTCACCTTACAATAATATGTAAATAACATATAAAGTAAAAGAAAAAAAAATATATGTATAAAATAAAGGAATAAGTTACAAAAATTCCTACAAAGTAAGAACAACAAACTTACAAAAATCATTTAGAATAATATTTGAGACAAAACAAAATAAACAAAAATAAAATCAAGCAAGAACTGCTAAGACAAATACCTAAAATTATAAAGAATATAGAGTATTCAAAGAAAAAAAAAAATGAACTGGTATAAGAAAAAAAAAAGTGTATCAAGCAAATATACAGCAAATGGCTAAAGCAAAATAATGGTAATCAACCAAGAAAAAGAAAAAAATATGTCTAAAATAATCAAAATGATCACAAGAAGAAAAGAAAAACAAACTAATGAAAAGTTAGGAATAATGAAATTAACAACTAAATAAATAAAAACAATCAACTGTGTGAGTAGATAACAGTATATAGCAAAGGTACAGCGGAAGGAAGAATGAGTAAAAGGTATAAAAAACCATAAAGTGGACAATCCCCAAAAAATATTAGGTATTTAAGATTGACTGAGAATAGGTCCAGCAATCAATTAACTGAGCAGAGATGATGTTCCTCTGGTCTCAGAAAAAATGGGTAGTAATGGAAGAAACCAGCTAATAAAAAGTTAGGGAAAAAATTATATAAAAGGGAGAACGCACTAATGGAAATAAGTAAAAGCAGATCTAAATAAAATGGAGTGAATCAAGTAAGAAGAGAAACAAGAAAGAAGAAATAAACAAGAAGAAAAAGGAAAAAATTATATATAACTGATAATTTCATAAAAAACTATGCTAGTGTTTTACCAAAATGATCAATTTTGAAGGAGAGGCATTATGTTACAACACAAATAAGCCACCCCAATACCAGGGATAAAAACGATGAATCAACTAAATAAATTGTTTAAACTAATGAAAATAAAATGACAAAGACACGACAAACAACGACATGACCTAACCCAAGTGATTGAATTAAGTGATTGACTCAATACAACCAAATAAAATGAAACCAAATGAGAAGGGGAAAACCAAAATAAAATGAAATAAAATGAAATCGAAGAAGAAGGAAAATGAAAATGAAACAAACAAAGTATAAAGGAAATAAAAGGAAAACAAACGATAAGACACAAACAAATGATATAGAATAGAAAAAGGAGAATGATACACTCAAATATAATAATAGAAACGAAACCAATAACTAACAAATGTAAATGATAATTGATAAAACCCGATAAAGTAATGAGAATAATAAAAGTACACTAACCAAAGAATTAGAGTTTAAATGTAATAAAGAACTCTATAAAGACATGAACTTATTAATCGTATAAATAACATTTGTAAAGAGAGAGATAGTGAGATAGTGAGAAAGTAAACATAACTAAGTGACACAGAGAATGTAATGTTAGGTATTACCCACTAATAACACTTAAAATAAAATTTAAGAAGTGCAAAAGTGAAAGTGTAAAACCCCAAAATAATGAGAAACCCTACTGATAGGTATAAACACTTAATAATTGGTGATGAACACTACAAGATTAATGGTGAACCATATTAGTAAATAAGAATTTTGTTAATGATAGTAATAGGTATAAACACTTAATAATCTGTGATAAACACTAAATGATTAATGGTGAACAATATTATTTAATAAGAATCTTGTTATTGATAGCATTAAGTTTAATTGTAAGTGAGGGATACAATAGTATTCAAAGGGGGAATCCCATGGAAGGTTAAAAGTTAGGGTTACCATGGCTAGAAGGTAAAGTTTGTATAAGAAAAATATAATAAAGAAAACAAGAGCAAAATAAAATAAACACCCCATGTTCTAAGGGATAATCACTTAAGTAAATTTAAATGGTGTAATGATGTTTATCACCAAAAAAATAAGTAAGAATGAAACGAATTGTAAGCAAACGTTGCATAATAACTGTTAAAAAATTGTTTGATTTAATCTATGAATAGGATATGGCTGAAGGAATTATACAGACCATAGGCCTAGATGTTATGTTTTATGTAATAGAGAATAGTAAGTAATAGCCTAGTTATTAACAATGGCAAAATAAGTAAATAGAAAGATAAATTAATACAGATCTAATAACACTGGAAAATCAGTTAGGAAATAATTAACAAACCATAATGTAGAAACTAATGGGAACATGCAATTATTATAAAAACAGATCCAAAACACATCAATAAGTAAACAAATCATTAATAAAATCAAAACAAAACATGTATGAGGATAAATTAAAATATAATTTGTATAAAATAAGTAAATATAGTCAGTTACTACTTAGGCCTATGAAATGCCTAACTGTAAAAAACAAAATAACTACAAATTGTAAAAAATTAACAAGAATATTAACAAATCCAAGGCAAATAACTAGTCAAGGATAATTTGTGAATCAGATTAAAAGATAAATGTTAGATTAAGGACTTAAAGTAAAAAAGAAATGTAATTAACAAATATCAACATAATTGTCCAAACAATAATACATAAGAAAACCCAACCTTATGGGATGTCAAAATGATCTTTGAAAGAAAATACGAACAGTAGTGATAATATTTAATACATAGAGAGGAAGACGGAAGAATAATAGCAATCAGAAGATATACAGTGATTTTGAATAAAAATTCAAATGTGATAACAATGGTCTTAAGTCAAGATCAGCCAATCAGAATCTATTAGTAATCATGACAACGGAACGTTGGTTACAAATTCTCCATTAAATACTATTATTCCATAAGTGACGCTCATCCAGAATAGACGCCAGGCCGTGAATGACCAAAATTTTAATATAAAATGTTTAAAAAGTAATCAAAATTCAAAAAGATGAAAACGTAAGAAGCAGACGAAGGACGAGAACATTTAACTGATGCCAAGGACCAATTTAAATGAATTTTAAATTAATAAAATTCTACAAATAACATGAAAAAGATGCCAGACGTACTTAAGCCCCAAGATAATTGAAAATTGACGACTATTGAAGCCCCATTCCATTTCGACTGAATGACTGTTCACATCAAGTCGACTGATTTGATACGTATTATTAAATTACCCGAATTTCTGAAATAAATTCACTTTAAATTTTTATCACAGCAATCTGAACTCTCACTATAAACTGAATATTATTTCTTTCAAAGATTAATTAAAAAAATAAAACACTGAAATTTTGTTAACTAGAAAAATAACCTGTATGAAAATTACGAACTTTTGAAACACACCTTACCACACTTCAGGAACAAATTATAATTACACATTATATTATTTAAGTACAAATAATGTAAGGTAGTGTACTTTATTGTAATCATTATTAATATTTCTTTCGTAATCACAAGAACCCAGGACATTGAACGGAATAAACTGTAAACAAACCAAGCAGTCGCCATATTTGACTGGATAATTCGTTCAAAATCGATTCGCCAACCTGAGATATTTGTTTTATAATAATTGTCGGTGCAAATTTGTTGAATAACAAAATATAATTTTGTGTCAAACTGAGTAATTACCTATTACCAAATAAATAAACTAGTACAGAGTGTAACCACTGTTTTTTTTATTCCATAGGAAAGTATATTATAAATTGTGTATTATTTAGCAAAGAGCAAAAATGACGGTAAGCGCTCACGTTGCAAACTCGGCGAACTAACTGCTCGATTAAGAAGGTGGAACGAAGGCGGGAGTAAAATTTGAATACTCCAGACCGTCATAGCTAAGAACGCTAAACCACCCTATTTGTTAATTTAATTGTTTTAATTAAACAATTTGGCGCCACCCGGGATTTATGAACACCTAACGAAGAACAGGTAAGGTTTCCACTCATGTTGTACTGGTAATTGAAGGATCGCTACGGACATCGTTAGCGCAACATATAAGTAACGACCACTTGGGTGAGGTGAACACACGAAATATACAATTTTACAGAGTACGTAAGCATTTCTTCCTTACAATATTCCACTAAAAATTAGGTTACTGGTAATGTGGAGGAACCAGTGATTTCATAGTCATTCTGTTGACCATTGAATCACTGTATTGAAAACTTTAAGCATGGTCTAACAGATGTGGAAGAGGAGTATACTGATCTGTTACATAAAGATATAAAAACTGACCAGCTTATTCCCAACTGTGCATACTGCTTGCAGCTTAGATGCACAATGCACATGCATCTTTAGTCTGAAAGTTCCAATTCATTCACATGAGGTGGTTCAATAAGATGCGTACATCTGGTATGTACGTACGGCTCGCATCTTTGATGTGAAAGCTGATTTAATGTACAACTGAATGTATACTGATCTACAAACATCTATGAGCAATAAACATGATGTTTGATAAAAATTTTTAAATATCGAATCATTCACAATATTTACCAAATTGAAAGCGTTTTACACAATGGCCTTACTGTGATAAAATTCAAAACACTCAGGTGTTTTAAGACATCCACCAACTTTGGAAATCACAATTTTTGACATGGTTAAATTAGCTTCTTATCTATTGGCTTTTTTAAGTCTCTGATGTATGCTACATCAAAAACTGTCATCAAAAACAGTTAAGACAATCTTCACTCACAGAGAATTAAGAGCAAATTTATTCCAGTTTCCCAGTACCACTGTTGTATTTATACTACAACATAAGACGTCATCTTTAATGTTTTATGACTTAATTACATTTTAGGTGTAATACACTTCTTGCTAGGCCTTTGTAAAAGAGTTAAAATTATTGATTTGAAAATCATGTTGGCCTATGAGCATGTGAAAAATAAGATCACAAACTATCTTTATCAAATATGATATATATTAATTTCAATAATAGTTTATGGTACTTATTCTAGTGTACCGACTCTTGATTTACCTCAGGGCGCCAGTAATAATAAACACAAATTAAAGTATGTTAATCACTTTAATGACAATTTGTATTTATACATTACAAAATTAAAATCTTCTTATATGAATTGAATTACTTATTGAACAAATTTAAATATGATTAACTAGCAGTGAGTCCTTTATGACAGATTGAGTCACTATGTTGCATAACAACATATGTTTATTTATCAAAATTATATAATTTAAATGTTCAGTATTCTTTACTTGCGTAAATCCTTCCAAAGTGCGTGGTCCTGAAGCTATTGTAGATCGGTGGTTCGTCAGTAGCCGTCGTCGTGTTGATTCTGGTTAAACTTGCACAATTCACTTTATCACAAGTGCACTACACTAACATATGGATTATACCTCTATGTTGTATAATTACACTGGACACAAAGATGACAAAATATAACTTAAGTGCATTTAACTCACTTCACGTCGCGTTTGGCCCTACTAATTTTATACCGTCGCAACTTTCTTTCGAACTCCAACGCCTCCTTCCGCGAATTACCGCCACATAAAGAATTAACAGAACTTCGTATGTATTTATTATTTATTATTATGTATTATAACTTCAATATTAATAATTATAGTGTTCCCGTATTTTGTTATTCTGAGGAGTTTACTGATTCTTTCCGTTAATTATTAAAATATCTATATTATTTGACGCAATGAAAACAACGTACACGAGTATCTCCGTATATTTCTGCCGATATTAAGAAGACTGCCATTATTTCCTCTAAGTTGACAATATATACATGCCTCAATTTTCCCTTACTTACGAACTACAACAAAACGCTCCGATAGGTCCAAACTACCGCTAAATACGAATTCAACCAACCCGCTAAACTAAAACTTCCCGCGTAACGTATGACGCCTTTTTCTAATTCGCCGAACGTTTCTCCGCACACACGTGTTTACAGAAAGTAGCGTCTCTTTCTATCTCACTTGCACAACAAGATCGCTTTCCCACGCCAGCTATTGTTATATGCACTTAGGTTTTACAACATTTGGTAAACACCCTTATTTCTGAAACATAATACAGTTTATGACCGTAGTGTCCCAAATCGTGCCTTAACATACCGTACATGCATTATCAAGTAATTCTATTTTCACTTTATTCCCACCTCGCTTTCTCACGCCTACATGCCTCTCTGTTTTCTCAAACACACCCTTATTACTATTCTAAACATATTTTCTTTATTAAAATTATAAATAGGTCAAATTTTCCGTTACATAGGTATCTATAATGTAACTCTGTTTCTGCAGACTTATGATAAAATAGCAAGTAAGAAGCATTGATTTTTAATTTTGTTAATACTACTCACAAAAATCTAACCCTTCCCCAGAAGGAAATCATACTGTGCCCCACCATTTTTACAATCTTCATATTTAAAACTCTTTTAACCCAAGAGTCAACATCCATTTTATGACCTCTAGTAACGTCTGGGTACTACAAAAGCTCTTATAACTTTACAACTCTATGATATTCTATACCTAACTCTCTGCCTTATCTTTTCCCTTTTCTGACAATGAATGTTACAATAAACATAGAGTTTTCACAAATGAATTGGTTATTCTTTTTGGTATCTATTTTAGTAGTTAAAACCACTGCTTTTAAATACAGGACTATAATCATAATTGCTACTTCTTGAACCACTGAAGTAGATTAGAGGCAAGTTCCCTCTGCTAACAGTTACAAAAGGAAGATAGTGTAACCAGCACTGTCCTTCTCAACTCTAGGAAGTTATGCCTTGCACTGTTTTACAATTTTTACAATTTTAAATGATTGAATCAACCTGGGGACTGATGAATATACTTTTAACATTACAGAAATGATATTAATAGTACTGGTTGAAGACCTGAAGCTGATTATTTATACCATTAATGTACGTGTCATCAAGGAATTAAAAAAAAGACCCTTAAGTGAGACATTTCATACATACCTGTATTTATTATAATGCAATATAAAAGTAATAAGACAGATCCTGATAGATTTGCTATTACACAGTGAATCTGGTATTGAATAACAGTGACAACCCGCAGCAACCTCAAGATACAAACATTATCTTCTGATGCATATAGAAACAAGGATTCCAGATACAATTTAAATGTGCAGGATAATGAAAGTAATTTACATGACCAAATACATGATCATTTTTCAAAGTGCCTGAAAATGTATCATCTTCAGAGTAATATTAAAGTCTAAATACATAGCAAACATTTTTTAATTTCATTAACTGTGACAAATGAAACCTATATGCACATTTGAAATAAATTCGTAAAAATCTGAAATATGAGTGTAACACAAAAAACACACAGAAATTGTATATGTAACAATACTTGACAAAATGAATTAACAATTTCCTATGTAATTACAAATAAAAACTATAAAACAAACGAAGAAAAAATAGTGAATACTAAAAATACAACTTTCAATAGAATTTACATAACTGCCAAAATATGAGAAATGCAAAACAGTCTTTATAAATATTTATAGAGACAACAGAAGATCACGTGATCTGACAGTGAAAGTGAAGGCAATAAATAAACGCGACACAACCTCTCCTATGCAGAAAGATTTACCACTCTACTTGTGTGACATGAAGCGATACACCTGTGCTATACATGATAACCTGTAATATTGATTTACTATCAAGCTGTATGATAGGTTTATAACTGGGCTATAATAAAGAAGTCAAGAACAATTCAAATTGGATTTTACAACTTCATCAACACGTCACAATCATCATGCTAACATTGGAAATTTACCCATCATAAAGCTCTAGTATAATGAAAACAAAAAAGTGTTAATAACTGTGCCAATGATCTATCACTGGGTGTGTTATCAGATGTTTCTACACATCTTCACATATATTTTTCCATTTCTAAGCAAACTTTCTCCTTATTTGTTAAACTTAACTATGATGATAACTTTTTTATACCTTGCTGCTTTTGTTGTTATTCAATAAGTTAAGGAATGATTCAAATATAACACATTATATGGAATGAGGCAAAAAGAGTTGCAAAGGACAGGAACAAGTGGAGAAAAATTTGTGCACAAGCTGGATGAGAGTTACGAATGTGCATGCATGACAACCAGCTTGCTTTTACCAACTGTTGAGCAAAAGTGAGAAGTCACCTTAAATAATAATTAAAACAAACATATTTAATATTTAATATCTTCAAATAAATATACTGCAAGTAGGTTTATTTTCACCTGACACATGTTTCACAGATATTATTCTGTATCTTCAGAGGTTTGTTTGAATTGTAATTGAATGTTTCGCTTACAGTACTCTTTAGGCACTTTTTGTTGAAATAGATGTTTGTAAAACAAGTAATTAATTTTTTTTTTATGTCTAACAAATAGGTTATAAGAATGAGTTACATGACCTTATGGTGTTTGGTGTTTTTGTCCATTATTCCTTTGTAAGTAACTTTTGAGTTTCCTGCAGGTCTTATATATAATATCTTGAAATAAATATACTGCAAGTAGGTTTATTTTCACCTGACGCATGTTTCACAGAAATTATTGTGTATCTTCAGAGGTTTGTTTGAATTGTAATTGAATATTTTGCTTACAATACAAGTGAACACACACACACACACACACACACACACACACACACACACACACACACACACACACACACACACACACACACACACACACACACACACACACACACACACACACACACACACACACACACACACACACACACACACACACACACACACACAATTATTATTGGACATAATTAGTTTTTCTATCAATGCAGAAACAAACTCCCCTCTATATAATAACAGAAAATACAGGAATGATAAGATTATTACAGGAAAACACAAAAATAAAATTTACACAAGAATTGTCGACAAAATATATAACAAAAACTGTGATGAATAAAAATGTTTAAGGAGAAAATAAACCACTAAATTGTCTCAGATTTAATTTATTAAAAGTATCTGTTATTCCAATTTTGTCATGATATTTGGTTCCAATGGACAAGTCCTTTTGGTGTCTCCATAATTAACATGTCCTACTTAACCAGCTATTTATCTGCACACAGTTTTTGAAAACCTAAATTTCCGTACAAGTGTAAGCAGAGCTATGGCATTTATGTTGAGCAAATTCTTTTGTGAACTATAAAAGACAAGACATACTCAAACAGACATAAGAAGCGATATAAAAAATACATTCAATTATTTTTAATGTGAATGAGAACATAAAATCAATAACTAACAAAACTGTACTTTGAGATTCCAGTAGGCTGTTAACAAAGAGAAATAACTGTAAAGACAGAAAAAGCTAGATAGACTGAAAAAGAGATGGGAACAGTAATGGATACAACTATCTAAAACATGAATAAAAAGAAGTATATAAAAGCAAAATCATATTTACTCATACTACAAGAAATTACAGGTTGTTTTATCAGTTGGTCAAAATTTCTAAGAATTCCTGTCATAAAAATACGAAAAAACATTGTGGAAAAAACATTGTGAATTGTGTTCACGGCTTTTTCACAGTTTACAAAAGTCAACACTTCCCTACACACATCAGTATGAAGGCTAGATAATACTGATTACCTGCTGTACACACAGGCTGCACGCCTGTTATAAAAACCATCACTTGTAAACATTGTGATGTGGATTAACTTTTACTGTTACAATAACCGTATGATAGTTGCAATAAACTTGTAAAAGTATTACAGTTACTGGCACTAGTCAATGATTAAAAATAAACTTATAATAACTACTTAAACTTTCAAAATAGAAACAGGAAATTGACAACATGAATTTCAAAAACAAAGTCTTTACTGACTCCTCTTTTATATTATCAGCAATATTGAACATTCTGTTCACAGCAGAAAATGCACTTGAAACGAGTGGCTAAGAAATTATACTAAACAATAATATATAGATTGTACAATAACAGATGATGTTACATGAATTAAACTGCAATAAGTGCAAAACCTATAGAGGACCAAGAAAGTACAAAGATAATTTAACTCTGTATCAATTTTTAAGTATAATAAATAGATAAATATACATCCTATACATCTTTACCTCTGTTACTAATTAACAGTAGGCTATACATTTAAAATTTCGTATCTGACTAATATGGTTAATATATCTTTTCCCATTTAAATGTTTTGTGAGTTATATCTTAGTTTTAAACATACACACACATTTTCCTTTAAATTATACAAAATTTACAGAATTTTTTTGCTAGGGATGGAGGTAGCGATTGAGACAGGGGAAACATGGATAATGTGGAGGTTGAGAAATTTGCATTAACTACAAGGGTAATGATTTCAATTTCCTCTTGATATAATGAATTCCCAATCCCCTGTAGCAGTTAATATAATTAGCTCCAGCCTTCCATAAAAAACAACTTTCCAGAATACAAAACATGTTTCTACTTCTGTTTCACACAAACAGAAAATACTGTTTGACTTAGTTAATGCAGTCCTTTATATGTTTACACAATTTCACTTACAGTATTTCTTATTTGTACATATACTTTTTCTAAACTACATGAAACTTCCTGGTAATGATGTGAATCCAAAATGCAGGTAAGATCATGCATGCCACAGAAATTGGAGCATAAAAATTTGGGCTGACTGAGTCAGGAATATAAGAGATTATTGTTTTATCCCAATTTCCAGCCTAATAGCTTTAATGTTACAGTTACACTCTTGTCACCTGCACCCTTTTACATGTTTGAACAATTTACACAATGCATCTTTCAGTAATACAACATATCAAAAATCTAAGTCTTTATAGTTTATTATATATTTACGTCTTATTATTATTCAATAATAGATAATTCTGAAAGAGTTAATTCATCATCATAAATAATGAGACATGTTCACAACTTTTCACTGTGTTTTCAGAGATCCATTTCTTTCTCTAATATAAGTTCACAACCAAACAATATAGGTATGAGCTAATAGTACTTTACAAACTTAGCTCCATAAATTAATTGACAGACAAATGAAACCCAACTCTTTACACTGATTTCTCTTTATGCTCATATTTTATCTCTACTTAAGTAATCTTGTTACCTACATTCTAAAATTATTTTTAAACACACACGCACGCGCGCGCGTAAATATTTAATACATTTTTTGTACAAAAAACTATCTGTGAAAATAAACAAACTGACCATTAAATCAATATGTGAGTGATTAAAATCAATTACTCTCTGATAATTTATAGAGTAGTTTGTGATAACTTAATGAATCATTTAACACTCAAATTTGGCAATTAAAAACAAATAATGAGGTCAGCGGCTAATAGCATGCAGCTAGGCCAATACTCCACATCTAAATTTATTTTTATACTCTATCAGGGCTGTTTGTACTAAACTAAATCTGAGTACAATGTTAGTTTTTTTTTTAATTGTAATATTCAATACAAACTTCTGTGTTCAACACTTATATGTGTGCTGTCAGAAATGAACTGGCTCACATGCAGTTATTCACTTGATTATTCATATAACTCTCTCTCTCTCTCAAGAAATCATTAAAATACCACAGTCCATGTTTTATCAATCTAATTAGTATAAAATACTTGTAATTCACTCACATTCTTTTAAATTACTCAACTCCAACTTTTCCTCTCCCCCTTTTGCCTTGTTAACATTCTAAATATCTTTGGCACTTGATTTTTGTTGATTCTAATCTTGTCTTTAGTATAAAGCTACTTTTGTTTGTGTCCTCTATGCATTAATTAAAAGCCTTTTCTATTTGCAGCGTTGTATGTATTAAGAACTTCGAGGATCCTGCAGTTTCTTGACATGGGGCTCCGACCCAGAATATTCAATGTAAAATCCTAACAACTTCTTCTGCCCCATAATATTTATTTCTATTTTACCTTCATTATTTTTATATAATGTTATATGTGTACTACTACAAAAATATGTGTGCAGAGTGATTAAAAATGACAAATTTCCTCATTCTACAATACTTTTTTAAAATTTATATGGTGAGAAGAAATACTGTAATCTATACTCAACTCCTTTATATAGAGGCTGTCTTAACTATTGCCAAAAAACATTTTAAGATATATGTAGTGCATTTGCATTGATTTACTAAGTCAAAATGTTGAGTCAATATTTGAACATATTTAATATCTAGCTAGTATAGTGAGGCATTAAGGTTTAGTAAAGAAGTTAAAAAAACAGATTCAAATGAATCTGCATCTACATTTTCCAGATTGAAATCTTAATAAAAACAATTAATATTTAAGGCACTTTCACTTGTGAAAAACTTACTTTATGTAGTGTAATATACCCAAAAGTCGCAAACTCAACACCACAGAACAATACAAAATATACAAACACAACAAAACACAACCAAACAACATACTCACTGAACAATTACAATTTAAATCCAACACACTATTCGACACAATAATACACAACGCATACAATTCAGAATCCTGCGCCAACCCCCTTCCATCTCCACACCCCCACATACAACCAGTCACCTAAAAAACCGTTACAGATTACCAACGCCTTGATGCATTCCACATTTAAACCACACTGAGTAAGGAGAAAACCACTCCGAAACGACGTTTGAGGAAATAACAGAAAGTAAGTTTTTCACAAGTGAAAGTGCCTTAAATATTAATTGTTAAAGTGCTGTGAAAGAAGTGATGAACATTCAAAATAATCTTAATAAAAAGTTCTTAATACATAACAAGGCTTAAACTATTCAAATTGTCTTCTTTCATATCATTTATCAATATACACTTTATATCATCTTTAGTTCTGAAAATGACCTTTCAGCCCTCAAAACTTTTCCAAAAATTTTTATTAATAAAGTGTGCATTTGTCTATTTTTTCCTTCAGTACCATGAAACTAGTGAAGCACATGCATGTAATTTTCTTGCTTTCTAGCATATTTGGAACATAACAGCCATTTTGGGATGACTGGCAAAATGCTGATAATTTCATGTGTATAAAAACCAGAAGTTTTTATGAATTAAAAAGTATTGTTAATGATACTGTTTAAAATGTATTATTACAAAGAACACAGACCACAATTGATTTTATTAAATTGATAGCATATACAGAAAAACACTGTGTGGACTAAAATAATTTCCCAAAATATACAGGAGAAAAATAGAAAGAACATTAATTTCATTTCTTAAATTGCAAGCACCAAGCACACTAAATGGATAGCATCTCAAAAAATTAAATTTAGAATCCCTTTACATTTAAAAATAACCTTGTGGAATCACATAACCCATTTGTATCTAATATTGGCAATAAGAATGCATTTTTGTTTACTTTTATTTAAATCTGTTAATGTAAATTTGTACTTCTACATATTTTAACACATCTTTTACTTTATACATTTTTGATACAGAAAACTACCAAATTCTTTTGTAAGCAATACAGAGTACAGGAGGTTCACGCTTACCACAGTTAATGGGTGGTGGTGGTGGTGGTGGTGGGGGGGGGGATACAAATTTGGGTTGACTGTGTCAAGGTTATGAGAGTATTGATTTTCATTTCCCCAATTTGCCACCCCAACAACTCTCGGGTTACAACTGTACTTCTCAACTTCTTCTCCCTTGCATGAGTTTGCCCATGTTCAAGTTTCTTACTTTAATGGTGAACCAAGTAACTGGAAACTATCTCATTTATTGTGTATTATTAATAGTATTTATAATTACTATTATTATACATTAAATAAATTTGATTTCACATGCATACTCCTGTTATAATGCTTTTATTTTACCAATTATTTTAATAATTATTACAGACTCAGCTTCAACTCAAAGAAATTCAACTTTTATTTAGACAGACCAAAATCATGGCAGAAAAAGTTTCAATTTTAAATCAAAACTTAATTTTTTTTGCTAACAGAAGTCAAATTAACTAGAAGTAAAATTAATTACTTAAACAAAACAAAAATCACAAACTTACATTTATACACATTGTTCAAAATGCCCTTGGAATTTATCAAATAATTTATTTTTTATATTCTCTTTTATGATTTTGTATGGAGCTTAATTTAGCTTTGAAGAGTGCTATTAAACGGGTATTTAATTTAGTTTTCCATCTGTTGTTTATTAAGTAGTTAATTTTTAGTTTTTCCATATCTATAAGATTGACGTTTTGACTTAAAATTATACCTTATTCTGCCATGTTATGACCTGAATAAATTCTAGGAGAAACTGTTGAAAGAAGTAAATTACACCAAATAGCAATCAGTATAAATAGGTCTAAAAAGTAGGATTCTGAACAAATAGCTACCGAACAACCTGATTATACGGGTCGATTTGCTCGAACAACCAAATTATACGGCTAGATTTGCTCGTCCACCCGCATGTACGTGGACAAATAAAATGTACGTCTTCTCTGGCATACCCGGGCCACATAATATATCAAGGGCACATTCTGGTATCAAGGGCACATAATATATACTACAAACATAAACAACACTCTTCCCCCCCCCCGACCGCATGGCTTGCCATCCGGGCATGGGTTAAAAGGTTGGCTAATATCTCTCTGGCTGGGGTGGGGCGTGAGTTCTATCACGGCCGGAGGGCGCAACAGGTCTATGACCTAATACCTGAAGTGGAGAAGAAGAAGAAGAAGAAGAAGAAGAAGAAGAAGAAGAAGAAGAAGAAGAAAACCTGATTATTTCTTAATACAACCACCCATCAACCCCTGTATTGAAGTATTTTGTTATGCTTACTATTTGTTTAGTTCATTCTGCCTTAGATAATCAGGAGTAAAATAATAATGAACATAAAACAAAGGCAAAACCAACAAATATAATACCTAAACAATAACAGAATACTACAATACATTTTGGAAAAGTTTACTTCTGTTTATATAAAGCATGATGCTTTTATGAAGTAGAGAAACAAATAATTCTCACACTTAAATAGATTAATATTAATTATGAAATGAATTAAAATACATAAAATAAAAGAGCCTAATAAACAAGGATACTTTAAACATTTTATTAAGAATAACTGTATGGTATATAAAAAGAAATCTCACTAATAAACTTTTGTGGTTTTTGTTAATAACAACATTGTTTTTTGGTTTAAAACGTGTCAATCATAAATTTTAAAAGCAAACATATTGTCCATACTACGATGAGGCATTCTCAGTGGCTCGGCTCAGCCTCAGCTGAGCCACTGAAGATGCCTCATCGTAGTATAAGTGAAACGTTCGGTTTTAAGAGAAATAAAATGGCATGCATTAAATGAAAAACAATATTGTTATACAAATAAATATTATATTATTGAAATATTTTACAAAATGTTGTATTTTATTATGTTTCATATAACAAACTTATATTGAAAAGTATTATAGACTACTCAACTATACTGGAAAATTATAATGATCATAGCGACTATTCTAATTCAGCTGACTACCCAGTGATACTCTGAAGACTTAATAGCATATAAGTCTTCAGAGGGTGTAACTAGGAGCTGCTCCTGGAAGGGAGGGGATGAGGACAAAATGGGGGTTGGACTCCCCATTTTCCTCGGGACAAATGAGATATTTAAGATTCTTCCCATATAATTATTTATAAACCTTATTTTAACTCATGCAGCTGGCTTAGGAATAGGCTACATCAAGTGACTATGGAATTTCACTGAAGTATTTAATAGCTCAGGGCAGGACTGATTCCCTCTGTACGTAGTTATGTCAATGCTTCAAAGTGTACCAAAAGGCCACCTTTAAAATAAAATTTCTTACAATATAAAAACTTTTTGACCACAAAAGACAAACTGTTTAATAATAATAAAAAAGGATTAACTTTCTAGTTCAAATAATAACTCATTCACAAAGAAGGAAATTTCCACTTTATATTTATGTTTGACATCACATGGTTCCTGTTGACCAGGTCATGAGTACCACCACTGTTACTGATAATTAGATTACTATATTGAACTATGGTCTACTGTCAAATACAAAGGTCATTTGTACAAGTTTAGTCGTCTCAGTCACACTCATATTTTTTTCTTTTAGAAAGGACCACTTGTTGATTAATTCAAAAGAAAGTTAATCTTAAATATTTACTTTAAACTTTAAATACATATTTAAAGACTTGAAAATACAAAGATTTAAAACTGTAACAAGCAACAATACTATTTCATATTTTCCAGTCTGTGCCAAAGGACATATTTAAACAAATCAGACAAACCACTGAAAAAGACAAATTATTATACAGTAAACTCCCGACTATCCGGCCTAATGTGGTGGAAGGGCAGGCCGGATAACAAAAAAGCCGGATAGACTGGAGTTCTAAAATTACTCATTTCCTGCCTCACCCATAACATTAAAAACACTTTTTATACCAAAACCCGCTCTTATTCATATTTTCTGACCTCTTACTACAGGCCAGTACTTTATAAATGTTTGTTATGTATTGTACTGTACGTTTTAAAAATTTATTACAGAAAAATGAAGTCCAAGAATAATAATATTGTATACACATTTTAAGATAAATTTTATAATGTCTAACTTAATTGCAGAAAACAAAAAATGATGTACACTGTCAGTATGAATACATAGTTTTAAAATAAACAAAACATTAACGTAAAACATAGGCCTAAGTCTTAAAAAAATTATTTAAACTTATTTTACTGTTCATTGATAAATGATTACACAAATGTGAAAAGGTAGGCCTAAGATAAAAGAGTCAAAACTTAGTTTTCAGTTTTTGAAAAAGTCCTTGATTTTTCAAACTGCGTCTCCCTTTTACCCCTCTTCCGCGACGCGATGTCCCTCCACTTACGCAACCAGATGATATCAGCTGGCGTCGCTTCCTCCTGCTGACTAATGTACTGCAGCGCTGCCTCAATCGTCTTGAACTCTTCCGAATGTGGGATGAGACTTTTCCTGTCATCTCAAGATGCCTCCTCCTCCTCCTCTTCTTCTATTTCTTCTCATGGTGTCACCATTTCCACACTATTGTGTTATTTCATCACCTTCGTCGTTTGCCATCCATTCTCTAATGTCCTCTGCATTGACATCATCACAGCCCGGTACTTTTTCAGCAACAAAACAAGTTTATCGTTTTCATCTTCCACTTTGGTTTCACACATGGGTTCAAGGTTGAAATGTCCACCTTCATGGTCCAAAAGAATTTTCCAAGACCTTACAAGTGATATGTTTGGAATCTCTTCCCATGCTTCGGCCAACCACCTTATGACATCTAGCATGTCAACCTTTTTCAGAGTGGTTAAATAGTCATCATTATTATCAATCGCTGATATCAATATATTAACATTTCAAGGATGCCCTGGTCCATTGGCTGACAAACTGCCGTCACATTGCCTGGTAGAAATAAAGCTTTGATGTCTCCATCTGTGAGTTCGTCAGTGGCCGGATGCGAAGGTGCATTGTCAAGAATTAGAACAGCTTTTCTCGCCAAATTGTTGTCTTTCAAATGTTTTTCTACAGTCGGTATGAATTCATTTTGAAACCAGGTTTTAAAGATTTCTGAATTCATCCATGCTTTCTTTTGATGTGCGTAATATATGGGTAGTGATTCCTGATGTTAAAATTTTTTAAAAGCTCTAGGTTTTTTTGATTCTGCTATTAAAGTCAACCTAAGCTTGTGGTTGCCGGTTGCATTACTGCAAGCCAAGGTGATGACTCATTCCTTAACTACATAAAAAATATATTGTACTAACCATCTGTGACTTCTCGTATATGATGTCCTTTCCTATTGCGACATGTTTCGGGACACTTGTCCCATTTTCAAAGCATAAAATTTGTAGCACATATCATTCACTGATATACTTGTCAAACGTTAAAATCCATGCGTTAAGATGACCACAATTAGCACATTTTAATATAACGAACTATATTATTTTTTGTAACATGAATATGCACATCGGGCAAACAGTGTACACTGCGCAGCGACCCACCGTGCATTAACCACAATTGATTCTTGTTATCTTAGTATCTCAACGCGGTGTCGTACAATATATTAGATTTGAATAGTGGCTTGGTCGTCATATATTAAATTTGAATACTGGTCGTTCAAAATGTGTGGCTTGGTACTAGTGTCCCTGAACGCTTTGTACACTTCAAATTCCTCGAGTGCGTTCATATAACGTCCCCTACTGCAAAAGTGGAGGGGTTTTAAATTGGTTCCGAAATCGGTGTAATTATGATTTTCATTAATAAGATGTTTGGCGAATTTTGATTTGATGGTATCATAGTTGCGACAGATAGTGGGTGGTTTGTGTTCGTTAAATCTTTTGAGGAAACCACGGCCCGTCTGGCCCACATAGAAAGCGTCACAGTCATTGCATGACAATTTATAAACGCCCGTTTTATTCTCAAGGCAAGTGGATTCGTGGGTGCGAAGATTATTTAAGATATTATTTGTAGTCTTGTAAGTGACTATAATATCACTGTTTTTGTTTATGAGTGATTTTAAAATGTTCGGCATAAAATTGGTGTATGTTGCGGTGATATATTTGAGTGGCTTTTTCTCCCGTGTAGTCATTGATAATTGGTTAATGTTCCTTTTTCTGTTTTTATGTTTCTTGAGAATGTTGTTTACGACGTTGGTATTGTAACCATTTGCAACTGCGATGTATTTGATGGGATTTAACTCGTTAAGAAAATCTTTGTTATCAAGGGGTAAAGATAAAAGTCTATGTATCATGCTGTGAAACGCAGCCATTTTTTTTTCAAATTTTGCCTAATCTTGACCGAAAATTTTCCATCACTCGACGAAGCTGGTCAGGTTGAATCCGTGCAATTTCTTGTCTGATATTCGTTTTTAATTCCGGTATGGTGTGCGGTCTATCAATGTACACCCTGCTCTTCAGAAATCCCCAAAGAAAAAAGTCGCATGCGGACAAATCTGGGGATCTTGCAGGCCATGAGATGTCGCCATATCTGGATATGAGTCCGTCCGGGAAGAGTTCTCTTAAAGCAGCCATGGACACACGAGCAGTATGACTTGTGGCCCCATCCTGCTGGAAAAAATTAATTTCCGGAAACCTAGGGAGCTGTTGCATCAAAAATGTTCTGACCATGTGTGTGTAGCGGTCTGCATTGACAGTTGTGGTGTTTCCTCTATCGTCTTGGAAAAAATATGGCCAAATAATGCCAGATGATGAAACTGCACACCACACCGTAACTTTCGGACTATGTAATGGCTTTTCATGCAACTCACCTGGGTTTTCATCATTCCAATATTGACTATTTTGTTTGTTTACTTATCCATTCAAATGAAAATGTGCTTCATCTGACATAAACATGCGGTGAATAAAGTTTTCATCATCATTTACACGTCACAATATTTCTTCGCTGAAAATCCTGCGAGCCAGTATATCGCCATCTTTCAACTCCTGGATTACTTGAATTTTGTAAGGATGAAAAGATAAGTCTTTATGCAAAATTCGTCGTAATGATGTGTCACTAATGTTTAGTGCAGATGCATGTTTCATTGCAGAACGTTGTGGACTACGCGTCAATGCTACTCGAACTCTTTCAATGTTTTCCTCTGTTCTTACAGACCTTGTTGCTCCTCTATGCTTTAAGTTTAATGTGGAACCAGTTTCTTCAAACTTTTTCACCCATGACATAATTGCATGAGCGGACGGCACTCTTCCATGTCGTGGAATATTGAAATGATTACGAAACAATCGTTGTACAGAAGTCACACAGTCACCATTCTTATAAAACGATTTTACGCAGAAAGCACGCTGTGGACCGGACCACTGCTCCATGTTTAACAAATGGCATTAAATGTAAAACAACAATCGAAAACCTCCACGCCCTCTCGTGAGCAGAAAATGAACTATTGGACTTTCAAAATTTCCCGCTTCACTGGCGGACCCTGTATATCAGTGAATGATATGTGCTACAAATTTTATGCTTTGAAAATGGGACAAGTGTCCCGAAACATGTCGCAATAGGAAAGGACATCGTATACGAGAAGTCACAGACGGTTAGTACAATATATTTTTTTATATAGTTAACGGACACGTGGCTTGGTACTAAAACAGGTTTATTCCTACTAAATATGACTCATTCCTTGCTTTTCTTGTATCCTGGTGCAGCAGGTTCTTTTTTTGATGGAAGCGTTTTTCTAGGCAGCGTCTTATAATTTAAACTGGTCTCATCACAGTTGTACAACTGCCCCCCAGAAATTCCCTCCTTTTCAATAAGTTTAAAAAGATAGTCTTTGAACAAAAGTAGAGCCTCTTTATCAGCAGATAAAGCCTCCCCACTTATGGTAATCTAGCGAATACCTAATTGTTTTTTCCACCAATCTAACCATCCATCACTGGCAGTAAATTCTGAATCTACTCCTTCTATTTGTCACTTAAATTGCAATGCTTTTTCCTACAATATCGGCCCAGTAACAGGCAAGCCTTTTCCTCTTAAGTGTTCATGCCACAAAAATAAAGCTCCTCAACTTCTTTATGCTTACCTTTCAGCACGGTTTTTCTTACTTTCATTCCACTTCCACTAGCTTGGGCAGCACACCACTTTCAAATTTCTGCTCGATTTTTCTTCCAGTGACCAACTGTACTTTTCCCAACTCCTAACTCCAAAGCAATAGTTTTTGCCATTGCCCCAAAGTCCAGTCGTTTTATAGCACGTAGTTTCTCCTCCATAGTCACTACAACCTTTTTTCATTTATCACCCATTTCGTAATCTTCAATAAATAAAACAATGAAGCACACCAAAAAACAATTTACTAACCTAACCAGGAACAGTGACAAACGAATTCTCCACTTGTTGACATCCGATACACAACTGACGAAACAAAGAACAGGTAGCAGGGCAGGGGGAAATCTGCGCTTTTCATGTCGCAACTTGTGTTTTGCATACGGCACGAAAGGTTCAAAAATAGGCCGGATAGTCGCGAGCCGGATAGTCGAGAGTCTACAGTATTTTTAGCAGTTAATTAAATAATATTATATACTTTACAACATAAATATTTAGTTGATAACTCTAATGCAGATAAACTGTAAAAAATAAAAGTACTCAAAATGGTTTAAATAAATAAAATATTGCATGTAGAATGAGATTTATGTAAGTACAAAGACTGTAATAAAAAAATAATTAATTGGAAAATTCAGACATTACTGTAAATAGCTTTGTATGAATTATTCAAGTGCACACAGGGGTGCAGATGTTAGAAGTATACCTGTAATTCACGAGTTGTTTGGGCTGGCAAATTGGGGAAATGAAAATCAATACACTCACAGCCTTGACACAATTAACCCGAAATTCAACACCCCCATTATCTGTAGTCTCCTTGATCTCACACCTCATCTGTGCTTTGCATGTAAAGTGAAAATATTTTTCAAAGTGAAACTTTGTAAAAGCTGACAGTTTTATTAACAAAAGTTGTATAAAGTACATTCTATCTGCCTGTAATAAATATCAACATTTTTGTGTTCTATTAATCAACACTGTTTTGAAGTGGAAGTGAATCTAATTATATTAATTACTATGGGAGATTAAAAAATAATTTCAACAAGTAGGAGTTACACATTCTATAAGCTTGACACTTATAAACTATTAAATACTACAAGAATCTAAACTATTAAATACTACAAGAATCTTATAGCAGTTAATTGAAGCAATAACACGTAAAAATGCTCGTTAGAAATGAATTATAAAACAGACGTATTTTATAATATAATTAATAATTAATTAGTATAATTACTTGTAATAATAATATAATTCTTATTTTCTGCACATACTCATACGTTATTTCCTTTCCTAATAAGCAATGTGCCGTGGTTATATTAAAAGGTAAACACCACGGCCAGTTTAATTGTATTTTCCGTGCGTTCGGTGCATTATCGCTGCATGTTGCGATCCCTGCTTTCGATATCGAGAATCAGCCGGCCGCTGCGACCTTGATTGGTGACGTCATTTGGTTGGCAGTGGCGTCTGTGCTTGACAACGAGATTTAGACAGCAACGTTTTTAGTTTTATAAGTTCGCGCAGCGTCTTCATCCTCCTCTTTTTCTCTTTCAACTTGATGCTGCTTGGATTGTGACGGTGTACCGTGATATACTACTATGAGTCGATAATTCGATAAAGAGCTTCAGGTGAGCCAGTGTTGAGGGTTTATTTTAAATATTAATCTAATTGGGGCTTGTGTGTGAGAAATGTAATGATAGTGTGTGCGTGTGGCTCAGGCTGTCCATGTTCGTGCCGGTAAAAATACAAGCACGTGGTAAAATTATTTTGCAGTAAAGTAAAGAAATAATGTTAGAGACAGAGTAAGCTTAAAACAAAAGAATTAAAGGAAGTATGAATTTATAATTGTGGTTCCATGAAGTCTGGTTATTAATTGAAATAGTTATAAATGTAATAGCAGAGACCACGTGCTCGTCAGTCATTCATAATGTGAAGTTAAACATACAAGGTAACCCATAAAAATTGTTTAAGCTTAAAGTGTAATGATTTCTGTGTGACAAGGTGAAATTTAAAACTCAAATTAAAAGCCTGAAGGGTGATTTTGACCGGAGTTAATGACCGGCATTTGCGGTATTGAAATTATAGTGGTGTGTGTGATCTGAGTGCATTAACGAAGGAATGTAGGGGTGGTATGTGCACTTCTCTGAATCAAATATACAAGTAAAATTTTTCACAGGTTTCCCCGCTTTAGTCGGGAGGAAAGGGGTCGACGAGATGGGCACTCAACATCTTCGCCCATCCGCAGAGCCTGCGTAAGAAGCCCCAACGCCATCACGCCATGCGACATCATTCTTCGCACCCAACTGGAAATGCAGGAATATTCTTAATGCAATCTGAAAGATCAGGTGGGAACTTTCCTTTTATTTTATAAACTTCACACACGAAATACTCCACAGGTTATCGGGTAACACACATGCAGAAACTTTGTTCTAGAAATTAGACTCATGCTTCAGAGTTAACATTACTGAACATGTTTTGTGAAGACATGCTAAAGTGTGGACAGTGATGACTGTGTTATGAATAACTTATAAGTATTCGTGTATTGATTTTGCATAATGTCAAGGGTTACCATTGTATAATATAAGTATTTAATTCTATTTTCTGCGAAAAAGAAAACCAATTTTAAAATTCATTTATTAACAAAATCCAGACCTTAGGAAAATGTAATACCCGGAGAGTACTTGCATCTACCTGTCATATGACTTGTGATCCTGCACGTTCCATTTTTTCTGTTCTTTATATTCTAAATTTAAACTCCTGTTGATTTAGTTATTTATTATTTGGTTCTGCTTGACTATTCAATTTATAATAGTACAATAAAATTCTTATATTTAATTAACATAAAAAATTAAACGACATATTTGAATATTTAATTAACAAACTTCAACCGCGGTTTAATGTAATCACTGGTTTCCATATCAATGATATTAATCCTAGTGCTGGGGAATGGGTAGATGAGGGTACTGCAACACACTTAAGTAATTAGTTTTTTTAATTTAATTATTATCTTATTATCTACTGATCATGGATTGTCATCTTTAGGTACTTATAATTATCTTATGTTAATGAATGTTTCATGCATTACTAATGCAATAAAAACAAATCTTTTGAAAGTGAAATACAAGAATACAAGTTTATAATAAATATAATCAGTTTAGTAGGTTGGTATGTCATTATTTAATTGTTGGAGATATTTTGAAATATTTTTGTTGTAATTCAACCACCATGGTGCTTTAAAGAGATTTAGAATTGATGTTAAGAATTAAGGAAAACTCAAACCAAAGATGTAAGTGTAAAAGCAATTGTTTAAAATTCAAGAAGCATAAATAAAATCTTGTTATTGTTGATCAAGTGTTTTCTTGCAGGACCTGTCACTATGGGCTCAGCACATTTTATTTCCATCTAGGCCACGCGCCTAGTCTTAAATATTAAGTGACGCCTTCCCAGAAAAAAAAATTCTAAATTTTTTTTTGGAGATTAGAAAAGGGGTGTTAAAACAAATAAAAATTCTGGTACTTAAGGGGGCGTTTCAGCAAATTAATAAAAATGTTGTACAATTTACATTGTCTTAGTTTACAACTCAAGATGAATTAAAAATCCATCTTGTCATGTCATTATTACATACTTGACTATGTTTCACAATATATTTTTTCTTTACTGTTTAAAGGATGATTACAATTCTGTACTGGTGCTGGTTTTTGTACTGTAAGACACTGATGTTACATATTTTACAATTTGCTCATTCAAATTTGAATAATTCTTTACATAATTCTTTACAAAAATTAAGTTCAGTTAGCAGTTCACAATAAATTACCTTACTGTGAGATTTTATAACTGTTATAATTATTACATACACAGAATTAATTTTGTTTTAACTTACTTTTGCAGAGAGCTTTTTGGGGACTTTTTTTTTTCCCCCCCGAACAGACAAATCCAAAGTTTGTCAAGCTCTTGGACAGGAGGTACTACCAGTTCCCAAAAGTGTTCTGTAAAAGTAAAAGATTCAGTTCTTTTTCTTGGCAGAAAAAATGGTTTTCTATCAGTATAATAATACTTCGAGAATGTAAAAAAAAGTAAAGTGAAAATTGTGGAATAATTGGAACAATAATATGTAAGTCTAAAAAACATTAATTTGATGTGGAAGAACAGAATTAAACCTTCTGATAGCTAAATATATCATGAGTACCCCTGTAAGGAAACAAAAATAATGTTGTTTGTAGGTAACCCATCCAAGAAGAAAAGTAATAAAAAACAACTCAAATGAAATTTTATCAGCTTTGGGGGGGGGGGGGGGGGTTAGAGTCATAAGAGCACAGAATAGTGGCTACCTATAGGAAATGTAGGAATAAACAATTTTAAATGAACAAATTGTCATTTCCATTTCCATTCTACTGTCATAGATCCACATTACTGGTACTGTCTACAGTAATAAGTTAAAAAGCAGCTGGAGAGATAAATATTTGAGACATAAAAAGGAATGTTCCATATGTAACAAAGTTAAATAGACAACACATATAAATTTAAAAAAATTTTAAAAGGTAAATATGCCTGTGGGAAGACTAAGCAAAGGACAATTTTAAAATAGAGAACAGGTGGTATTATCTATTTCTGAAACACAGAAGAAGCAGGAAAAGAAAAGCAATTACAGTATATCCACACGATGCTTGTAAAATAATAAGGGAAACACTAAAAACAGTGACATATCAATAAAAAAGTAAGCCATACAGGCAGGAAAGCACACATTATTGGAGTGAAAAACACGGAAATCATAATTTCTGAATACAAAAACAAATCATGCATTCTGAGGTATATGACACATTTTTCTATCCATATGAGACAACTGCAATACACAATGCAAAAAAATCATAGCTTAGATTTCACAGTACACGTTTTATCTTGTATTAACACACAATAATAACACTTTAGCAATTCCCTGAGCTTGAACTTGCTAAAGGATTGAATTTTATTTCTAATCATGTTGCAGCCTCACTTCTAATAAGAGAAATCGGATTAGTATGATAACAAGCTTTGTTACACAAGTATAAAAATGATATGTTTCACTTTTTGTAAAAAAAAAATGGTCCTACACATATCCATAAAATAATTAAAAAAATAAAATAAAAAACTGCCAGTTGAAATTATATGTTTGTGTACTTAAATAACATCTATTTTCCAGCATCCAGTTTTATCTGATTAGGACAGAGAATACAGTGTTTAATCTGTTAGCCTCAGGCAAACAGCAGAGATTCTATTAGAAAATATAATGAAATATGGTCTGTGAAATCATCTGCCTGCTCTGATAATATAACGCAGTCTCCAGGCAACAGATTAATGGAGCTGAAAATTTAATCTTACATGCGTGGCTGTGTGTGTAACATGTGTATGCACTCATTACCAGTAAATTGTCACAGGCGAAGAGAAGAGTGTACTCAATACTGTGTGTGTGTGTACGTGCGAGCGCATGCGTGCATACTTTCCAATACTAATAAGTTTTAATACTAATACTAAAAATGTATTATTCAGAGAAATTAATTAAACAAAATTAATTTGGAAACTGTTTCAAAATTATCAGCTAATACAGCCAACAGAGCTTGCTTACTTTATCTCCAGGCCATTTTTCTCTTTGTCTAGATAAGTTTTCAAATTTAGTCCCTAGTGTAAGTGTATTCACAAGTATTTGAGTTCTTTGGCTTGAGGACTTATTTTATCATTAAGCATGACTGGTGGGCATGTATCATCTTCAATCATTTTTATTTTTAATTTCTTCAATTAACTTGTAACATCATTCACAATATTTTGCAGGGGTGGAGTTACGATCAGAAGTCAGCATAACTGCGTTATCTACAAAAGTTGCTATGGTAGTCTCAGAAGTTATAGACAGATCTGCCATATATTGAAGATACGGTAGGGTGCGTAGAATGTTACTTTGTGGGCATTTCCACTTGTAACGGTTGTAGTTCTGTGTACATATTGTAGTGTTCAACACATGGGAAGTATCTCTCATTAGGATAATACTGCTGGAAACTGTGCCCAGTACATTAGTTCACTGGAAGTAACTGTTTATCTGTGAAATGTGAATTATGCAAATCAAAATAATTTATATTTGCAGAATAAACCAGTAATTTTTATAATGATTCTAATATATCTCACAAAACTTGGAATTTGGAGATAACAATTTTACAACATGTGCAAGGGCAAATGTTTCTTGCAGGTTTATGATTGTTTAATGCACACTACTGTTTTTAGCTTTTAAAAGGACACTAACTGCCAACCTAAGGAGAATAGTGGTGGTACTATCATAATAGTGTTTCAGTGCTTTTTTATAGGGATGTGATCGTGCATGTGTGTGTGTGTGTGTGTGTGTGTGTGTGTGTGTGTGTGAGAGAGAGAGAGAGAGAGAGAGAGAGAGAGAGAGAGAGAGAGAGAGAGAGAGAGAGAGAGAGAGAGAGAGAGAGAGAGAGAGAGAGAGAGAGAGAGAGAGAGAGAGAATAGCCATGTTGTGGTGATTCAATAATATTCTAGTGGGAATAAACATATATGTATAAACATATCATCAGAGGAGAGTGAAATCAATTGTAAACCACCAGAAAAACCTGCATTTTTCTCTTAGCCTATTTTTAAAAGCACAAGAATAAATGATAATAAAGCTCAATAATCAAAAACACAATTATCCAAAAACCGATACAGTTGTTCACACGTTTATAGCTAACTATCTTATGGATGTTCTTGTATCTTGGATGTCATTGCTCAGCAATGTAAATTATTCAAATGACGCAGCTGGCATGAGCAAAGAGCATTAGTAAGTCAGCATTCGCTCAAATTATTCCAGTGATTTGTTTTAATGACTAAATTACTCACTGCCTTTGAGACTATTCTATCAGCACAAAGCTTGATTAATGAATCTTTATTGTAAAATTGAATGTTAACTGTGTTACAGCATTATGGACAATATAACAGATTACATACAAAATACTATATACTATACTATCATCATCATCATCATCATTATATTAGCCTATATTTATACTTCTTTCTTCATTGTTTGTGTCTAAATATCACAATCAATTTTATCTATACAACAGTTTTGTCCATGCTTCTCTGTCGCTGACTGTTCTCATAACATATTCCATTGGCAAATTTCTCAGTGTTTTATCTTGGTCCATAAATTGGATCAGTGAACAACATTTCTCACTCCTTCTCCTTTGCCTTGAACGGCCAGCCACTCAATTCCGTCCTACCTTAAGGTATGACCAAGAAATCCTTTGTACAGTTGGTAGTAGCTGGTGTTTATTATATAATTTTACATTTTGTACAGACTTAAAGCATTTATTGTACAGGCAAACTAATCTATGTCTAGTCTATGGTACTGTTAAGTGCAGTCCACAGGCATGTGTCACACTGTTGTCTTTTTTTCTCTAGTATGTACATATTAGTTGTACACACTTTCCTGATTCAGTTGACAAACCACCCAATACCGCCTTGTCCATCTTATTAGTGGCCATTTTCTCTCCCATCTGTCTACTCTTGTTCTTCAGTCCATTTATTCTATTTGCCCATAGTTATTTATTTGTGTTCCCTGTGTTGCTCTTGTCGTATTTTAGGGTTATGCCAAATATTATCCATTCCAACTGATAAGATTACAAAACATTCTAAAACTTCGTTAAGTTACTGAAGTGTTGCTGGTATCTTATGACTCCAGATTTGTTGGTTTGCAGTCATTTGGATTACAAATTTTCTAGACCGAACACTAATCCTGTTACAGTCACAAATTTGCACAATGTGATGATCTAATAACGTGACTCCTACTGACTTTACTGTCTATTATTTTCTTTATTTTGTTATTCCTGATTCAATCTCAACTTGTTATATCCTCAATTTTCATAGGATGCTTCAGCTCCCACTGCTTATAATCTATATTCTAATAAATTTTTAGCAATCATGATGACAGGGTTAGACACACTTAGTATTGTTCAGCACTATATGGAGGATAGTTGAGATGTATATGGTAACCAACTAGTTACCTCCCTCTTGTTCGTAGGGTAATTATGTTTAAATGATTGTTTAATCGTTTGGTGAAAATTAATATTCGATTATTATTGTTATTTGTTAGTTGTCTTGTTTGTTCATCATCTTCTTTCACAGCACGACACTTTATATAATATAGAAACTTTCTCTTGTGAAACTTACTTGTCTTTTTCGTCGAACGCGTTTCGGCATCGTGTTCGCCTTCGTCAGCTTAGAAACAGACTGCCAGTACTTAGTAACGGTTGTTGTTTGGAAGGTATAGTGGGGGTGGTGTGTAGAGGAAGGGGATTGGCGCGGATTGGCAAAAACAAAAATAACAAAACACAAAATATCAACAACACACAACACAATAAATACATCACACTCACATACCATAACTCCAACACACAAAAACTTGCCAACACATTCAGAAAACAAAAGTACAAAATAGCATTCAGAACTAACAATACCATCAAAAAACACATCAACGATACAAACACGGACATAGACAAATATAAAGAACAGGTGTTTACAAATTAAATTGTAATAACTGCAATAGTTTCTACATAGGCCAGACGGGAAGATCTTTTTCATCCCGTTACTCTGAACACTTAAAGGCCCTATCCAACAACAATATACATTCTGCGTTTGCCACACACATAACCATAGCTACACCAACATAGATACTAATCTTGAAATATTACACCTCTTACCCAAAGGTCGAAAACTCAACACAGCTGAACAGTATGAAATATACAAATACCACACAACACAACCAAACAACATACTAAACGACCAATTACAATATAAATCACATACACTTTTCGACACCATTATACAAAAAACAAACAATAATTTGGATTCCTGGGCCAATACCCTTCCTCTACACACCACCCCCACTATACCTTCCAAACAACAACTGTTACAAAGTACTGGCAGTCTGTTTCTAATCTGACGAAGGCGAACACGACGCCGAAACGCGTTCGACGAAAAAGACAAGTAAGTTTCACAAGAGAAAGTTTCTATATTATATAAAGTGTTATTTGTTATCTTGAAACGGTTTAATCGTGGTTTAAATTCATCGGTAATTTATAATTCGATTTTCTTTAGTTGTTGTTGAGACGAATCGGCTAAGTTGGCTCTGTCATTGGCACCTGTTGATTTTGTCAGACGTCATACTTTTGGACGCATTATTCCTCTTTCCTTCGTCTTCTTGTCCAGGTGCTGGAGATATGATACTAGGGTTGGTAGATTGCCGATTATCTCGAGCTCCTCCCTTAGTTTTGGGATCTCTCGTCACTGGATTTCTTCGATCTTTTCTTTGTTGTGATCGACTTGTCCTCGTACCTCGTTCATGGTCGTGTCTATACCCACACATCTCTCTCCGAAATTCGTTCGCAGTCATACCAGATCTTATTGTGTCTCATGTCATAGCGACTCTATTCTGACCTGACTTTCTTCCTCAAGGTTGTTTACTCGGATGTCGATGTCTTCCTTGGCTTGTTGCAGTTCTTGACTGGCTTGTTTCCATTTGTCGTTTACTTCTGAAATTTCTTGTCGAATTCCTGTCATCTGCTCTTCTATTTTCTTGTTGTTTTCATCTATTTTCTCATTTAAGGCTTCCATGTTTATGTTATTCTCCTCTCTAGCTTTCTGGTTATCTTCTTTTAATGTTTCTATTTTCTCTTCCATTTTCTTACTGTTGTCGTCTATTTTTTCTTCCATTTTCTTATTATTCTCTACCATTTGCTGGCTTAATTGTCGGTTATCTTCTTTTAATTCTTTATTATTATCGTCTATTTTCTTACTTAATTCTTCTTTGTTTTTATTTAATTGTTCCACCATAACCCTCATCATTTCCTGGAAATTTGCGTCCACTGGTTGGGTTGGTTTCTCTGGTTGGTCCCCTTGGGCATCCCTTACGATCACTTGCACTTCCTCAACCGGTGTTGCCTCCTTGTCTTCCATATTAATTTCGTTCTCCGCGTCCACCGCGCGTTTATTTGATGTAGCTCTCCGTTGCATCTTCTGTTTTTTGTATTGCAGCTGCTGCTAGAAATTAGGCTATTTAATTTTTTATTATTTATTTAGAATTAATTTCGACCTAATTCGAGCCTCTTACGTTGGTGCACCACTTTGTAACCACCTAGTTACCTCCCTCTTGTTCGTAGGGTAATTATGTTTAAATGATTGTTTAATTGTTTGGTGAAAATTAATATTCGATTATTATTATTTGTTATCTTGAAACGGTTTAATCGTGGTTTAAATTCATCGGTAATTTATAATTCGATTTTCTTTAGTTGTTGTTGAGACGAATTGGCTAAGTTGGCTCTGTCATTGGCTCCTGTTGATTTTATCAGACGTCGTACTTTTGGGTTAACTGTATATAAGTTGACTTCTCACTGAAATTAGATTTTATTTATTAATTCAACACTTACTTGTTAATCGTTCTGTTAACAAGGCAGAGTTGAGATGACAATTTAAAATTATTTAAATTATCTCAATTGCCGCTACGAGTGGTGCCAACTGTTGTGAGCGTTTCACCTAACCTGTAATCGTCTAGTCTAATGAAATAATTTGGTTAACTCTTTTATCTGGTAAAAACACGGTTTATTGATCGATAATACTCATGAAACTATGTTAAATAATAATTGGATTGATAATCGTTCATTTTACAATAATGATTAACTTTATAAAAATCTCTTGTCTCAGGGTTGTTATTCTGATTCTAGTAACCATAACACTGCACATTGTTGTTTGGTTCAAATGTTTTATCTAAATGTAGGTTCTTTTAGACTGCAAGATACAAAAACTTGAAGAATTATACTACCATAATAATTGAGTAGTAGGAGAGTGATTACATAAAAAAAATAACTCTTAATTACTAACATAAAAATTCAAAAGACGTCTGGCGTCAACATTGTAGGTTAACCTGGCGTATCTGAATAGAAACCAGTTAACTTTAAATTAATAATAACTCTTTAACAACATACAAAATACAAGTATAATAAGGTTATAAGTTCCTTTAGTGTTCACAGAAAAATCATCTGATTCGTTATATTGGATAAATTTAATCAGGTAAATTGATAACTCTTGTAAGCATGATTAGCTTGTTATTAAATATTTTTAACTAGAAACAAATTAACAAATGTAATACGGTCCATAGCTTTCTTAATGTTCATTATAAATCATCTTATTTACTAATTCTGGTAAAGATCCATCAAGTCAATTGACAACTCTTAAAAGTATAATCAGCTGTCATTAAATCTCTTTAACTTTAAATAAATTAATTGATATAATAAGGTACAAACTCCTTTTTTGTGTTCAGATTAAATTAACTTATTAATTATACTCAATAAATTTTTATCGTATAAGTTTATAAATTCCCTAAGTATGATTACTTGTCACTATACTCCCTTTATTTCACGCAATTGCAATTTATTGTACACTTTGCAATTGTTGTTGTACTATCACGCTTTCATTAAACTTCGTTAATTAAAATTTTTGTAACACTTTATAAAACTTTGGTTATGTTGACCGATGTCTACATTTCAATGCCCGCACTGGTTATAGGTTAATTCGCGACTTTTTGGCGTACGGAGTTGTCGTCTGTCTTGCTTCGTCGACAATGTAAAAAAATGAATTCAAATCTGGCTTCCGTTTTCTGACCAAATCTCAATTTAACTCTTCTGATTGGTGGAGAGGTTGATGACATTCCTTTGAGCATGGCTACCCCCTTTTCTAAATTATTTAATTTTACAAGAACGCTTGGGTTTTTGGGGTGAAGATTAAAAAAGTGACGCTCAATATTTTGTCAAAATTAATGCAAATACATTCCAACTGATATAAAACTCTTGTTACTTTTAATTACTGATCTAGCCTTACCAAGATATGGCAATTGTCTGGCTCGTTATATAGAGTCCTCACATGAAATACTTTCGTTCACTATTAATAAATATAGCTTTTTGAACTTACAATTAATACAATTTTTAATAAAATTATACATTATTTAACTTAAATTAACACATGGCTACCATAGCTCATCGAGATGATGCTTTCCAAGTCCTTTTGTGTCCTCTTTACACAGTATTTATTTACAATTACTTATAAAATGCCTAAGTTATGCCTATGCTTTACTAGGGCTATGATACTACGAACTACATTCACTTATTATATCTCAATAGTGGTTTCTAAACAACTTCTATTATGTCCCAATTACTCTGAGATGACCATTACAACTTCTGATCGCCTCAGTTTCTGTTATTACACCTTTATTTTGTTGATTTTAGTCTTTATAATCACCCATAGTTTTGCACTATAGGGTGTTACATGAATTACCTTCATTATAAATTATATAGTTGTTTTTGAGTCATCATCTTTGACAAACATACTCATTATAGTTACTATAACGTTTTACAATTTTTTGGTTTACATCAGGATATTCTCATTTGCTGTTAATTCATCAATAGTTCTTGCATCTAGTGCTACCTGACAAGTATATTTAATTTACATTGTTCTGACATAATTTCATGATAATAATTATTGGTTTACATCATATTAGTTGTATTACACATAATTGATTATACTGATATCAACCTCTTTCTCTTTTATTAGTATTTCTAAAGGTTTTTTAGATTGGTTATTGGGTAAAATCTATGCTGTCCATTTCAGTATGTTAATTTACACTAATCACAATACAAATCTTTCCTTTGGTAACTAATCATGTTACTGGTATGGTCCTTATAACATCTATTTTAAGTACATATCATAGAATATGGTTTGTAACATTTATATTATTAATTTTTGTCATTATAAGTGCAAACTGCTTGTTGAGTTAGGTTATGTGTGTTCCCTACTCTGGTTTACAACAATGAGTTCATTTGGTGGTTCATTTCTATACATTTTACTCAATTATTTTAATGTACTAATTCTATTAATTACCATTTATTGTTTGGTATTTATTTTCCAGTTTCTTTTATATTATATTTACAACATTCCTAGTGATTATCAGTTTTTCTGATATACCTGTTTCTATATCACTTACATAAATAGTAGATACGATACAATCTTGTTTATCTTTTATACATTATTAAATCATACTAATACAAGTTTTAATCTCACTCTCTTGATCATTATTGATTATACCATTATTGTAAATTAGAATTATGGTCACAGTCAAGTCACCTAAAAGAGTCTGTCAATGGTTTGGTGTCCTTAATAGTCCTTCACTCTGTAATTCACTTGTTCTATTTTATTTATCTCACTGTTGTGTGTCACTGTTTACCTCTTTTGTTGTAGATTGTGGGAGATGTCTTGTCTCTTCCTTTGTTTATCTTTTTATTTGAGTTCTATCATGTCATTCACTTCTTTTCATTTTTATTATCTATGTTTTTTGCTTACTCACTTACCTAATCTATTGGGTCATTGGGTTAATCACATTTAATATATTTTCTTCTTTGTTTTGTTCTCATTACTACTTTTATTCATTATTTGCAGATTCGTTCTTTAGTTATTTCTTTAACTGATTTTAATACTTGGTACACAATTCTTAATATTTGGTAGGTCTTGTGTCATTTAATTGTTATGTTATGTTGAAAGTTTGGTTTAAAGGTATGGTGATGATATGTAACGTTATAATATTGTTTTTTGAACTTCCATTTTTACCCATTTTCTACACTCAATAGATTGTCTATATTGTCAAAAATTTCCTCTTCTGATTCTATATTTGCTTTTACATCAATGTGCGCATCTACTTGTTAAGAAACTTTTTCTTTAACATCAAAGTGCACGTTGATATGTCTTTATTATATAATCATTACTTAACTATCAATAATTATTTTTAAGCTTTGGGTGTGTTCTACTCTCTTTTAGGATCAGGCTCTTTCTTACATAACACCAAAAAAACATAAATTGTTTAAAAAGTACACAAATATATAAGATTAATTGATATTTTACACACAAGATGTTGATATATATGAATACACAAAGAATAATAGACTGTCCTATTATAAAATTAAAAAAAAACACGAATACAATTTACTACAAAAAACCATATGTCTGGGTAAGGATGAATACAAACATACCATCACTGTATTCAAAATTATATCTAAAAACCCGGCTGACAGACCGTGGTTGGCTGCTATGAAATGCCACCCATGTCGGCGACATTTCGATTCCCCCTCAGAATCTTCCTCAGGCCACCAAAACGCAACAGAGTGTAAGAAGACAACAGTGGCATATGTACACCGAACAACACCCGATACCTGTATCAGGTAGAAGCAACAATGTCACCAGGTAACAAAGGTTACCGGTACCTTTATAATCTCACTGACCAAGTATCAGCCAATAGGCTCGCTCAGTACACCATGCCAAAAAGTATTAAGAGCCAGGCTTTCACTCTGCCGATTCATTGATCGACTGGCATACCTATACTCAACGGACTCCCTGTGCCAGCGAGGATAGCAGCGCAGATGGACGACAGGACCTTGCTCTCCTTGAACAACACTTGATGGTCAGTGTTGTAAAGAGCATGCTTGGCAACTGTGGACTTCTCCGGCTGGCGCAGACCAGCCATGTGGATCTAGACGCTACGCTTCATGGTGCCAATACAAACTTGGCCACACGAGCATGGCACACATTACACGCCACTCGATGACAGAGGATCTCTTGCATCCCTTACCGGCCTGAGAAACTGCTGAATTTTCTTTTTCGGCTTGTAAATCGCTTGGACGCCATGCCTTGACAGCAGTCTACTTATGTTGTCTGTCACTCCTTTGATGTACAACAGGACTGCCGTCCCGACAAATTCCTGGGGCACCGATAGCTCCAGCGCATCAGATCTTCTCGGCCGGGCTACTCTCCTCACTTCCCCTGCAGAGTAGCCATTGTTCTACAGGGCATGTTCCAAGTACCCCAACTCGGCATCCAAGAACCGGGTCTCACAGATTCTTCTCGTTTGGTCCACTAGCAACTTCAGCACCACCCGCTTCTGCCTGGGACGATGGTTCAAGAGTTTGTGCAAATACCTGTCGGTGTGTCGGCTTTTTGTAAACCTTGTGGCCCAGACTGCCATCGACCCCACAAAGGGCCAGCACATGAAGAAATGCCAACTGTTAGTCCCTCTCCTTCTCCATCGTATATGGGCTATCTGGGGGTGAACACCACTGATGTGCAACAGGAAGTATTCGAGTTCCTCCTCCCCATGACTCTAGACTATGAAGGTATCTTCGACCTCCTGCAGCCAACACTTCGGTCTCAGTGTTGCAGATGCAATGGCTGTCTCCTCAAACTTCTCCATTTAGGGGCTCAGTGGACTTCCCATCACTACACCATCAATCTGCTCGTATAAGCCGTAATTCCAATGGAAGTACATTGTGGTCAGTACTTGCTGGAAGAAAGTGGTAATGTCCACAAGGAACAGCTCTCCTATGAAACCCAAGACCTCCTGGACTGGCACCATGGTGAACAGCGAGACGGCATCAAAGCTAACCAGCATATCACCAGGCTCCAACCGCAGGCCATGGTGCTGCTCCAATCGCTGTCGACGTAATGGCATTTCATAGCAATCGACCATGGCCTAACAAATGTAATTTTGAATATATTGACACCAGCCGTGCAAGCTTTAGAAAAAAGTTATAACATCACTCTATTTGTTACACTTCCTTTATATTATAATTTTGTCTCCTCATTGTTACCATAAAAGTGAATAAGAACAAACACTTGCTTTGCAACACTAACAGAGTAAGTGAGTAAGTGATGAAATTAAATAGAAAGCGAACAATTTTCTGAAATGAAAATAAAACACATTCAGACAACATATGACATCATTTCTGTAATTTATTATGATCTAAATAACTTTTACCCAAAATGCCCTATGAGTATAACATTGTTTTCAATATGAATATACAGATTGAATACATATGACTGATGTGAATGATGAATGAAAAGTACTTTCATAAACAGACTGAATACTTTCCTCGCTAATCAGATTATGTACTGGTACAACAGTACATTTGGCAAACGAATTTATTTGACAGGACCATTATACAACACTTTTGTCATGCACACGTGCCATCTGAAAGATATGTTACTGTCTCTTGTCAGTTGATGAAAAAAATCAATAGCTCAGAGAAATAAGGAATTTAGTATATTTCCATAACAAAACTACACTGCCCTTCGAAAACTATGTAAAAGTTAAAATGTAAGTAAGCACATAGTCCTTAATGTAAGCATGTTACTGTTCTGTAACACTAATAGTCCATCTATACGGTCTTATTTCATCTATTTTAGGACAAAGGCAATGTTTTCTTTTTCCATTCTTTCACTATCATATGTAAAAGTTATCCATGTAGAGCCAGCTTGCTTTTCTCAGTTGGATTTTTTACTGCTGCTTTTCTGTTCCCTTAGTCTTCTACATATTAAGGTTTCATTCCTCTATTACTTGGATGTTTGATGTTATGACCAACAAAATTAAATTTCGACAAAGCTGCTTGGTTTTCAACATATTTTATTTTTGATAAATCCATATCTGCTTTTCTTTTCACGCCCAATAGTTTTATATACATGATCTGTCTTTTCATCACTCTCTGTGGCTTTGAAAGTTTGTCAGCTTTTTTAAATGTCGAAATCTGTAATGTACAGTGAAAGACGGGGAGCAGAGGCTGATTAATATCTTGGTCTGGATCTTGGTTAAATTTAATAAGTTTATCTATTCCGGTCTTATGCGTCTTTTTATTTCTGTTTATCTTTATTAAATAATACTATTTAACCAAAGCACATGTGAAGTTATAGGCCCCAACAGCACCCACTACTGTGTAGTAAGGGGGGATGCAAAAAGGACAATCGTAAAGTTTGTACAATCAAAGTTACTGTCATTACTTATTGGAGATGTGCGCATACACGTGTGCACACACACACACACACACACACACACACACACACACATGTGCATGTTAATGTGTTCTGTTACTTCTTGTTACATTCTGACTGTAACATTTCATTCATATTCTTCAAATTAGTTTCATTATATACTTCACACCAAATTATTTTCTTGTTTAAATACTAATAACATAACCCAAAAAGTGAACTGTCAGACTTGAAATAGAATATGAAAACTACAAATGGCTTTTCTTAAATTTATCTGCGAGTATCCTAGTCATCCCAGTCAGTGTGTAGATCTCTCACTGGTTAGAATAGATAATAATAATCTATAATCATAATGGCTGGTTAAGTATAATCAGCCATTCTACTGTGTAAAGAGTTTTAGAAATATCTGAAGACACATTACTAATTTGTGAGTCAGCCTACAGTGGTTATTGTCTTATAATAATAACAAAATATAACTTTGACTAAGAGAAGGGAATGGTATTATGGGTGTAGCAGAAGTGTCTATTATAAATGCACATGTCTACAGTTTATTTAATAACTTGTGTTAATTAATAAATTGTGAAATTACATATAAAATTTCAATTTTTTAAAATAATTTTTTCCAAAAATTGTTAACATCTTTTTTAAGACAACACAGGGCATCTGGAAATTCAACTATAAAAAAATTTGGAATACACACATTTCAGTAACATAGTATTTAATTTACTATCAAGATGTTGAAGGAATATTTTCTGATACTTTGTCAGTTATGATACTGCTAGTTACAATGTTTTAAAGGTCTTACAACCAAAGTTGATAAAGTCCACGTTTTATAAAATTTTAGTTAGAGGGTGCAGTGTGTGTATCATATTATGTATTGCCATAACAAACAAAGTCCATTAGTTGTAGTCACTCCCACCAGAAAGAGTTCATTTTTACACAGCTAATGAACTAAACGATAGGAAAATTTTAAATCCTCTTTTCTCAAAGTCAAATGATATGGACTTGGCTCACTTTGGACATGAACTTCAATTAAATATGTGGTAGACAAGGCTTAAAATCTTTTTTTTTTTGTTAGATTACAAACCACTATTTAAAATGTGCAAAAAACTATAAAATAATTGTACTGTGTGACTTCCCAGTAACCTGTGAACAATTATACAAACATTTCTTGAAATCACCTAAGGGGGTGTGAAGTGAATATATACTTTCACTGAAGAGAAAGTACTTTTCCACCTGAGGAGAAACGTTCTGCTCTCACCCACTTGGCAGTGTGCCTTGTTAAGTCAGTCTAACAGTTTCAAAGTGGTGAAACCAACCTTTGAAGTTGAATATGTCACTGAACAAGGGGTTTGGACTAGTGTGCTAGTGGAAGATTCTCAAATTGGTTAAGATTACTGCAAACAGGAAGGAGATACTGACAGAGGATATAAGGGGATGTGAACCCCTAAATCAAAGTCCCAGTTTGGGATGTCAAATGGGCTTATTTATTTCCTACCTATACAAACAAATACATTTACAATTGCTGACATTGAGCACTGTCTGCAGCCATATATGACAAAATTATTGCAAATAGATTAGAGTAAAGGTGCACCTTTATCTCCAACGAAGAAGCATAATATCATTATCAGCAATAATACCAAATAAAGAATTCTTTGTTTAAATAAATATTATATTTTATATACATGTATATATATTATCACGTTTTCTACCGTGAAATGATTTTCAAATGTAATGCAATATAAAAAATAGCTGCCTAAAAATTGTGGCAACTATATTTCTGATTTTAGTCAATTTAGAAAATAATAATCAAATAACACACAAGAATACATAATAATAAAGTACTATAAAAATGTTACAAATAAATAGAAAATAATTGCATAATGCTCCCTCCTCACACACAGGACAATGGATTCAACAACAGGGGCAGGCCAAAAATCTAGCCCTTGATGTAGATAATTTAATGCAACAGACACTTAAAAAAAAAAAATGTTTACAGACAAAAGAATTTCATATAATTTATCTAAGGCAAATGATGTAAAAAAAGTTTTGAACTACATTCAATTGCTTGGACACAAAGAGGGAATGAAATATTAGTAGTAGCATGAACAACAAAAAGGAGTACTTGCCAGAATGTTTTATTATTATCATGACAGAAAAACTGCCTGTTATTGCACTACGACATGAGTACCTGAACAGTTATTTTTAGAAACCGCAAACCACTTAGATATTGTACAACAAAAATTAAACACCATAGTACAAAACACCATAAATAAGTACTATTATTTTCAAACATGTTTAATGACCACGAACGAAGTACTCTCTGGCTATTAATATCATTCATACGAACAGTAGCACTACGCTTCAGTAGCTACATTATGCTGTGTAGTCAAACGTTTACAGCTTTCAATTCGGCATGCTTATAGTACCGGTAACTAAAGACAGGCCTCTTGAATTGAGTGACCAGGGCCAGAATAATTACACTTTTTTCACATCAACAATTATGTTGTTTTTATTGTTCTTTAAACAAATGTTTTATCTGTACTACAATTATGTATACTCAGTGGGTAGTCATGGGTGGTGAAAACGTTTGGTTTACAGAAAAGTAAAATGATAAATTAATGTTAAACTGAAAAAAGTGTTGCTATTAATGAACACCTTGAAAGATGATGAGTGAGATTCCAGGGCTAGAATGTTTACAGCATATCAGCTGACTAGATCCAGACATAATTCTGATCTTTTTCAAATATGAATGAATGAAATATGTGACTAACAATGTTGCTAAATTAACTCAAGTTTTATCACACTATTCATGTTTCTAGAAAAACTGAATTAAGTGTTGAAATTCAGGATCATGCAGATGTTACATGTTAACAAATCCATTTAAAACAGCAGTTTATTAATATAGTGAAGTATTTCAGTCAGAAGAAGAAACAGTTAATTACTAATATTTTTCTGGTTATAAACAATTCCTGAAGCAATATTTACTACTGTCTTATGATGAAAAACAAATATTGAATTTTGTAACAGTGAAAATTGAGCAGGGAGACTGTAAAAATGCCTGGAGGATGCACGAACTTTGAACATGTACATAGTAACGGAAACAATTACAGAAATAATTCCAAGGCCATGGACTGTTGCTAGTTCTTGCAAATATTTACTGTGAACTGTGATAAAACATATCTGTTTACAGAATTCTGCCTTGAATTCATTACTGTATGAACAGCTATCATTAAACGACTTTTTGTTGTTAGTGTGCCTTATTTTAACAAATACAATTTTCTTTTAAATCAAATTTTGTAGATTTAACCTCATAAGATTTAGTTTTTCAGATCATAAGTCTGTGAAACATATGTCAGGCAAAATAATGTTCTTGCAGAGGAAATTATTTTTTGTGATTATGACTCAATAAAAACAACAAGTAATAACACTTTAATAATACTGTTGAATATGTTAATAATAATAAACCATTAAGCAACTACTAAAAAACAAGACGATTCTGGAAATTACAATTGGTACACATAAATGAAATCACAATATATGTCTCATATTCTTTAAATTAGTGGTGCACAAACTTTTTTTGGCCATGAGTAACTTTTGTGACTGAAACTTAGGGCATTTGCATGCACGCGCACGCACGCACGCACACACACACACACACACACACACACACACGCACACACACACACAAGGTGAACATTAAATTATGCAGAGGGATGAATTATTAAGACTATACTTAAACCAAGCAGTCTAAACATGAGCTACCTGCAATAAGCGTTTTGGAACACTTAACTTGTAATATTTTTCTTTTTTTTCTATTTTATCTCTGTTATGGCTTCAAAATTCATCACAGTTGTGTTATAGACAAAACGTGCAGTGACCATATTGTATTCAGACTGGGATCTAGTGGGTTTAGCTGTAGTATTAAAAGTTTATATAAAAAAAATTGTCAGTTGTAAAACTTTATTAAAATATACAAAAGGTAGCAATAGGACCTTCTTCAAATAATATTTTGTAGTACAATTTTTCTTGTTTCTAATATACGTCTACATTTAAAATTACAAAAATTAAGGTTTCAAAATAATAACAACATTATTTTTTGGTTTAACACATATAGTTATATTTCTTTTTAAACCAACTATTTCGCCCATGCTACGATGAAGCATCCTCAGTGGCTCGACTTTTAAAAGAAATAAAATCATGTGTGTTAAACCGAAAACAGTGTTGTTATTATTAACGAAAACCACGAACGTTTATGACCAAGAAGGGTTCAAAATCTATTACAAAACTAGCAAAAAACGTTTAATAACAAGATTCAAGTAAAAAATTCATTTTCTCTGTGCCATCACATGCCACTTAATATACCTACTTCCCTTGCTGTGGGCTGACCATCACTGCTTTAAATCAGTCAAAACCTGTAGCATAGGCTGAGTTGTAATCTGTGCCATATTATTTATAAGTCACAATTTTAACACAAAATTCAGTCAAAATATGAGCTCATAAATTGAATTACAATTTGTGTGAATTCTTATATGAATCACAATGTGTAAACAAAAATGAAAACAAGATCTTTTTGTTAGTTTAACAGAATGTGTTAACCCAACAACCACAACCCAACAAAATGTAAAAACAACCCAACATTCAGCAACAACCCAAGTAAATGTAAAAGTAAAAAGCATTTATTTATGAAGAGCTGAAATCAACATATTACATAGATACATCTAAAACTATCTGTTAAAGACTGATTTACTTAACTCAAAAAATAAAAGGTATATTTGTTAAACCTAGTGTCGAAAGGAAAATTTTATCGAATGATCGAAGCAAGTTCTCAGTTATAAACTGATCATTTAGCATGTATCTGTCTTTACTGAATATCTGTCTACTTGGTAGATGTATCATAACTTTTCATTGCCTCAACTGATTTTCATAAAATATATCATGTGTGTCCATACTTTTATCCGACAACTACTACGTATTTGAGACTACACCCCTAAAAACAGGAGGTTGCAGGCAGGAATTTAAAGGGTTAAACTTTTGAAAAAAGTTGCAAAAAATTGTATTTAATAAAAATTCGATTAGGGTTGTTTTGAAAATTAAAAAAAATTTAGATACCAGGACTCGAAAAATGGATCAAAATTTTGACAAAAATTGTAAAAGTCTGTGGTGGACATTAGACTAAAGAAAATGTCAACCCACATTAAAATGCAGTGTTTACTCTGAAAATGTTTTTAACTTTAGGGGCACCACAGGACGACAATGAAAGTTTCAATTAAAAAAAATTTTTAAGTCTAAGTTTGGCATCAAATTGTGAGGAATTTTATTTAAAACATAAGCTTGGTATACAAACTGATAGCCTTATTGTTTGTGGAAACTCTCAGCAAGATTATAACTATACTTGTGGAGTCACGCATCACATGCACAAATGGATGACCATATGGTGGCTCAGAATATCTACACTCATACGGGTAGGTAGAGAGTAAAGGTTGGATTCAATATATCTTGTATTTTTATTATGATTTCAGTTATAGTTTATAGTTGAAATAAAATAACTAAAAGCAAATTACTCAGCATGTCAGCAATTCTGTGGCCTAACTGATAGTAAAACATTAACTGGTGATGGATAATGAATAATGCGAGCATTACAACAGAACTATCTCTCATATATAAAAATATAGAAGTCAAAGGAAAAAACTGTGTCTCACTTTCAAGGAAACAAAAAACCATGTAGAAATGATCATCACATTATTAGCTCATTATAGAAGATATAAGATGAAACTGTGCAGGGATCATAGAAAATGTGAACTTATGTATACATTTACCATCTGTCAAATGAACACTATTATGTATATAATACACTATTTATTTGCAGTAGGAAAAAAGTAGTTCGGTATCAGCAGAGCTACAGAAAAGTTAAATAACAGAATTGTGCTTGCTGGCACAAGTAGAATATCAATGAAAATTCCTATGTAGGTCAGCCACAAAATATAATAATGTGGTAATAAGAAACTAGTTGTGTCTCCATGAGTATTTTACAGGTTACTTAAAAAAATTTTGTACAAGATGATAGCGACATGATTATATCCAAAAAGCAGGATATACCTGCTATAACAGGTACATATGGTAACAATACAGAGTTGATTATGTTACATAAGCTGTTTGGCGTACAAGGAGGGTAGTAAGACCAACACAACAGGAGGGGGGGGATCACACCTTGACTTTAAAGGAGATTTTTAACCAGGTGCCACACCGGTCTACTAAGGCCCTACATACAGGAACAAAATATAATTTAAAAAAACAATTTAATATTTAATAGTTTCTAGGAATCATGAAATAAAAGAGTAGAATACAAAAATAATGATGGATGGAGTATTTGATGGCTCAAAAGGAGAAGAAAACTAAGGCAATAATGGCTGCAGTATGTAGAAAATGGCCTTAAAAGAGTGCATATCACATACCAGAGAGGGAATCCTGGGCCAAAAAAGATGGTGAGAAATTCAGACAGAGACTAAAGCATATCTTAGATTGTCTACTGGAGTATAGATTTGTAGGTAGGTAATTAAGCGAAAAATAAAATGGACTTTGATGAAACTATTACTACTAATATTAAGTACTGTTATATATTAATTATATTCTTTTTTAACAAATTAATATTTTCATTTTCTTTATAACCAAAAAAGGTTTTCTGTTATTTGCTTTGTTACTTTTCAAGATGTTCTGATTCATTCTCATACACAGATATTAACAGATTATATAACCCACAATATTATACAATCATAATCAATAAACAAACAACGAGAGATTCTTTTTACTGTGCCATTGTTATGCAAATAAGACACTGCATAATCACAGAATGCCACTGTTTAGTTTGGTCAGAGTACAACAGATAATCTGGTATTTCACAAACGTGTGTAAATCAGTCCACGTGATCACATGATTTTTTTTAAGTTGGCTGTAATCTCGTGAACCTAATGTACCTGATCCAAAATGGGTTGCCAATGTCAGTGAGATGTACTTGAGACTAGGGAAATACAGCTTTTATCCCGACCTTCCTAGCTCTGGCGAAATTCCAATTTCTATTCAACACGCTGGCATATTTTATACTGTAGACAGCTCACGTGTTACCATTCCCCTAATCTCTTCAACTTTCTCACTCTCTCAGTATTATACAAACCCACACTACTTCTTCAAACTTCGCATATGTTATCTAAATTCTTCCACAGCATCTTTTTGATACATTTCCAACTGTCTAATGAAGGCTGCATTTCTGGCCTTGTGAAGATTAAAATTCCCTTTACCAATTTCTCTGATGATTTCGAAATTCATTACCAAATTTCCTGTTTTTCTTTTTATAACTAAAATTCTACTTTGTAATATCTTTACTATTTACTTTGGTTTATGTCAGTTAAAACTGAACTAACACTTTTTTATACGTATAAAGAGAGCAAAATTAGCTCAGATCACATAATAGAGCTTGTGTGAGATGCCAGTTTAAAAGCCCCAGTTAAAACAGTTTCTTGAGTGTTCCCATTTTGTCCCCTTATCAGTTATACACATAGCACACAATACCCTGCACAGTACGACAAAGAACCCTATACAGTGTGTGACGATTTAAATTGTAACAATAATAGTAAAATAAAAATATGATAAAAATATAATTGACAGAGGTCAGTTAAGATGGGTTCCCTGGATTTGTAACGCGGCGATACGTTACAAAATTGGGTGATTTGCACAGAGTTGCGCAATTTTGTAACGTATCGCCGCGTTACAAATCCAGGGAACCCATCTTAACTGACCTCTGTCAATTATATGGGCTGCCTACGTTGTAACGAAATGTATTCACACTTATTAACTTAACAAGTTACTTACAAACTGTGTAAGGAAGCAAGGGAAGGTACTTTATTGATTTACGCACTCATTATATGTGTGTAACAAGAAGACTTCTCTTTATTCTGACAACATTTACTGACAGATCCCATGACATCACTAATTAAACTAAAGTTATTTCAATGCTTTCATCAAACTTTGGGATCAAATTGATTCTATATAGCTATACCTCGGATCCGGGTTAACTTTCTGTACTTTGTAGTTAAGACTTTAAATTATACTCAATTCATGATATTAGCTTGCAAGACTTCTTTAACCATTTGAAAAATGGTACTATTACTTGAAATGATACTACGATACATTAACATATAAACCGTTACAACGTATGATATTTGAGTAGTTACAATAAAACTTTTAGATTTACTCTTTTAATGTTTACATAAAATTAATAGTCTTTGAAAAGTCTCTTTTCAAGTTGTGTAGTGTAACAAATATTAGTAACCCTCGATAGACAGGCTATCGAGTCACCTTTAGAATGGAATGTAGAAACCTCGTCCTGGGGTGTCCGTCTTGGGAATCCTTGAATGCGCCGTTATCATCTCGGTCGGGTCTTCGTCGATAAGGTGTCGAGTGTTCACAGAGTATATTGAAGTTTCTATGGTGTAATTATATGTAGATTCTCGGCTGTCCTGATCTGCATCTTCTGTCGGGTATATGAGTATTTATAAAGTTCTGGTAGATCAGATCTTCCAGGAATGATGTTGAAAGTGGAGTTACTTGTTGAAGCGAGTAGTCCTCTTGTTTAACACCATTTTAGTGTATTGTGTTACATATTATGTCCTTTTGTTATCACACATTTATATTAATTGATACATAACACACGCTTTTAGTAGCAATATCTCATATACAATATTTAAGTTAAAACAAAAGAATTAGCGACATTGTGTCAGAGCGTTTGCTCGCACGTCTGCATTGCATGAAGTCAACATGGTAAGAGAGCGTTCCTCTGCTCGCTCAGACTGGTACTTAACAAGGGGGGGAGGGGCAACTACTCCGCGAGAATATAGTTCCTAACTATATTTAAGTTAACTATTTTAATTACAAAAACTATACCTTAATAAACATACATAATTTAAGTAAGTTACTTTAGCGACTATCTGTGTCTTCAGATTTTTTAATTATTAACATTAGGTTTTTTTATCTTATTCTAAATTACAGACGACTCGGAAGACATGTCGAGTCCGGAATCAACAGGTCACCGCCTGATAACAACAAAGGGTTAAATATGACGATAATAACATTTACAATTTGCCTTTTTATTAATGTTTCTTTGGGCTTATTAATTACTTCTTCCTCTCATACTGAGTACATACAGGGGTTTTAGGTATTATAGTGAGATTTAAATGGCTTAATCGCTCGCGAACTTAATTTTTAAAATTTTGTTTTATTTTACTATTATTGTTACAATTTAAATCGTCACAAGTGTAGGAGTAACATACATCTTGCTACACTGCTTTAGCCACTATAATATTCTAGTATAGTAATGTAGCTAGAGTAACTATAAATTCCCCATGTGATAAGGTCATACAATCATTATAGCTGAACAATTCTAACTCAGGATGTCATTATGTCTGGTTGAATATTTTTTATTTTGTATACATACTAAGTTGTTGTATTACTAAAAGCAAAGCTATATTCGACTACCACTTTAGACAGTATTTCATAAACCTATCATAGCTTTTAAATTTGCCTAATACTTGAATGAAGGTTTGTTTTTATCTTATTTCCACAATAATTTAAAACGTCAGTTTTTTTTTTAACTTTCCCCAGAATAAGAAAATAAATACATGCTTTAGATTAATCCTTAAACTCATCTTTATTATTAGCACAGAAAACAGGCAACAAACGATACTGATTCACTCTTATGATTGGACACTTTATTTCCATGAACAAATTAGTAACAATGACAATTATTTTCTACAAGCTTTAAAAAATAAAAGTGAATAACAGCATATGTAAAAATAGAAAAATAAATCAATAATCACATAATTTTTAATTTTTTTTTTAAGTGAGTGTCGATATTGGGATGATTGTGTGTTTGTAATTTATTTAAGATGACCTTCAAAAAGAAATTTATACCTTGACCCAAATCAAGGATAGATAACGTGGTCAAGGTGGTCAAACCTCTTACGAAGTTCAGTAACTTGTGTTATGATAACAGCTGAAGCGACAGATTTTTTATTTGAAAAGATAAATTTATTTTGATTTTTTTTAATGGACAAATTTACATGGTTATTCTTCGTAAATGTTGAATTTGTAAACAGATATGTGTATATGAACATGTTAGACCTCTGGGATAGCAATGTTGTGATTGACTTTTACATTTTGATTAACAACCGCCTTTACAGATGTCAGTCACTAATCTGCTAAATAAAATCACTAAATATTGTATTCATGAATTATTATTACATAAAAACAGTCAATAACTTAGTAAAACTTCAAAATTAATGATTACTTATTTAAGTGATCAGGGTTACTTACACATAATTATTGTGGACAATAATTGCTAGTATTTTTAAGAAGCACGCAGGGATAGTCTCTCCTGGATAAGAACAGGAGTGAAGATAATAGATAAGAACTAAACATCAAATCTTTGCAGAAGAAGAAGGAGGAGGAGGAGGAGGAGGAGGAGGAGAACTCACTATTTTGAACTAAATAAATGTATTACTAAGTAAATATCAATATTGGATAATTTTTCAGTTACCAGGAAAATTAAAGACATTCTAATTACTATATTCAGTCTTGTAAAATAACAATTTTAAAACAAGCAAGCAGGCATAAATAAATAAATAATAATAATACTAATAATAAATAACAAAATAATAATAAAATACAATATACACTACATATTTCAAACTTCAGCAGTGTTGCTTTTTGCATTTTTAGTTTTACAACCATAATGTCTAAATGACAAATACGCCTATTATTACACCTAGCATTTAAGTCATGCATGTTTTCTTAGATATCTATAGGCATATATCCAAAACCTCTCACAAATATTATAGTAACCCTTATCACTCGCAATTCCAGTAATATGTGTTTTGTTGTTATTTAAATTATTTATTAAGTGTTAAGTGGTTTCTCTGAAGAACCACAATGTCCGGTTATTTGTGAAGAAATAATATCTTTTAAGGGGTGAGCTTAATCAAATATTAAGAATATCTCAATATTCAATATTAATTTAGTACTTTCTGTAATAATAACGTTCAATACCAGTTGATATATCGTATAATTCTAAGGTTCTTATTCAAACCTAGTCCGCGTTTTGAGAGAGGAGAGTAACTCCTTATCCGTTCTCTTGTAATTCAACAGCGGTCCGCAAGCTAGCGCTGTGGTTCACAGTCAGCTGGGTATTGTAGGTTAGTTGTTCCGCTCACAATACTTCCCATGTTACACTCTCTATATAAATTACAACTTGTTCAACATGCACTAAATATTATACAAATGATAAGAAATCGTCAATTTCAAAAATGATTCTTTATTTTATATTTTTTCCTTGAAAACAAAGGTTCTTCCTTTACGAAGATACAAAAATCGATCATACTGGAATTAATCGATTAATTATCGAATTCAGGGTTATATATTACTTTTAATTATTATTGTTTTTCTTAAACACATGGTATGAAGGTTCTTTCAACTATTAGTAAGGTCAGAAAATGCAAAAATAGGATTAAAAGGTATTACAATCTATTACAGTAATCCCTTAACATTCGCGGATTTAACATTCACGAAACTTAACTATTTGCGAACCTACTAATGAGAAACAAATTTAACATTCGCGTATACGCAACTTGGTTATGCGTGGATTAAACAAAAAAATTGTATTAAATTGATTTTTTTTTTCATTAGAATATTATAATACTGTACTAATCAAGCTTACAAAAAACATTAAGACCACCTGCAAAATACGTAAATAAAATTGTTTAAGGGGTATGAGTAGACTTTCTTTGTGTAGCCGATTCCGAGAATTCCGGCTGACTCCGTGCCACACACATTGTGTAAACAATTCTGAGAAAATAGACTAGGCTACGGTTTTTGTACCCCTCTGTTTACATTTCTCTCAGTTGTTAGTAAGCGTGAGTGACAAAAGGTTCGTGATGCCGCCTCCAGTGAAAAGAGTGAAAAAGGTTTTGCACCTTTCCGAAAAAATTAAAATATTAGATAGGCTACGAGCAGGAGAAAGTGCATCTGCTGTAGGTCGCTTTTTTGATATTAACGAGTCTACTGTTAGATCTATTAAAAAAACTGAAAAGTCTATAAGAGACAGTGTTGCAGCAAGTGCTCCAATCAGTGCAAAAATCGTATCTCAAGTGCGGAACAAGTGTTTGGAAGAAACTGAAAAAGCGTTAAGTGTCTGGATAGAAGATATGAACCAGAAGAAACTTCCGCTAAGTTCAGCTTTGATACGGGCCAAAGCTAAAAAAATATATGACCTTATCAACCTGGATCCTTCTGAATCATCGTTTAACTTCCAGGCGAGTAAAGGTTGGTTTGACAATTTCAAACATAGGCATAGTTTGCACAACATTAAGTTAGTTGGCGAATCGACTTCCGCAGATCATGTAAGTGCTAAAAAATTTCCAGAAGAACTTGCTAAAATTATTGAAACTGGAGGATATCGTCCAGAACAAGTGTTCAACGCTGACGAGACAGGGTTGTTCTGGAAGAAAATGCCGAGTAGAACTTTTGTGTCCAAAACAGAACGTTCAGCTCCAAGTTTCAAGGCCGCAAAAGACCGAGTTTCTCTTCTGTTATGTGCCAATGCATCAGGCGATTTTAAGGTAAAGCCGATGCTGATTTATAGATCGCAAAATCCTCGTCCTCTCAAAGACAAAAATAAAAACGAGTTGCCTGTTTTCTGGAAATCAAATAAGAAAGCATGGGTAACTAGTGCATTGTTTCTGGAATGGTTTAATGACTGCTTCATTCATGAGGTGGAAAAATACCTCTCATATAAAAACCTTGGTTTCAAAGTTCTCCTCATAGTTGATAACGCATCTTGTCATCCATCTAGTTTAAAAGAGGCCCATCCCAATGTTGAAGTGGTTTTTCTACCCCCGAATACGACGTCGCTAATCCAACCGCTAGATCAAGGAATCATAGCTACGTTCAAAGCCTACTACACAAGAAGATGTTTAAAACGAATTTTGAACTCCATCGAAGAAAATTCAGAAGCTACAGTAACATATAGTTGGAAAACATTCAACATAGCAAATTGTATTGCCGAAATCGAAAGTTCAATTAATGCTTGTTGGTGAAATCTTTGGCCTCAAGTGGTACAAAAGGAAAACCAGATGCCTTTAATTTCCAAACAAGTTGAAGAGATTGTGGAACTGGCTCATCAGGTCGGAGGTGATGGTTTCGACGATATGACGCGAGATGATGTTGAAGAATTAATACAAGAGAATGGTCTTACTGAAGAAGAACTAATGGAGATCATTGAAGAAAACGTCTTAGAGACCGACAACGACACTGAAGACGACACCGAGAATCCGGAAACTGAAGGTAAAAGTTTTTCTTGTTTTTCTGTAAAGGTTTTCTAATTGTTTTAAGTTTTCTACAACTTAACATTTTTTATTGCAGGTAAAATATTTTCTTCAAAAGTTATTGGAGAAATTTTAGAGCTCCAACAACAGTTTGTTGAGAAAGCCATAGAAAACAACCCTTCACTGGTGAGAAGCCTTAAATTTAAAAGAGAAATCGAGGCAGCGACCCTTCCTTACACTGAAATGTATAATTGTTCTGTCAAACAATCACAGATCACAAAATATTTTCAACCATCAACTAGCAAATAAACTTTAACTTTCAATATGTGTAAAGTACAGTATAATCAATATCTATGTATGTTAATATTACTGCTTAATAAACATAGTATGTACATATTTTTTTCGTTTCAATTAAAATTTTACAGAACCTAACCCCCTTTTATACATGGGAAGATAGTCTCAACATTCGCGATTTTGACATTCGCGGAGGTTTCCGCGAACGTAACCCTCGCGAATGTTAAGGGATTACTGTACTAATTTCTTATTAATTATTATTTAAAATAAGTGGAGTTTCTCTTCATTGGTCTATTAATTAAATTTAAGGATTACTCATTATACTGAGTTTTATTGGTAAAGTTCTTCCCATAGATTTTCGTCAATTTTGATTGATAGGCTTAATAGTACCCTGTTATATGTGACCGTCAAAAGTCAGTGAACTTTCCTTTCGTTATTTATTATTTAATTTTGTTTACTCGTTAATTTATTTTATTTTATTTTATCATTTTTTCTAAGTTCATCAAAACTAAACTGTCCTCGTTTATGGATAACAATTCACTAATCGAATAAACAAATTTTATCCCATTAAGTCGTCCTTGACAACCAGTCTGTCTTCTCTTATTGGATAATATTTATAATCCTAGAACCATAATCATACAATGTTCTTGCACTTATTAAAATACTCCCTTACTAAATTTACATTTTATCATATTATACCTTTACATATGGTTTGTTATTAAATTATATACATTTTGCTGTCGTTTCCTCTTAATCTACTTATTCTAACAAGTACTATTTTCTTGTTACAAAATATTACCTTTTGGTATCATTGCACTATTACATTTTGAGATCTTATTTAAATTGAATTTACTTATCTGCTATCAGTAATTATTATTGATTTCTCCTAACTCATTACCTTCTACTTAGTGTTTTTTACAAATTTTGTTACCTAACTTTTCTGAACTGACTTCCTATACAATGTTACTGGTTTGTGGCCTATCATTACATTTTTATCTCATTCTGCTTTTAATTTATTATTACCTATATTATTATAGAATCCTTCATTTGTTTATGATGTAATTATAACAAACCCTTTTTTATCTCATTAACAATTATTGCCTTTCTGGCCAAGTTTACAATTATAATCCGCATACTAAATACGTACATGTATACAAAACATTTAATTTTATAAAGTTTAACACCAGTTCTATAATGATATATTTGATAACATAAAAAATAAAATTAACATCAGTTAATTGATATTCTCTTAAAACAATTACTTCACTTGCTACATACAAAAAACAACATAAATATCATGATAATAACACAACATGATAAAACATAATAACATGTACATTTTTATAAAATAAATCATGCACTAATTAATTATTCTCCTCTCAGTTAATTCATCAATCATTCTAAAACTGTCTAAGTTATGTTTTACATTACTTGTCAATGTTTATTGTTTACCCTTTTCACTGAACACTTAAGTTTGTATTTATAAACATTCTTAATTTTTCCTTTTACCTTGTATTCTTATTAGGGGATTGTTCATTAATTTAATAATGGTTTATGTTTATGACCTTTTATTATTACAGGCAATTATTATTTTTATTTTTAGTTTGAAAATTATAAACCTTTTATGTAACGTAGGGGACCATATTTTCGTTACGTTACATATGCTTCCCCTCCAAAAGAAGTTTAGTTTACCTGAATATGATTTAGTTAAAATAAACTTATATTTTTTTCATGCCTTGGAATATTTTCTTTTTATTCATTGTAGAGTTTTAATGGTAATTCGTAGGAATTTTTTTTTTCGTAGTACCCTTTGTTTGGTTAATGGTAATTGATTTTATTTCCGAATGTAACATTTTTGACTAATACTCAATTCTCTCTATTGGATGAAAATTCATTAATGATATTAATTCTCTTGTTTGTTTTTTCAAACATTACTTGGCAATGATTGGTCACAATAATCAGTAAAACCTTGTTTTAACAGTCTCATATTTCTATTTACTTTTATAAATGTGTTTCTCAATTGAGCTTCTGTCAGCTATCTTCCTTCTGTTTTCTTCCTTCATACTTTTGGAATCTGATGTCAATCTTCTCAGCTGTTTTATTATCCCTTAAATATTCAATTTCCCTAACATTCCCTAACACGTGAGCTGGTGCAGTCCAGAGAGGCACTTTTGGCTACATACTCTGCTGGCCATACTACACTTAAATATAATACAGACAGTTATAAAAAATAAAATAATACCATAATAGTCTCTTTATTTGACTAATAATAAACATCTTTGGGATTCTTTACGCTCTTGCGTTTTACATTTAATTATATATATTTCTTTTTCTTCTTGCTTCCTCCTTATTTTCAGTAGCTATTTTCAGATAACATTATTGACAGTCATTATTTGTAAATACCTTTGACCTTCCTTCTTGTGACAGATGTTCTCCGTACTATTTCTTCCTTTATCATTTTCAATTCCATTAAATTCTAAATTGTATTTGTATTATTGATTATCATTCTTTAGTTTCATTCTAATTATAGTCATTAAATTACCCATTGTTCATCTTATTTTACCTTTTAATCTGAGTACATTACCATGAATTGTTTTTATATTTTTTTTCGTTGTTCACCTAAAATAATATTTTTTTTTCTTATTTCACTTTAAATCATATTGAAGATACATAATTATGTAATCTGTTCTTCCATTCTCTTGGTGTTTTATTGTTTATCTTAAATTATATTGTTCCTAAGTATCTTGAGTAAGTTGTCCTTACATAGTTTTTGAATTTTGGGGTTTTATCTTAATTTATTCTCGTCCGTCTTGTTAGTCATTGATAATTGGTGATGGTATTTTGTCATGATACTTTTTTATAGATTCCTGATTATATGTTCCCTTAATCTTTTTTGTGATAGGGTTCATTATTTCATAAGTATTATTGCCATTATTTTTCGTTATCACATAGGGTCCTGTATACAATAATAATAATTTTTTCGTTATTCCCTCTAGAGTACTGGGTAACTCTCTGTTCCTTATTAATATCTTTTCACCGACCTGGTATTTTATTGGTTTTGGGTGGTTCTTTGTATATTTCTTTTTCTGTTGTTCTGCCTTCTCCATTACTCTGTTATAGAATTTAATACTTTCAAACTGAAATCTGGGTTAATTGGAAAATTGATGATATCCTGGATTTCTCTAGGTGGAGGATTTTCAAACATCACCGTATAAGGTGTATTTTCTGTGGACTGATGGTATGATATATTAAGGAATTCTTCGGTAGGTAACAAGTATTCATGCCATCTCCTCTGTTGATCATGACAGTAAGTCCGGAGTATTCTGCCAACCTCCCTCAGCACTCTCTCCGCCGGATTGCTGCTGGGGTGGTAGACTGATGTCTTATATGTTTTAATTCCATGTCTTAGAAGATTATCCCTCCATTTACTTCCCTTAAACTGTGTACCATGGTCTGTGATAATTCATGTAGGTTTACCAATCTCTGGTATGTAATGTCCAATGACTATCTCCAGTATTTTCTTGGTAGTGGCTCTGCTGATAGCGTAGAGTTTAGTGTACTTGGTGAAGTGGTCGAAAATAATAATAATAAATTTGTATCTATGTCTCCCTCCACTACGTGGGAATGGTCCACAGATGTCCAGGAATACTTTTTCCAGCTTATGGTTGGATGTAATGGGAATCATTACCCCCTCCTTCATCTCGTTGTTACATTTAACCATTTGGCAAATGTGACAGGTTTGAATGGATTTTTGTACCTTTCGGTTAATATTCTTAATGTATACTTGTTCTTCCAGGGCTTTAACTATTTTTATGGCTCCCATGTGTCCATATCTTATATGATAATCTAATATTAATTTATTTTCCACAGCTGGTGGAATTACTAACTTCCAGCTTTCTTGATTAGGGGTAACTTTAATAAATAACCTATCATCATGTACACAATAATATTTTGTAAGGATTTCGTCTGCACCTTGCACTCTCTGGCGGATGTTCATTAATTTGGGATCCGGTTTTTGGTGTTGTTTAATTTCATTTGTGATGGTTTCCAAATCTTTTCTACTTTTAATGATATTGTACACTTTTGCTATTTGCTCCTTTTCTCCATTGAACGATTGGTCTTGTATGTTGATTCAGGACAAGATATCGGCTGCTATGTTCTTCCTTCCAGGTATTCACAATTAATGTGATATTCTTGCAATGCAAGGACCCATCTAGTTAACCGACCATGACTGAGCTTACATCGTTTTAGGAATGAGATGGATTTATGATCACTCCTTACCGTCACTGGGTATCAAAGTATATAGGCCTGAACTTATTGCATGCGTATAATACACTCAGCAACTCTTTTTCAGTGACATTATAGTTGCGTTCGCAGTTGTTCAGCACCCTGCTGGCGAAGCTAACAACCATGTGATGTCCTTCTTCATCTTCCTGATACAAAGTGGCTCCTAAGCTTACATTGCTTGCATCACAATTTAGATAGAAGGGTTTATTAAAGTCCGGGTGGTGCAGCATAACTGTCTGTAGAAATTTCTGTTTTATAAGTTGTAGAACTTTATCTTGTTCCGGTCCCCATGCCCATTTGTCTTTGGAGGATAGCTGTTTTTGGAATTTAGCAGTTATCTCTGAATAATTATCTTGGAACTTGCGATAATAGTTACAAATTCCGAGGAAAGATTGTAACTGTTTTCTGTTTTTTGGATTAGGGAACTGTTGAATTGCTTCTACTTTCTCTTGTGATGGTGATACACCCATTTTGGTTAAATTAAAACCTAAAAACTTTACTTTGGTTGCAATAAATTTTGATTTGTTTAGTTTAAGTGTTACATTATTCTCTGACAGCTTTCTCAGTACTTGTTCCACTCTTGTGCAGTGTTCATCCCAATTAGAAGAGGTTATCAGTAAATCGTCTACGTATACTGTGGTGAATTGCAGAGTTTCTTGTCCCAATATCTGGTCCATACATTTTACGAATATTGCGACTGAATTAATCAATCCGAAAGGTAACCTTTTAAACTGGTAGTTTCTTCTGTCGAAAAGGAACGCCATATATTTCCTACTATTTGGGTGCAACTCCACCTGCCAGTATCCGCATACAGTAGTACTAATGTATTTGGACCGTGAAATTTTTTCAGAATTTCTTCAATCTCGCCAGGGGACGTTCTATCGTTTATAATCATTTTGTTTATCTCCCTAGCGTCCAGGCAAATTCTTACCTTCCCATTCTTTTTGGGAATCGCCACTATGGGGCTGGTATATGGTGATTGACTATATTCTATGATGTCATCCCTTATCATACGATTTATCTCCTCTCGAACTTCGTTTTTGATTGAATAAGCTATCGGGTAGGATTTTATGCGAAAGTCTACTGGTTCTTTGAAATTGATTTCACATTGGTAACCCTTAACTTTACCGGGAGCGTTGGAAAAGATATGTTTATATGTATTGTATATTTCAATTAATTTTTCAGCCTGTACCTCACTTATCTGTTGACCTGTTTTTTCCCTTTGGAACTCTCGTATTTCTTCCAACTTACTATGCCATAGTTCTTGATCGTCGTCCTCATATTTGATCACTTCTGGCAGTTTATTATTTTTACAAAAATAGCTCTTCATGACATGACATTTGTCATTGATCGGAACGGTTCTATATGCGTCCACTAATTCCGCTGTCCACACTCCTTCTTCGGACGTTAAGGACACTATTCCTCTACTCAGGTCTATTACTGCCAAATGTTGTCGTAATATGTCGCATCCAATTAGTACATTGAACGGTAACCGCGTTGCGACTAGGAATCCTATTGGTATCGTCACATTATTATTTGTGAGGTCGAGCGATACTTGCTTCTTAACAGATTTATTTTGCCATCCAGTAGCTCCGATTATTATTATATTATTCACAGGTAAAGTGGGTATAGGTATTTGATTTTCTCGTTGGATTCTCTCCAGTTCGGTACTATCAATTAATGAGATGTTGGACCCCGTATCTATCATAACTGTTGACTGTATTCCATTTAGCTTAGCGATTATATATATAATTTCATTAGTGTTATTGTGTACATGGGTATCCTCCTCTTCTAATAGGTCCTCCCTGATATCTTTTAAATAATGGTTGGTGATGATTGTTATAGTCTGGTCAGTGGTACATCTGGTTATTTGTCGTTGGTCCCCAAGAAATTGGTTCAGTGATGGGTGGTCTTCAGTTCTCACTGCCTCTGTTAGTTTAAATGAGGGCTTCCCTCATCCTCCCTGTTTTCTGGTGAGTTTTGTGGTTGGTTCAGTAGTGGTTCCTGTCTGTCCCCACGATTGTTGTCCACCGGTCTACGATTTCCTCCGTATTGGTGGTCGTCCTCACATTGTGGCTGGTTATAATAGTTGTGGTTCATGTGTGTCCTCGGGTAGTACCGTCTCTGATTACCTTGAGGTCGGGAGTATATATAATTCACGTTGTGTCGGTAGTTGTTGGGTCGGTTGTCCCCGTCTCCTCTATTATGCCGATTATCACGGTAATTATAATGGTTATTACCCCGATAGTTATTATTCCTTTGATTATTATTTGGGTTGTTGGTATGGGTTCTGTTCTGGCTACCATTTTGGTTTGTTTGATGATTATTATTACTGTTTGGATTTTGTTGGGGGTCGTTGCTGTTGTATCTATTGTATTTAGTATTTATTATGCGGTTCCTTTGATACTGTCCCTCATGCTCATAATTTTCTAAAAAGTTAGCCATAGCTTGGATAGTCTTAATCTGGCTATATATATGGGCGTTCTTTATCCCTTCCTCGTAATGGCATGAGAGTTGTATCACCATACACTCCTCGGGAATTCTGGGTTCCAGATTACGGGCCATGCACACCTTGCCTAGGAAGTATGATGTGGGAGATTGTCCTACGTTTGCCTCATACCGACCATTGCTTAAATTATTTCTCACCATATTTTGGGTCGACTCCGACCAATACTTCTCCCTAAACTGTTTTTTAAATTCTGTTATATTCTGAATGTCGGGACGCACCGCCGTCCACCAATTGTCGTGGGTATCCTTAAACATCTCATCGATCATACCTCGGATAACATTCCACCGGGTCTCTCTATTCCTTGCTATCATCTCTTCTACCCTCTTCAGAAACTCCATGGGGTTACGTTTGTAATTCCTAAAATTGATTAACTCCCGGTTATCGTTGTTGGTGATATAAGTATTTTGGCATGTTCTATCCCGCCATGAATCCACTTCTTCTTGTAGTTGTATCTAGCGTCGACGGATTTCCTCGATCTTCTCTTTATTCGTACTTACTTGGCTTTCGACATTGTTTAAGTTATTATATACTCTTTCCATTCGTTCACCAATGTCAGTATGTACTTGTGCTATTCCTTCCTTATTCTCCTCCTGCATTTGATGTACCTCTTGTTTAATCTGCTCGCATCTTTCTACAGTCTCCTGTTGGAGTCCTTCAACCATCGTTTTATTTTCATTTTTTACGTTGTTTATTTTATTTTGTATTTCCTCACGGACTTGTACCACTGATTCGTTGGTTTTTTCTAATTTTTCATTTGTTTCAGCTATTTCTTGTTTCCTTTCTTCATTGTTTTTGTCCACCTTTTGGTTAATTGTCACATGGATATTATCAATTCTTTCATTAATCCGCCTTAAATTCTCTTCATTTATTTGTCGGATCTCTTCCTTCATTTGTCTTAAACCCTCATCATTCCTGTCAAACCTTTCATTAAGTTTCTTTGAAGTTTCCTCCTGTTTCCTAAAATTTTCCTCTATTTTATTAAATTTTTCCTCCTGTTTCCTAAATTGTTCTTTATTTTCCTCATTTATTTTCTTTGAGTTTTCCTCCTGTTCCCTAAATAGTTCTTTATTTTCCTCATTTATTTTCTTTGAGTTTTCCTCCTGTTTCCTAAATTGTTCTGCCATAAATTTCATTATTTCTTGCCAATTTGGTTCTCCGCTGGCTTCTGCTTTGTCCCCCGCTTGTTTCTCATTTTCCGTGTCTATAACTACTTCAGTTTCTTCTTTATCACCTATCTGTTGTTCCATTTCACTATCCGTGACTATTTCTATTTCTTGTTCCTGTCCAATCTCTTCCTTCTCCGTGTCTTCTGCTCTCTTCTTTGACCTACCTCTGGTATTATGCATTTTTTGTCTCTAATAGTTGCCTGCTCAAATTAAGTAATAGTTATGGAATCGACGTTTTACTTAACTTAAGCCCTACCAGTTGAGCGCCAATTTATAATAACCCTTATCACTCGCAATTCCAGTAATATGTGTTTTGTTGTTATTTAAATTATTTATTAAGTGTTAAGTGGTTTCTCTGAAGAACCGCAATGTCCGGTTATTTGTGAAGAAATAATATCTTTTAAGTGGTGAGCTTAATCAAATATTAAGAATATCTCAATATTCTATATTAATTTAGTACTTTCTGTAATAATAACGTTCAATACCAGTTGATATATCGTGTAATTCTAAGGTTCTTATTCAAGCCTAGTCCGCGTTATGAGAGAGGAGAGTAACTCCTTATCCGTTCTCGTTCTCTTGTAATTCAACAGCGGTCCGTGAGCTAGCAGTGGTTCACAGTCAGCTGGGTATTGTAGGTTAGTTGTTCCACTCACAATACTTTCCCACGTTACACTCTCTATATAAATTACAACTTGTTCAACATGCACTAAATATTATACAAATGATAAGAAATCGTCAATTTCAAAAATGATTCTTTATTTTATATTTTTTCCTTGAAAACAAAGGTTCTTCCTTTACGAAGATACAAAAATCGATCGTACTGGAATTAATCGATTAATTATCGAATTCAGGGTTATATATTACTTTTAATTATTATTGTTTTTCTTAAACACAGGGTATGAAGGTTCTTTCAACTATTAGTAAGGTCAGAAAATGCAAAAATAGGATTACAAGGTATTACAATCTATTACTAATTTCTTATTAATTATTATTTAAAATAAGTGGAGTTTACCGTTCGACGACATCGTTACTTGTAATGGCAGTGCACAGCTAACCTCGTTCTAAATGTTTGATCAGCAACAGGATACAGATGAATAAATCCTCACCAGTCTTCACTCCAAGTTCGAAATAAAAGTTGATGTCTTGGTCCTGGGATGACGCAGAAATGCTGATCCTTACTGTTCACCAATGTCCAGTTCTTGTGGTTACGGGTTTTACTGTATTTTGTGTCAAAATATGCTTTCTCTATCGAATCGTGGAAAGTGAGGTTCGAGTACAATTTTAAGTTCTGCTTTCGTTCTTTAGAATACTGGATTATTTTATTTCATTCAGGTAGTTATTTCTCGTCATTGGTCTATTAATTAAATTTAAGGATTACTCATTATACTGAGTTTTATTGGTAAAGTTCTTCCCACAGATTTTCGTCAATTTTGATTGATAGGCTTAATAGTACTCTGTTATATGTGACCGTTAAAAGTCAGTGAACTTTCCTTTATTTATTTATTATTTAATTTTGTTTACTCGTTAATTTATTTTATTTTATTTTATCATTTCTTCTAAGTTCATCAAAACTAAACTGTCCTCGTTTATGGATAACAATTCACTAATCGAATAAACAAATTTTATCCCATTAAGTCGTCCTTGACAACCAGTCTGTCTTCTTTTATTGGATAATATTTATAATCCTAGAACCATAATCATACAATGTTCTTGCACTTATTAAAATACTCCCTTACTAAATTTACATTTTATCATATTATACCTTTACATATGGTTTGTTATTAAATTATATACATTTTGCTGTCGTTTCCTCTTAATCTACTTATTCTAACAAGTACTATTTTCTTGTTACAAAATATTACCTTTCGGTATCATTGCACTATTACATTTTGAGATCTTATTTAAATTGAATTTACTTATCTGCTATCAGTAATTATTATTGATTTCTCCTAACTCATTACCTTCTACTTAGTGTTTTTTACAAATTTTGTTACCTAACTTTTCTGAACTGACTTCCTATACAATGTTACTGGTTTGTGGCCTATCATTACATTTTTATCTCATTCTGCTTTTAATTTATTATTACCTATATTATTATAGAATCCTTCATTTGTTTATGATGTAATTATAACAAACCCTTTTTTATCTCATTAACAATTATTGCCTTTCTGGCCAAGTTTACAATTATAATCCGCATACTAAATACGTACATGTATACAAAACATTTAATTTTATAAAGTTTAACACCAGTTCTATAATGATATATTTGATAACATAAAAAATAAAATTAACATCAGTTAATTGATATTCTCTTAAAACAATTACTTCACTTGCTACATACAAAAAACAACATAAATATCATGATAATAACACAACATGATAAAACATAATAACATGTACATTTTTATAAAATAAATCATGCACTAATTAATTATTCTCCTCTCAGTTAATTCATCAATCATTCTAAAACTGTCTAAGTTATGTTTTACATTACTTGTCAATGTTTATTGTTTACCCTTTTCACTGAACACTTAAGTTTGTATTTATAAACATTCTTAATTTTTCCTTTTACCTTGTATTCTTATTAGGGGATTGTTCATTCATTTAATAATGGTTTATGTTTCTGACCTTTTATTATTACGGGCAATTATTATTTTTATTTTTAGTTTGAAAATTATAAACCTTTTATGTAACGTAGGGGACCATATTTTCATTACGTTACAACATATGTAACCAATAAGAATATATAATCTTTTTTATAAACATAGTTTACAAACGTTTGAAGGCTATCCGAGTGTTGAGAGATTAATTGTGTCAAATTATGAAAGATAATGAGTTTGTATTTTGAATACAGTTTGTCACAACTTGATTCCCCACACAGACTGTTACAATTTTCTTAAGGTACGAATTCCTCTTTTGGCCACAGTGCCACTACAGTTAAAAATTTTCAAAGTAAACGCTACATTTAGAATTGTATTAGAATGCTCTTTAGTACAAAGATGGCTGGATTTTTACAATTTTTTCAAATTTGTGGTCTCTTTTTTTGGGCACTGGTGTTCTCAAATTTTGAAATTTACAAATCTGTACACTATACTCAGATTTTGGTTAAAATTCTCTTTAATTGGTACCCCAAACAGATTTTTGAGATTTTATCAAAATTTTGACCCACTTTTTGAGGCTTGGCATCTGAAAATTTTGGAATTTCCAAAACTGAACACTATATTCAGACTGTGGTTAAAATTCTTGTGAGCGCTTGTGCGTGCGCACACACACACACACACACACACACACACACACACACTTTATACTTCACATGGTTTTTTGTGATTTTTCAACATTTTTACCTGTTTTTTGGGCGGGGAGGGTGCATTGGTATCCCAAAATTTTGAGATTTATAAAAATTAACACTATTACCTTATTTTGGTTATAATTACTTTTAATTTGATACCTTATAAGGATGTTTGTGATTTCTTCACAATTTTGACCCCTTCGCATTTTGCCTACTGCTCCCATTATTTTTAGGGGGCTGATCTAAATAAGATCAGGGTATAAATCTAAAATGAAATAGGTGTCTGACAGTAAAAGTACGGGCACAGATGCAAAGTTAAAAAAAAAAAAAAAAAAAAAAACAAACACCCCTAACAGAGACAGACAGATACTAAACAGTTAGCTTAAAACTGTGAACTTGCTTTGCTCGTTATTGGTAAATAGGTTTTACAGAACAGACAAAACTAGTAAGATGAAACAATATACACTAAGAAAAGATCAGATCCGTATCAATGTAATAGAAAGAAATGCAGACTGGTTATAACAGTTTCTTATTTTGTACATACTGTACACATCAGCACTGTCTCATTTATTATCCTTCAAATACTTATGAAACAAAACGTTTTACTTAATAGGTGATTAATTAGGAGAACTACTTCAATAAAAACTAAAAAGAAAAACACTGGATAATCAACTGACGAGAATGAATCACGTAATGGATACTAAGGTACGGTATTACAATATATAAAACCAAGTTACTTATTTTTTTTTTAATTCAAACACTAGAATGGAGAAAATAAAAACACCTCTAACCACAAAAACCTCTGAAAACAGAAAAAATCTACTGAAAACTGAGTTATCATAAAAAGTGAGCTGCACCTCAATAATATGGTTTAAATTGCACAGTAACTGACATAAAGTAGCTCTATCACTTGTTTAGTAGAGACAACCACTTACTGATGGTTACTTAAACAGTTTATTTTGTTTTATTTAACACTTTAAAAATAATTTTAGAATATATATAATTATTAAAAAATACAACACGTATTTGCCACATTCCAGCTACTTATGTATCATATTAAGTGAGAGATAAAATATATTCAACACGAAATACTGACAAAAGCGAGACAAGGATACAGAATGTTAACTAATTTATAGAAATCTAGTAACATTACTAATAAAAAACTATTTTGAATGTTCATCACTACTTTTTTCACAGAACTTAATAATTATTATTTAATGGCACTTTCACTTGTGAAACTTACTTGTTGATATTCCCTCAAACCCATTTCAAGTTGTATTCTCCTCCTTCAGTGAGGTTTGAATACGGAATGTGTCAAGTAGTCGGTAATTTGTAACGGTTTTTTAGGTGACTGGTTGTGTGTGGGGGTGTGGAGATGGAAGGGGGTTGGCACGGGATTCTGAATTGTTGTATGCATTGTGTATTATTGTGTCGAATAGTGTGTTGGATTTAAATTGTAAATGTTCATTGAGCATGTTGTTTGGTTGTGTTTTGTTGTGTTTGTATATTTCGTATTGTTCTGCGGTGTTGAGTTTGCGACTTTTGGGTAGGTAGTGTAAAATTTCAAGATTGTTTTTTATATTGGTGTAACCGTGGTTTTCTGTCTGGATGTGTGTGTGGCAAATGTGGATTGTATGTTGTTGTTGGATAATGCTTTTGTGTGTTCAGAAAATCTGGAGGAAAAAGATCTTCCTGTCTGGCCTATATAGAATTTATTGCAATCGTTACAGTTTAATTTATATACGCCTGTTTTGTTGTATATGTCTATGTCTTTGTTTGTGCCGTTAATGTGTCTTTTGATGGTATTGTTGGTTCTGTATGCTATTTTGTAATTGTGGTTTCTGGATGTGTTGGCAATTCTGTGTGTGTTGGAGTTGTAGTATGTGAGTGTGATGTATTTGTTTTGTTGTGTGTTGTTTGTATTTTTTGTTGTCTTGTATAGGATTTGTCTATGTAAATAGTTGTTATACTACAACTCTAACACACACAGAATTGCCAACACATTCAGAAACCACACTTACAAAATAGCATACAGAACCAACAATACCATCAAAAGACACATTAACGGCACAAACAAAGGCATAGACATATACAACAAAACAGGCGTACATAAATTAAACTGTAACAATTGCAATAAATTCTATATAGGCCAGACAGGAAGATCTTTTTCCTCCAGATTTTCTGAACACACAAAAGCATTATCCAACAACATACAATCCACATTTGCCACACACATCCAGACAGAAAACCACAGTTACACCAATATAAAAAACAATCTTGAAATTTTACACTACCTACCTAAAAGTCATAAACTCAACACCACAGATCAATATGAATTATACAAACACAACAAAACACAACCAAACAACATACTCAATGAACATTTACAATTTAAATCCAACACACTATCTGACACAATAATACACAACGCATACAACAATTCAGAATCCCGCGCCAACCCCTTCCATCTCCACACCCCCACACACAACCAGTCACCTAAAAACCGTTACAAATTACCGACTACTTGACACATTCTATATTCAAACCTCACTGAAGAAGGAGAATACAACTCCGAAATGGCGTTTGAGGGAATATCAACAAGTAAGTTTCACACGTGAAAGTACCATTAAATAATAATTAATAAAAAACCCTCTAAGATTTTAACATTTAACAGTAATTTAAATCAGTACTGTCACACTGATGCAAAGCATGGGCATTATCTAAACGTCTTAGTTGGGGGAAAAAAGTGTCTGACAACAAGCGCTTAGCAAGCAGTTTTAAAAATCGTAAGCTTTAACATCATAATAAATAGTGATTTAATGAAAATAATGAATACCATGACTATTAAGAAGCAGGTGTTAAAAATGAAACAGAGTCGGACTGGTCACACCTTATGGAAACGGGAATGGGATATCACGAAAGACACCTTCAATAAGCCTATATCTGTGGGACAAATATGTAAGGAAATTTGGAATAACTTGGAAAGAAGAGCAACCAAACTGGCAAAAAAACAAAAAAGACTGAATACAGTATGCAGTAGTCCTATTCATAAAATGAGAGTACAAAATATACTATTGTACTCCTTCACAATAAACAATACACAATATCATTCTGTTGTTGAAAGAACAATATTATAACTCAAAGAGCATGGGTACGATGTAAATAGACAAATTTTGGTACACGAAAGTTGCAGAATAACTAGTCTGTAGTTCACAATGTTGCAACTGAGCTGAAAATCAAGAAGAAGAGCAGTATCAAATGTGCTATGTCACTTCCGAATAATTAAAGATACAACATGGCCAACAAAATTATGAAGATGAAACAGGAAATAAATACTGGGGTGATGGAGTAGCATTTGGGTTGGAATGAACCAAGAATCAACAACTAATAGAAATTTGTTAGATAGGCATAACTATTCAATCAATTAAAAATCCAAGCGAGGAAAATAGCACAAACTTGTCAGGTGTGTAAAAATAGAATAGTGGATAAACAAACAAAAATTAATATATTGTTACGACAACACAGAACAATCTACGTGTTTATCGAACGTTCCAGAGAGATCCAGAATGTAAGCGTGTGGAGTACGTGCTTGTAGACGAATTTCGAGAGTCTTCTCGATGCCGCCAGCCGTGCGAACTATGTCAAGGCCGCAGTTAATTACGTAGTTCATACGGACGCTAAGACGCAATTAGGAATCGTCTAGATTTTCGGCGACTATAAATACAATTACTCAGGGACGCTCCAGTCAGTATTAGTGCGATATATTGACAGCGCGGTATTGCATGTGAACAATTTTCATTTGATTTGTTGAAGAGACTGTGTTGTTAATTACGAACTGTTTAACTGTAAAAATTAAAGGTGTGATTAGTGACTTAATTGGTGTCTTGTACTTATTTTGTTTCCACTGTACCTACGACGATCGAGTAGACCGTCGTAACAGTGGTGTCAGAACTGGGATAAAACGGTTAACAGTGGACACTTTGTACAAGACGAGTGTGATTCGTAATTAATCGGTAAACATGGATCTCAGTCAGATGATGGAAGCTTTACAAACACTGCTGCGGCAGACACAGGAGGAAGCAGAAAAACGACAGGATGAGAAACGCAGGCAGGAGGCGGAAGAAGCAGAAAGACGACAAAAAGAAGAACGAAGACAGGAAAGAGAAGAGGCTGAAGAACGTCAGAAAGCACTACTGCTAGAAACAGAAGAAAGACAAAAAGAGGAACGTAAACATGAAGCAGGTGACATCAAAGCGTTAATTCATGAGCAAAAGCAGATGCAAGAACATACTACCGCAGAATTGGGTCTTCTACGTGGTGACGTAGGTGAATTACGAGGTGAGCTCAATAATCAGATTTCCAGAATATCTGACGTAGAAGAATCCATGTCAAATAAAATAGCTGAAGTAGAAAAATCTGTCTTGACTGTGGAAGAAGTTATGTCAACAAAAATATCTGCAGTAGAAAACTCAATGGCAAACATAAGAGAACAAATTAAAATTGAAGTTGAACAGTGCATGAAGATTCAACCAAAACAAATTTCTGAACAGACTGTACCAGTGATAAAGACAGAAAAAGACACAAAAAATAAGTTAATAGAGAAAGTCACTTTGCCTGCAGTAGGGACAGTTCATGTCAAAGCTTCAACCTTTGATGGAAGCAGTCACTGGGCAACGTACCTCCGCCAATTTGAAGCTGCTGCATGCACAAATAATTGGACAGAGAAATACAAGGCTGTTTCACTCGTTCTCTCATTAAAAGGACCCGCGGCAGAACTACTACAGAAAGTGCCACCTGACAGCCAAAACACCTATGCCGAATTGATAAAAGCTCTGGAATTACGGTATGGTGATAAACATTTGCGAGATGTGTACTGCACCCAGTTGAGAGCAAGGCGACAGAATGCCGGGGAGAGCCTTCAAGAGTTTGAAGCAAGTGTCGACAGACTAATTAGACTGGCCTATCCTGAAGCGCCAGAAGATTTTCGAACGAGTTTTGCGATGCAGACATTTACTGCCGGTGTCCGAGATAACGAACTACAGTAAGTGTTACGAATGGCAAGACACCAGAACAGTGCGGACGCCCTGGTACATGCTTTGCAATTTGAGGCTGCCAAATCAGCGTCTGATTGGACAAGTCATAAAGTGCGAGCGCTAAAAGATCGCGACGGCACAGACGATGAGGGAGAAGAACAAGGAACAGAGAGTCGACGGTCGGCGCCACAGAATAAAATAAGAAAGGATGGAAGACCTAAGTGTTATACATGTGGGAAACCTGGACACCTACAACGAGACTGTCGGGTTAGAATTCAGCAGCAGGGAAACGAGCAATAGTCGGTACAACGGGGTGTGTGCTGACTAACTGGAGGAACAAAGCCCCTAGAGAATGCGCAATTTCTACACTTCAGAAAAACAGCGGGAGCTTGGTAGTTACCGGATTTGTTCAAGAAAGGCCAAGCTCGATTACAGTTGACACAGGCGTAACAGTTTCTATTGTGCGCCCCGACGTGGTGAAAGATCTCAAGCCAATCTGGTGCTCTTGCAGCTTGCGAACAGCTACTGGACGCCCTGTAAAGTGTATGGAAAAGTGGAGATACATCTACGCCTCGGTCGACTTGAGTTTAATCATCAAGTACTTGTTGTAGACATTGTGGATGAAGCAATTCTTGGTGTGGACGTTATGAACGCGTACGGCTTTATAGTCGACTTCAAAAACAATGTCTTGAGAATCGGAGGCGAAGAGGTAATGCTATCAACAATGACGACAGCAGAAAAATCGATGGACTTCATAAACCAAGTGGCCGTAACTGTTCCGCCAAACTCCGAAAAGATCATGGTTAGACCCGAGGTACATACTAGGGGCAGCCAGTGCTCTATATTCGAACCCCAGGTAGTCAGCACACCGGGCATACTAATTGCCAGAAGTTTAGTAAAACCTGACGAAACCGGAATTGTACCTATTAGAGTGGCGAATATTTTGGATCAAGCTATCACTTTACAAAGCAATACGCTCCTAGGCAAATTGACTCCTGTGGCCTGGGTAGCCGGAATGACGCAACGAAGATCCAGTGCTTCGGATAATTCCAAATTACCAGAGGAACTGCAAGAGTTATTGAACAGATCTTCTAACGACCTCTCAAGTGGTGAGGTAAAAGAACTCAGACAGTTTTTACATGAATTCAAAGATTGTTTTGCAGTTCGAGGACAGTCACTGGGAAGAACCTATCTTGTGCAACATTGCATCAATACCGGGGACACAACACCGATACGCCAAACTCCTCTAAGGCCTCCATTATCTAAACAAGAGGAAATGTCTCGGTTAGTACAGGACATGTTGACGGAGGGAGTAATCGAACCTTCGTCAAGTGCTTGGTCTTCTCCTGTAGTGCTGGTAGCGAAGAAGGATGGTGGATTGCGTTTCTGCGTAGACTACCGGAGATTGAATGACGTTACAAAGAAAGACTGCTATCCATTACCTCGCGTTGACGATACACTCGACACGTTGTCCGGAGCACAGTGGTTTTCCACACTGGACCTGAAGAGTGGATATTGGCAAGTGGGTCTTCATCAAGAAGACAAGGAAAAGACCGATTTCTCGACCCCAAGTGGCTTATTCCAATTTAACGTCATGCCATTTGGACTCTGTAATGCACCGGCAACATTTGAAAGATTGATGGACCTGGTACTCCGAGGTCTGACATGGAAAACTTGCCTTGTTTAGTTAGACGATGGATGTCATAGTAATCGGGAAGACTTTCAAAGACCATTTGGAAAACCTTAAGGAGGTTCTAACTAGAATATTCACGGTGCCCAACTAAAGCTGAGCCTGAAGAAGTGTTCTCTATTCCAGAAGGAAGTACAGTATCTGGGCCACCTGGTTTCGGCATCGGGTGTTAGCATGGATCCTAATAAAGTAGACACCGTAAGAGACTGGCCAGTTCCGAAGAGTAAACACGAAGTTCGGAGTTTCCTGGGATTATGCTCATATTACCGACGTTTTGTGAAAGGCTTCGCTACTATTGTTAAACCACTACATGAGCTAACGGAAAATAAACGAAACTTCCAGTGGTCGAGGGAGTGTGATCAAGCATTTAGGACTTTGAAAATTGCATTATGTTCGCAGCCAATTCTTGTTTACCTAGCTTACAAAGGAAAGTACACTGTAGACCACAGATGCAAGCAATAATGGTGTAGGAGCAGTTTTGTCTCAAGTTCAAAACGGTGAAGAACGAGTAATAGCAAGACATTTTCTAAACCGGAGAGAAATTATTGCGTCACAAGGAGAGAGTTGCTGGCAATCGTCCGAGCTTTGGAGCACTTCCACAAATACCTCTATGGAAGAGAGTTTTCACTACGTACCGACCATGCCGCGTTTGCATGGCTCTTGAGATTTAAAAATACGGAAGGACAGTTGGCAAGGTGGCTTGAACGTCTGCAAGAGTACAACTTCAAGGTACAACATCGACGGGGGCGCCTGCATGGTAATGCAGATGGCTTATCACGAAGACCGTGCCCGGAAGACTGCCGACATTGCCACACAAATAAAGAACAAAACTCAAACGAACATGTTCAAGCTATCACTGTAGATTTCCTGGCTGACGGCTGGACAACACAAGACTGTCGACAAGAACAGATGACTGATGAAGACATTGGACCGATCTTGACAGCAAAAGAGGAAGGTCGCCGCCCGGATTGGCAAGATATCTGCCATGATTCCGAAGTGCTGAAGGGCTACTGGGCACTATGGGAATCTCTCACCTTAGAAAACGGATTGCTGAAAAGGGCTTGGGAAAGTGTAGATGGACGAGACGTGGTCATGCAGTTGATAGTTCTCCGAAGTAAAGTGCAGTCTGTTTTGAAGGAGATGCATGATGGAACATCTGGAAGGCATGTTGGCGTTAACAAAACCCTTGACAAAATACGGAAGCGATTCTATTGGCTTCATCTTCGCCACGACGTAGAGGAATGGGTTCGGACATGTGAAATATGTGCTGCAAACAAGGGCCCAAAAACCAGAAGCAGGGGAAAAATGAGACAGTATAACGTTGGACTGCCTTTCGAGAGAATTGCCATAGACATTGCTGGACCATTCCCAGTTACTGACGATGGAAACAGGTACATCATGGTTGTAGGTGACTACTAAGTGGGTGGAAGCCTACGCAATTCCAAATTAGGAGGTTACCACTATGGCAAATCAGTTAGTTCACAACTTCTGTTGCCGTTATGGAGCCCCTATGGAAATCCATACGGATCAAGGGAGAAATTTCGAATCAGGAGTGTTTAGAGAATTATGCCGTCTACTCGGAATTTGAAAGACCAGGACAACGCCTCTGCATCCTCAGTCGGACGGGATGGTTGAGAGATTCAATAGGACATTTGAGCAACATCTTTCGAAGGTTGTTGACGAGAACCAAACAGACTGGGACCAACGTATACCACTATTCCTCATGGCGTATAGATCATCAGTACACGACACAACCGGCATGACTCCAGCAAAATTAGTGTTTGGGCGGGAGATTCGTCTTCCTGGGGACTTAATGTTCGGATCACCTGAGACTCAGTCCCAAGAGCCGCAGAGCTATTCTTCGCAATTAGAAAACCAAGTGCGAGAAATGAATCGCTTGGTAAGAGGACGGCTGAAAATTGCCAGTGATAAAATGAAAACTCGGTATGACATTCGCAGCAATAGTGTGGGTTTCCAAGGAGATCAAGTCTGGTTGTTCAATCCAAAGCGCCGTTGTGGTCGCTCACCTAAGCTTCAGTCTAACTGGGAAGGACCCTACACTGTAAATAAAAGAATCAACGATGTTGTTTATCGGATTCAATAGGAAGGACAACGAAAGTTCAAGGTCGTCCACCTAGATCACTTGGCTAAGTACTACTTCAGAGACGGTTTGCCAGTTCGGGACGAACAGGCTTAAGGAGGGGGAAGTGTTACGACATCACAGAACAATCTACGTGCTTATCGAACGTTCTAGAGAGATCCAGAATGTAAGCGTGTGGCGTATGTGCTTGTAGACGCATTTGCGAGAGTCTCCTCGATGCCGCCAGCCATGCGGACTGTGTCAAGGCCGCAGTTAATTACGTAGTTCATACGGACGCTAAGATGCAATTAGGAATCGTCTAGATTTTCGGCGACTATAAATACAATTACTCAGGGACGCTCAAGTCAGTATTAATGCGATATATTGACAGCGCGGTTCGAGAGTTATAGTAGCGATATTACTGTGCGCGTTCAAGTGGTTATTAGTTAAGAGTGGTGTTTTATAATCGGACGGTATAATTGTAATACAATTGTGTTTAATTTAAGTGGACATTTTATTGCATGTGAACAATTTTCATTTGATTTGTTGTAGAGACTATGTTGTTAATTACGAACTGTTTAACTGTAAAAATTAGAGGTGTGATTAGTGACTTAATTGGTGTCTTGTACTTATTTTGTTTCCACTGTACCTACGATGATCAAGTAGACCGTCGTAACAATATCATATATATATTAGATATGATAAAATATACTAATAATAATAACAACAACAACAACAATAATTGTAATAATAATAATAAATTCGCAAGAAGCACTATATGATGTTGAATGTCTGACTCTGAATCAGAAACTGATGATGGAAGAATTGAAATCACTGATAGCAAAAAAATGAGGAAAATATTTGGACAAATTAAAGATGGAGAACAATAACAATGACAATGAACTTTATACATATATAGAGAAAATTAGAGACACCTTCAAAGAATGAATCTCAGTACTCACAGGAAGACTCTTCTACTATCTTGGAAAATTGAAAATGGCTGAAGCATAGAATACAAAATCTGAACAAGACATACAAGAACTCCAGTTTACCTAAGAGAACATCAAAGTATGTTTACCGATCAGGTAAAGTTACATACTCTGCACACTTCCAGGTAAAGCACAAAAGAACACCAGTGCCATTTGGACTGAGGAAAGAAGAGAGAAACACTGAGAGAGAATGAAGGTGTGGGAGAGAAGGAAAAAGGAAGGGAAAAAGCATTTGAAATGAATGTAGTCCATAGTAGCTCATATGAACTGAGTAATAATAATAACAACAGTGCAATAAATTAACATATTAATTACCTAATTGTTAGAGCTGTCATGTAAAACAGCAACATACTTATGAGAAATTAAAAATTATGTTTATGTATCAATATGAGATAATAATGAGAAGGGCAAAGTATAATACATAAGAACAACAAAATAAAATATAATAGGTTAAAAAACAATACTAACAGGGGTGGTGATAAAAATAATTAATCGCTTTGCAAATGAAAATATCGTTTTTGTTCAATACCACTGTATGTAAAAAACTCTCAACACAATATTATTATGTAGACAACACAGCTTTACTGCATTATCAAACAAGAAATTTACTAGTCAATGACCTTTAGTAGTTGAATAATAACTGTTCTGTTACCTTTTATGTATTGTTGCAGTATACAATAAACTGTAGCTGTTTGGAAATTGTATTACATTAACAATCAGTACAAATTACCAAAGCAACCTCATTCCACTATAAAAAGAGGGCGAGGTTGACAAGAGAGGAAAATCAGTCTTAAGACTTCTTTCTTTTTTTTTTGTAGCTGTCAAGTTGTACTTATTAGTTTGTGTAACCTCTCTCTCTCTCTCTCTCTCTCTCTCTCTCTCTCTCTCTCTCTCTCTCTCTCTCTCTCTCTCTCTCTCTCTCTCTCTCTCTCTCTCTCTCTCTCTCTCTCTCTCCCCCCCCACACACACGACTCATGGTTTAATTGTGTATTCTTAAATATATTATTTTGTTTGCAGCTAGTAGGAAAACCTTAGTCAGTTACTGATTTTGAACTGACAATAAAACTTTTAATTTGCTGAAATCATAAAATACTTCCTCAGTGCAGACTAGACCCTGCCTTATTCTAGATCACACTTCTCTGGGCTTCTTCACTCCCTCTTCTCCTGAAGATCGTCATTCCCTAGAAACCCTACATTTTTCTAAATTTTTGGTTGCTTAGTATCTACAGTTTAACTAGTTGTTGCTTAATACTCAAGTTAATGTTTGATATTTATTAAATTACTCAGCAATAAAACTGAGTGGTGTACAAGAGCCACTTACAGGTAGTATAGGTGGGTAATAAGTCACTTGACACTAGAATTGCATACTGACTGTATAGTACTTACTTTAGTACTGACTCTCAACTGATGAATGATGAAAGGTATTGTGATGTTCAGTCATTCACTAAACACAATTTTAAAACATTTGTGTCAATGTATCAGTAAATTTATTGTCACAATCAGGATTTGTACACAGATGACTCAGAAATAATACATATATCATGAGTGGTTTTGTGTGAATCTGTGTGCATGTGTGTGTGTGTGTGTGTGTGTGTGTGTGTGTGTGTGTTACATAAAGAATAATAATAGTGTGTATTACGTGTATGTTATTACTCTTACAGTATTAAGAATAATCATAATTTTCCATGCATGTTAACATTTATTATATGCATATTAATTATTTTTTCAATTGTCCCTATACAGATCCTGATGATATCAATAAATTTTGAACACTGACAAAAAGTGTCTAAATGTCGACAACTATGTTTTATTATTGTGTCTAGTTCATGACTGAAACCTACAAAACCTTTCATCACTAGACATAAAAAAAATACATTTTTGTTTTGTAACTTATGGTCCACCGGTATTTACTTTTTTCATTATCATCATTAACCATGGTTCTGCCAATAGATACCATTAATAAACTGGGAGCAAAGTTTAGTAAAAGCATTGCATTTATGGACTACAGTATTGCCAGATGTAACGCATGCTTGTGTTGTGGTCTTGAAATGCACGCACATCACAGACGCTCCCTCTTGCAACATACTTACACACACAAGTAGTAGCATTTACATGACATGGCAATAGCACTCATAAGAAATTCCACTGCCATAAGATACAATGCTTGATCTAAGGTTTGTACAGATTTTAGTTTGTTTTGCCTTCTCAGCAGCTTATTGCTTCACCTTTTCCTAGATGTCCCACACAATCGCTCCTACACCTAGGGTTATATAATAATAGTCCTTAACAATTCAGGAGTTCGTCATATAATCAACGTTTTTTCCAATAATTTCTGTATGTCTCTATGAGCCTGAGTAGATTAAATATATTTATTGTCTCCCTTATGAAGTCATCACCTTCCTGTCAGATAAAGAGTATTCTGCTATTGTTCTAATAAATCGTATTTCTGTACTTCCTATTTGATGTTCCTTTGTATTGTTCAGTTTTTATACCCATAAAGGGGTACTGAGATTGCCACAACTTCATACAATTTTTGCTGTGTCCGACCAGGATATTTATAAAAAATCTCTTTACAACACCACATACATATTTAAATTTTTGTAGTATATGAATTACATTCTTATAATTAGAAGCAGCCTCATATCCCAATTACATAAATTTACTAACTTGTTCAACTACTGCATCATTGGCTATAAATGTTGTTACTATTGATTTCAACTGAGACTGGCTTAAATTATTATATTCTACAATCTTTAAAACTGTGTACAATCCCTACTGAAAATCAACAAAATTAACTTAATTATTTGCAATAGCACTGTAGAATCAAACCACGAATTACATAATGTGTTTAAATATTTCTGCCACACATCAATGATACTACATATTTATCTTTTTTTGTTTGCAAGAAAAATAATGGTTTAAACAAATCTTACTTGTAAATGTTTGTCGCTCACAAAGTTTAAAACAGTGTTAATTATTATAGGCCCAAGTATAATAACATTATAGAAATACTGAGAACTGAGTTTTAATATAAGCCAAAACTCTACAGTATCTTCATGGAACACAACCAATGTATTGCCCCTACCAAAGAACAGATAGGCACACACGGATACTAATGTGTTTTTCTGATTAAGTCACTGATATGACAAATCCCTCTTCAAAATATAATCTTGCCAATTTTTTCTGGCACTTTTAATTAACTCTCAATAACAACACATTAGGGGGGCACGTAATACATTGTTATCAACACTTTGCTTTTTTAATAAAGTTCATATGAGTGGGCTAACCCACTTTTACCTGACTGTAGGCTAAAAACAACAAAAACAGAATAAACAACTTTATTATCAGGCAGATAATCTAATATTATCAGACTCAAATCGAGTGACTTGGTTCTTGGAAATCAATTCAGATTACCTATTATTCGCTGTCTTTACGACACGAATAATACTAATGATACATTTAAAACAATATATAAAGTGGCATACACTACACATGACTCGGATGCTGACAAAAACAAAATCTTAAACGCTGCTTTAAAAGAACGTACAGTAATAACATATTAGATATGAAACAATAGTACTGCTCAAAATTAACTGTAATATAAATCTTTTATTCTCTTTCTAGACAGAGAAACACACAAGTGTGCGCGCGCTCACCCAAGCACATGTGTCTGCATGTGTACAAACATTTCAAGAGTAAAAAAATCACAATTTTTATTAAATATATACTCAGAAATATATATATAAACCTCAAGATGTTTTTTACCTTATTTGGAACATGTTTTGGGATTCCTATTGTTCTCATCCTCAGCCTTGAGGTAAAGAAATTATAAATATTAAATAAATTATATATGCATCAAGAAATAGAGTGTAGCAAAAAGTGTAGAAAACACACACACACACACACACACACTTTTACATACATACATACTTTTACAGCATGGGTATTTTTTATTTTGTAATACATATAATATACATTTATATGTGTATACTGCCCTCATCATCAGACAAAGAATGAAAAAATGATAATAAATAAATAATGTTGAGTTATGATGATAAATTTCTTGTCTATAGACTTTTGTGTGTTTATAAAAATTTACAAATAATTGTAGAATTTGCAAAACACAATAATAAAAAAACAATATCTGTATAGAAAAACGAAACCATATTTTTTGTAGCCAAACATTGCACAATGATTTACAAAAGTATGTTATAATGTTGTTATGACATCACAGAACAATCTACGTGTTTGTCGAATGTGCCAGAAGAATCTCGATGTAACGCGTGTGGCGTACATGCTTGCCGACGCATTTTCTAGACGGTGCGAGAATTCATATGGCCGCTCTCACTGTGTCAAGGGCGCAAGAAATTACGTCATAGTTTAGAGGTAATACGTAGTATGTGGAATCGTCTAGATATTCGACTGGCAGTACTCAATGACGTTCAAGTTAGTATTAGTGTGAGATATTGACAGTGCAGTACGAGAGTTATAGTAGCGATATTACTGTGCACGTTCAAGTGGTAATTAGTTAAGAGTGGTGTTTTATAATCGGGTGGTATAATCGTAATACAATTGTGTTTAATTTTAGTGCACATTTTATTGGGTGTGAACAATTTTCATTTGATTTGTTGTAGAGACTGTGTTGTTAATTACGCACTGTTTAACTGTGAAAACTAAAGCTGGTAATTGGTGACTTAGTTGGTGTCTAGTAATTTGTTTTCCACTGTACTTATGACGATTGAGTAGACCGTCGTAACAGTGGTGTCAGAACTGTGATAAAACGGTTAACAGTGGACACTTTGTACAAGACGAGTGTAATTCATAATTAATCGGAAAACAATGGATGCCAGTCAGATGATGGAAAATTTCCAGGTGCTGCTGTTGCAGACAGAGCAATGACGCCGACAGGAGGCGGAAGAAGCAGAAAAACGACAGGATGAAAAACGTAGACAGGAGTGTTTGAAGAATTATGCTGTCTACTCGGAATTCGAAAGACCAGGACAACGCCTCTGCATCCTCAGTCGGACTGGATGGTTGAGAGATTCAACAGGACACTTGAGCAGCATCTTTCGAAAGTTGTTGACGAGAACCAAACAGACTGGGACCAACGTATACCACTATTCCTTATGGCGTATAGGTCATCAGTACACGACACAAAATGCATGACTCCAGCAAAATTGGTGTTTGGGCGGGAGATTCGTCTTCCTGGGGACTTGATGTTTGGATCACCTAAGACTCAGTCCCAAGAGCCAAAGAACTATTCCTCGCAATTAGAAAACCAACTGCGAGAAATGAATCGCTTGATAAGAGGACGGCTGAAATTAGCCAGTGATAAAATGAAAACTCGGTATGACATTCGCAGCAATAGTGTGGGTTTCCAAGAAAGAGATCAGGTCTGGTTGTTCAATCCAAAGCGCCATCGTGGTCGCTCACCTAAGCTTCAGTCGAACTGGGAAGGACCCTACACTGTGAAAAAAAGAATCAACGATGTTTATCGGATTCAACAGGAAGGACAGCGAAAGTTCAAGGTCATCCACCTAGATCGCCTGGCTAAGTACTACTTCAGAGACGGTTTGCCAGTTCGGGACGAACAGGCTTAAGGAGGGGGCAGTGTTACGACATCACAGAACAATCTACGTGTTTGTCGAATGTGCCAGAAGAATCTTGATGTAATGCGTGTGGCGTATGTGCTTGCCGACGCATTTTCTAGATGGTGCGAGAATTCATACAGCCGCTCTCACTGTGTCAAGGGCGCAAGCAATTACGTCATAGTTTAGAGGTAATACGTAGTATGTGGAATCGTCTAGATATTCGACTGGCAGTACTCAACGACGTTCAAGTCAGTATTAGTGCAAGATATTGACAGTTCAGTTCGAGAGTTATAGTAGCGATATTACTGTGCGCATTCAAGTGGTAATTAATTAAGAGTGGTGTTTTATAATCGGATGGTGTAATTGTAATACAATTGTGTTTAATTTTAGTGGACATTTTATTGCATGTGAACAATTTTCATTTGATTTGTTGTGGAGACTGTGTTGTTAATTACGAACTGTTTAACTGTGAAAATTAAAGCTGGAAATTAGTGACTTAATTGGTGTCTTGTAATTTGTTTTCCACTGTACCTACGACGATCGAGTAGACCGTCATAACAATATAATCAGTATATAAAAGTTTAATACAGGATAAACGTTTTCATTTCAACATAGACATGTAAAATTAAAAACAAAATAATTTGTCATTAATTATGCCATTTTATATTTGATGTCAATAATGTACAATTAAAATGTGGATTAATATACCAGAAAAACAAAAAATATAGATGCTGTAAAAAGTGTGCACAACACACATGTTTCAATGTTGTCAATATTATTTTGTCTCAAATATTTTTACCAGATGAGGCTGTCTTTTTTATGTCTCCACAGCTGCAGAGAGCACTGGTAGAATTTGAGAATGGTGGAGACATCAAAAGGCCTTGTCAAATATGAATTTACTATACAGGAAGCATAAGCATACACAACTGCATAAGGCTAATGTGTAGTGTCCACAGTAAGCTTTCTTGCACTGTACTTCATGTACTGGAAGCAATCACCTATTACTGAAGGAATCATCTGTTCATACTGGAAAACACTAAATACTGCTAAAAGAAACTAATTTTAACACTTTAACTTAATACTATTGATTAGTATGTTCAAACTAGTTAATAGTTGAATTGAATAAATAAACACTTGGTATAGTTCTACAGATAATTTTTATTTTCCTCACGATTGTTTCATCAGTTACGGCAACTTACTTGAACTGAGCTATAGTTCAAACCTAACCTCTGAAGCTGCCGTTAACTGGTGAAACAATTGTCAGGAAAATAAATATCGGTATGGAGAACCATACATTACTTCCATGTTCTAAGATTTATATTTAAAATCATTTTCGAAATGAAATATTTTCATTGAAACTACTTCTTTCTTCAGCCTTAACCACAGTACTGTGGTCACTATCATATACCACCTCACGTTAGCGCTTTCGATTTTCACTGATGATGACAGTCCATAGTACTGCTGAAACGTTTGGTTTTGTAGAAAACATTGGACCACGCCAAACAGCCCGGGAAGGAATTTTAACAACAAACTACTTCTTTGTTGCCGATAACGTAATACACATGACATATAAATGAAAATTATCCCCTCCCCTTTCAACAATCAATTTCATTTATAGAAAATTACCCCCCTTCATTTATTAAAATTACCCCCACCTCTTCATTTATAGGTATTTCATCTACATTTCTACAGTGGATTATTATAATCTGCTTTATACTATCTAATCCACATAGTATGTATCTATCATATACAGTAGTATGTAATACACTATTTATTGCATTATGTATTCATAAACATTTGTAACACAACATTGTTTTTCCACAAGACATTTATCACAAGAGAGATATGTTGGTATGGTCTTAAATGATAACAAACACTATACCTTTGCACAAGAGTAAACTGCTATTCCTACACTAAGGATACATTTTGAGCAGTGAATGTATAGCACAGTGTGTACTTAGTACAGTAAAAATGTTAAAAAAAACTAATGTTGTTAGTTTAGACAGTAGTTATTGGGTGTATGTTACCAATCTGAGTCTTCCCCACATGTAACCTCTTGTGAATAATGTTTTGTAGTTGATATGTAATAATATGGTTGACTGTAGCATATTAGTTTTGAGGCAATTATTAGGAAGAGCTTCCTAATGTGTGCAGGGAGGTTTAAAGGTGATTCTGAAACACTCCCAGAATGTGTCTACAAATGTGTCCGATGGTCCTCTACCCAGAAATAATAGTTAACAAAAATGGAATACAGCCTACAAACACTGTTTATCTCCAAAATGGCAGTTCAAGATTCACAAATGAATGATTAATCATGGGATTTCATTGAGGAAAATCCCTAATTTAAGGTATTCTAAAAATCAATTTAGAACATATATTTTTTCTTATTTGGTACCATCTGAGGAACTTTCTTAATTGTAGCTCCCCCAATGGACAGAATTACTGGAAGACAGAAGCAGAACCACAGTGGGATTAGAGGGGGGAGCTAGTTTATGAGATGGTGGTTATTAATTATATTATAGGTACTATAATATGTGTTATGAATGAAACATGTAATAATCAAAATCTTGTTCATATTAAACATCAACTGTTTACTTTCCAAATTTATTTTAAAAAAAATCTTTACTTATTTTTAGAAAATTTTAAAAATAAAACTAAGTTCACCAAAATAATTAATTAATTTTCTCTCAATGGAGTTGAGGAATTCCGTTATGTTTCCCTTTGGGATGCACCTATGTAGAAAAAACCTGCCTTTTTTATATGACTCATAGACTGCTTCTCCAGAGATAATTGCAAACTATCATCAGTGCAGCAACCAATATTTATCTTGTGTTATGTCATAGACACTTACGTCAACAAACAGTTAACAGATCAATGGATTCGACTTCACAATATGTTCCATGATTCTACAGGTAACTAGATATGACAATACTATTACGAGAAGCCTAGCAAACAACCCAGAACATTCTCCACTCCCCCGTCCAGTGTGGCAGCTGTTGCGTCATTCAACTACGTGATTCTAGTGTTCTCCAAGAACACTTGAGATACGCATTAAACCGCCCGTGTTCAGTTAAGGAGGGAAAGCTGTACTGTATTGTACTGTAGCCACAGCAGCCGGGTTGTCAGTTCAGTTAAGTGAGCGATTGCGATTTTCGCTAGTGCGGATTTAGTGTTTGTCGAAGTGAAGTAGTGTATTGTGTTAATAATTGTGTGAAACTCTATTAAGAGACACTGTTATTGCGTGTGGACAAATCTAACTGGAAATATTGTATGAGTTAATTATAAACTGTTTCATTGTGATAATTAAAGCTAATTAAAAGTGATTAGTGACGTAATGGGTGTCTTGTATTTTGTTTTCCACTGTACCATACGACGATAAGTAGACCGTCGTAACAATACTTTAATTTTACACAACCAATAAAATGTGTATTTATACTAGTTTTTAAATTTTTTCTAGTGCTAAGTTTAAGAAGCAGGTAACTGTAACACCAGGTAGTTTTGAGCAACAATATAGTTGATAATATTAATAGTACCAATAAAAACTTTACACAAAAAGCAGAGAATAAGAAATACCGAATAAAATATAATAATGATTTGCAGAAAAGGAATAAGCAATATTTGTCTACGAAATCTGATTCACAATAATTCCTTCATCTGCACATGCAGTTAGATTTATGCAAAAGATTGCAAAATACTCTGTGTGTGTGTGTGTGTGTGTGTGTGTGTGTGTGTGTGTGTGTGTGTGTGTGTGTGTGTACACGAACATGCACACATGCTGGTCTCCCATTCCTGTTTATTTTGCAGTTCTGAATGTATTTTTTCATAGTTTTCATTTAAAAAACCAAATTTATATTCTTTAATACAATGTGAATGAACAGTATGAATTTTCTACTGCTTATGATCAGACAGCACACAATGCAAGCATATGTATATGCGTGTACACACACACACACACACACACACACACACACACACACACACACGATCATGCATCCAGTTTGTGTGAAATGGATTTACCTGACAGTAAATTTAAAGTTGAAATAACTTAAAATGAATTTATTGTCCTTTTAATGTCAATGAATTTTTTAACTATTAAGAAAAGCATTTAAAAACATTATTAACAAATAAAGAATAATAGAACATTAATTTTTATAAGTTAATTTTGGACTTGACAAGACTTGAATAATAATTAATAAATATACAGCCTTATGGAGTAATGTAGTGCATGTGTATTTATAAACATAAGTCTCTCTCTTTCTCCCTCCTATGTCTTTGCAATACCATCCAATGTACATTAACAATTAGTACAGCAGTGTAATGTGGGTAGTTAGTTTAGCATATACTAATATAAAAAAAAATTGATTTTCATTTTTTAATTGATTTAAACTTGATAATTTTACATAAATGGAAATTACACTTAAAAAATGTACACATATGCCCTTGATATATCAGCATAAAACAAACACTTCAAAATGTGGAAACAAAGAAAGGTCAGTCCCCTCTAATAACTCATACTAACTTTAATGGAGACTGCATCTTTTGAATATGAAAAACGGGGTACCACTTGACTCTTTTTTATACTGATATGTAGTATTCATTTTTTTATTAAAAGGAAATAAAACTAAATTATGCATACGCATACTTAAGTGAACTACCAATTGTTCTGACAGGTTAACTTTCACATATTAAATTAAACAAACTAATCACACCACTAGTGGCGTCACCTGCTAAGTAATAATTAGGGCCCGGATCTTTATTTAAATAAATATTTTCGTATTTAAATAAATATTTTGCTATTTTTGAGGATAAATAAATATTTTGTTTGTTTGAGAAAATAAACAAATTTTTTCTCATTTAATTTAAATATAATTCAATATTTTCTAATTCTCTTCCGTAAAAAATAATGTATAGATGAACAGAGACGTGAATAAAGAAATGAAGGAGTCATTCCTTCAAAATGGCGTTCTTTGAATCGCCGCTTGCCACCTTCCAGTTGGGGGGAAGACGAATTGAGCCAGCTATGCCTGGAAATGGTCGAGTTGAGCCGGGATTACGAAAGCGAAAAGTTCTGATTTGGGCCAGCTTTTGTTGACGATATAATTTCTTCTAATCTCTTCTAATCCTTTCTAATCCCTATTCTATACCTGACCAAAGAGTTTTATTTGGAAAAAGTGGTCTTTTTTGTATAAATATTCGTAGACTAAAAAAATGAAATCAAGTTGAATTTTAATAATTCAATTTAATTTTAATACTTCAATAAAAATAAAATGAAAAAAGTGAAGTGCTGGGGATCGAACTCGATACCACGGGGCAACAAGGCTGTAACGCTAACACCTCGGCCACCGATACCCTTTGAACGCAACTCCTTTACGAACAAATATAAAGAGGCGCTTCAGTTTTTTTCTAGAAATTCTTCCTCCCATTCCCCCAGTCAGTCTCAGTGTCAGTACGTGTTTAGACCCGGACCGTGGTAAGCTAAAAATGCCGAAAGTTAAAAGTAATTCAAGTTCTAAGATAAGAGCATTCGTTGCGGAGTTTCCGGAAATTTTCAAAAGTGATAGTGATATTTTGTTTTGCAAATGTTGCAACATTCGCGTAAATCACGACCAAAGAGGGACAGTTTTACAACACTTAAACACAAATAAACATAAGGAGAATTCAGCAAAAACAAATTCCGCTCAACAAAGCCTGTTGACAACGCAACTGGCAAGTACTTCACGTATGTCGGAATTTAATTTTGATTTAGCAAAAGCTTTACTAAGTGCTGACATCCCTTTCTGGAAACTTCAGAATGACAATTTTCGTATATTTCTCGAAAAATATACTAACCATAAAATTCCCGATGAATCTACATTGCGCAAAAACTATTTGAGCGATATTTATGACGACTTTTTGTCTAAAATGAGGAGTTTCCTTCATGAAAAAAAATTTGGGTTTCTATAGATGAAACAACCGACACAGAGGGTCGCTATATAGCCAGTGTGATTGTCGGCGTTTTATCTGAAGACAAAGAAGAGTCTGCAAAATCGTTCGTCCTGACAATGGAAGAACTTCCGAAAACCAACCATCAAACAATTGCTAAATGTTTTAATGATTCAATGAATCTTATTTGGCCGAGTGGAATAAAATACGATAATGTACTCTTATTTGTGAGTGACGCAGCACCTTACATGTTGAAAGCAGGTAAGGCAATTCAAATATTTTACCCGAAGATGATTCATCTTACTTGCATGGCCCATGGGATGCACAGATTGGCTGAAACTGTGAGGGCAGAGTTCAAAGAAATTAATAATTTAATTTCAAGTGTGAAAAGGATTTTTTTTAAAGCGCCAAGGAGAGTTCAGTTGTTCAAAGAAATGAATCCAGGGCTGCCACTACCTCCTCAACCATTCGTGACCAGGTGGGGGACATGGTTGTCGGCTGCATTTTATTACGCTGAAAATCTTCAATCTATTGAACAAACTATTAATTGTTTTGATGAAGATGAAGGCATGGCCATCGGTGAAGCTAAACAACTGTTGAAATTAAAAACAATAAAAAATGACCTCGTCTATATAAGTTCTAATTTTAAAAAGATTGCAACGACAATTGAAAATTTGGAAAAAAGAATGTTGCTCTCACAAGTAATTTGGAGCTAATATTATCATTCCGCTTGGAGCTTAAATCATGTCCAGGTAAAATAGGAGAAGAAATAAACCGAAAATTTGAAGCAGTGTTAAAAAAACCCAGGCTATTCAATTTTACAACGAATCAAAAACAAGCTTCTTGGGATTGAAGAAAATGAAGAAGGAAATGAAGATGTCGAAATATTAAACGCTTTAAGCCCTTCAGACATATCTAGGTTTAAGTATGCTCCTATAACTTCATGTGATGTGGAAAGAAGCTTCTCGCAATATAAAGCTTTGTTTAGAGAAAATCGACAAAGTTTTACTTTTGATCATTTAAAAAAAAACATTTATATGCGGTGTCAACAAAGTTTTGTAAATTAAAAAACGTTAGTAAATATATTGTGTTTTTATTAAATATTCCACCTATTTTGTTAAATATTATATTTAAATATTTGCCATTTTTAAATAAATAAAAATCCGGGCCCTAGTAATAATAAATAACAAGTACTATAGTAACAATAAAATCTTAGTACTTTACAAGTTTGGTGTCTAACTCTATACAGTAATAGTAAATTTCAGGTAAATACTCTTACCTGAAAACACATACAACAGCAAAAACTAAAAGAACTTCTATTTTAATAATTTTCAGCAGAATTTTGCTATTTGTTAGTTAAGTGTGTGTTATTACTTGGCTAAATATTATACATATTTACTTGGCTTCCAATTTGTGGATTCAAAATGTCAAATTTTTTTAATTACTACTGTCTTAGGTACAACTCCCTGTGTTAGAATTATTTTTCTAGTGTACAGAAAATAAATGATTATGAATATTAATAATGAGGAAAATCAATAAATGATAAACAAAATAATCAACAGAATATAATGGGATGTTACAATGATGGCAAAAGGTGTTTTACACATCGAATCTTAAACAATACAAAAACAATACAAAATGTGACCACATAATTCAATATGGCTACATACTTTGTGTCGAAGTTTAGGAATTTTGTCTATCATATTAAATGTTCATATTAAATATGCTGTTTGTCCTTTGATACGCATTGATACGCATATAAATTCAAAATGCCCTATGTTTTACACTGGGTTTAAACAGATCTGCTCACAATAACAATAGCAAGTCACTTCTAAATAGAACACTTGACTGCTATATTTTAATTATCGACTGTGTACATCTGACAACAAGATACAAAGGGTGTAAATACCAACATGAAAGGCAAGACTGTGAAAACGATCTGTGTGTGTGTGTGTGTGTGTGTGTGTGTGTGTGTGTGTGTGTGTGTAAAATTCATACTAAAAAGAGTCATAAGTTAGGCAAGAATCAATCTAAATTGTGCTGGGAATTTTAACAAACAAAAAATCACAGGCTGCAGATGTGTTTGCTACTGATTTGGTGAAATTCTGAAATTTCACAGAAATTTGCTAACAAAATTTTAATTAAAATGTTTTTGCTCAGTCATGCATGTCTGAATGTATACAAACAGATGGATAGACTTACACTTTTCATTTATACTGTCATAATTTCATGCCTTTCAACATGCCTGTAAAAGGTGTTGATATATACAAGTGAATGCAATTAACTGTTTTAGGCTAAATGCAACCAAAATTTTGTGATGTGGAAATAAAATATGATGTAGTAAAGAGATAAGAGTTTGTTGATTCACTCAGGGTAAAATACAAATACAGCATTAGATTTAGTTAATAAGACATCTTATTTGAACATTCTGAAATAATGAAAATCAGAAATATGTACAGCTGAACTATTTTATGTCATTGTGAGCGTGTGTGTGTGTGTGTGTGTGTGTGTGTGTGTGTGTGTGTACACATGCACATAATGTTGTAACAGGAATAGGTGATGAATTTTTTCATCTGTCTGATGCTATAAAATCATGTTAAAAAACTTCTTCAAATTGATGTTTATAAAACTGACTTAGCGCATGGTCTAGAAAACATTGAACGTGCTTGAATAATATATAATATTAGAAAATAAATAATTGATATATAATAATAAATAATAATAGATATAATATTTGATATTCTTTATTCCACAGGGTATGTAACAAATTATTGTGTGAACCCTGTAGACCCCGTTGTGACTGTAAATCACAAACAAGAACAAAATGTAACATGCAAATTAAATAAAAAAAAAAAACTTTATTCACACTTACAACATTGGGAGGTAGTTTATGTCCTGGTAAGTACTTGACGTTCTCATGAGTTTCATTAATAATTTCCGTTAACTTTTTACCATTCACCATCTCTTCATACACGTACATTGTGACCTCATCTTCAAAAGTGGGCAATCGTGCACAATTGGCCCCTACAATTTTGGCAATTGCAGATCCCCTGAAAACAAAATTAAATATTTACAATCACATTTTCTTTTTGTTACATGTTTAGACATTTTTTAATATGAAAAGTTCATTAATTAGAACAGAATGAACCATAACGAATAATGATTTTCAGTGGTGAAGGAGAAAAGAAAATGTTGAAAAATCAAGGAAAATTTATTTCTTCCATGAGTATCAAAAAAACTTTTTGACGGGGGTATGCAGTGATTATTTAGTAACCAGCTAAGTAATTTTATTGGCAGTAGTCCATTGCATTATAAGTCCGACATGGCTCTATTCATTTTTACTTCCATGTTCCATAAGGAAATGGAAGTATGGTGATGGCAAAAAAAATCACTTCGAGATAATTGCAGATTCTGATTGTACTACCCTCAAAACATGAAAAAAAGTCATTTTTCGAAAAGTATCTGTGTGTGTGTGTCTGTAGATTTTTTTTCTATGGCAAACGATAACAGCCACAACTTCAAACAGAATCAAATAATGTTTCGCATACCGCCCTGAATTGTAGAGTTTTCAAGACCTATTGTTTTTGGTGAAGATCGGTTAAGGTGAAGGGGTAGTTTACCTGCCACATTTTATGTTTTAACAAGGGTAATATTTTCTATGATGAACGATAACTGCCACAAATTCAAACAGAATCAAATACTTTTTTGCACACCTTCCTGAATTATAGAGTACTCAAGGTCTGTTGATTTTGGTGAAGATCGGTTAAGAGAAAAGGGTAGTTTACCTGCAACGTTTTATGTTTTAAAAGGGTAATTTTATTTTTATGACGAATGATAACTGCCGCATATTCAAAGACAATCAAATAATTTTTTGCATACATTCCTGAAGTTTTAAGTACTCAAGGTCTGTTGATTTTGGTGAAGATCAGTTAAGGGAAAGGGGTAGTTTACCTGCAACGTTCTATGTTTTAACAAGGGTAATTTTTTCTATGACGAACGATAACTGCCGTAAATTAAAAAAGAATCAAATAATGTTTTGCATGCATCCCTGAATTGTAGAGGACTGAAGGCCTATTGATTTTGGTGAAGATCGGTTAAGGGAAAGGGGTAGTTTACCTGCAACATTTTATGTTGTAACAAGAGAAATTTTTTCATGACGAACGGTAACTGCCGTAAATTCAAACAGAATCGAATAATTTTTTGCATACAGCCCTGAATTGTAGAGGACTGAAGGCCTATTGATTTTGGTGAAGATCAGTTAAGACAAAGGGGTAGTCTACCTGCAACATTTGATGTTTTAACAAGGGTAAATTACTTAATTTTGATAAATAAATTATCCTGAAAAGCAGATCATAATAATCCACTGTAGAAACGTAGATGAAATATCTATAAATGAAGAGGTGGGGGTAATTTTCTATAAATGAAATTGATTGTTGAAGGGGGAGGGGATAATTTTTATTTACGTCATGTGTACTACGTTATCGGCAACAAAGAAGTAGGTTGTTGTTAAAATTCCTTCCCGGGCTGTTTGGTGTGGTCCAATGTTTTCTACAAAAACAAACATTTCAGCAGTACTATTGACTGTCATCATCGGTGACAATCGAGTGCGCTAACGTGAGGTGGTATATGATAGTGACCACAGTACTGTGGTTAAGGCTGAAGAAAGAAGTAGTTTCTATGAAAATATTTCATTTCGAAAATTATTTTAAATATAAATCTTAGAACATGGAAGTAATGTATGGTTCTCCATACCGATATTTTTCTTACAATGTATGGTGAAAATGAGACATGTAATATACAAGAGTGGTCAATGTACACTGAATCTTCTTTGGTCATACACAATTTTCATATATAGTGAAACTTCCCTATTTCAGACTTGCCTAATTAGTAAATGACAATAATTCTGGCTAGTGTAAAATTTAAAAAAGTACAGGTATACGTTTTCTTTCACTTGGGCAGAGGAATTCAGTTGTAAACTAAGAAATATCTGGGGAAAATTTAAATACTGATGTTTATAATTTTGAACTCTGTCAACAAAGTTGAAAGTTGAGCAGTAATTACTGATACAAAATGTCTTCTTTCCCAAATTTATAATGGGTGCCAACCAGGCTTACCATGGTGACAGGTTTTGTTTACACTTTATGGTTGAGATTAGAAAATTGAAACAAGATGTTGCACAGATAGAAGTACAGAATGTAATAGTTGTACAGTGGAGTAACCAAGGTAATGTGGACCGAGACCTCCTCAGATAATCAAAAACTCGGAAAAAACGGAAGGTTCAAAGAAAAATTGCATTAGTATAAGCCCTTTTCTTCTATTGCACCTATTTGCTGTAATACACATAATTGCTTCATATTGTAAGTGATACTTAGCCGCTACTTTGCCACAAAAACATTTAATAATTGGAAAAAAGGAAAAATATGACTCATGTAATCCTTTATTAATTACACTAAGCGGCAAAAACGGTAACACTACAGCTCTCGTCAGATTATTATCTTAAACAATTAAAACTCATAATTTCTTAAAAAAGTCTTTAACAGTTTTTTGCTGCCTCTCTTCTTTGCCACCATATTGCGCAAATGCTGCAGGACCAGAATGTCAGCTGGTGACGTGTCTTCTTGTTGCTCGGCGTACAACAAAGCCCTCTCAAGTGCACTTAAGTCATCAGCATGGCTTATCTTATTGTCCACAGTAGGAGTGTCGTCTTCTTCATCGTCGCTGTTTTATTTTGAGTAATCAAATTTACAATGGCCTCTTCGGATAGTTCACATTGTTCATCGTCATTCACCCAGTTGTTAACGTCTTGATTCGTCACTGCCTCAGTAACTGGTAGCTGATTTAAAAGTTCCACTAGTTCTACATCATCTTCATTCTCTTCATCGTCGTTTGTATTATCACTTTTTGGCGAAATGTTTTTCCAGCTTTTCAGGACAGTAGATTCTTTCATATCGTCCCATGGTTCTGCCAGCCAATAAATCACATCTTTAAGGTTAATTTGTTTCAGACTTTCAGCAACTGTTGTACCATCTTCTAAATCATCAAACAAATGCCTCAGTAGTCTCTTTCGATAATTTCTTTTCAAGTTTTCCAAAACCCCTTAATCTAGGGGCTGAATAAGGGACGTTACATTGGGAGGTAAAAAGAGGGCCCAGATGTTATCTCCACTGACCAATTCACACTCGTCGGGATGAGTGGGAGCATTGTCCAAAATTAAGAGTGCCTTATGGGGCAGATTATTTTCATCACAAAATCTTTTTACACTCGGCACAAATTGTTCATGAAACCATGACTTGAAAATTGAGGAATCTATCCATGCGCTTTTTTGGTTAGTGTACTTAACAGGAAGACTGTCAACATTCACATTTTGGAACGCTCTTGGTTTTTTTGATTTGCCTATTAGCAAGAGTTTAAGCTTGTGGTCACCAGATTTATTTGCACATGCCAAAACTGTCACTCTTTCTTTGCTTCATTTGTAGCCAGGAGCTGACTGTTCTTGCTGCGCTGCAAGAGTCTTGGTGGGCAACATTTTAAAATTCAAGCCCGTTTCATCACAGTTATAAATTTGCTGTGGGCCAAGATTTTTTTTTTAATGATGTTGTTTAGCTTGTCAACAAAGGAATCTACTGCACCGCCGTCAGCTGACAATATTTCACCTGTAATATTTAACATTTAACTGCCTCACGCCATACCGCTTTTTCCATCGATCAAAAGCCAACCGATGCTTGCTGTAAATTCCTCTTCTCCATCTTTGAAGCGATTGAAGAATTGCAAATGCCTTGGATTGTAACATTGGACCAGACAAGGGACTTCCCTTCTCTCTCATCTGTTGAAACCACAAAAACAACGCCTTCGATGTCTGTTCATATCCACTATTTTTCATTGTTTTTCTCTTCTTTGAGACAGTTTTTATTTCTTTGTTCCCAGTCATTTGTGCACGTTGAGACACCCACTCTTCAATTTGCACCCTTTTTCTTCTCCAGTCTCCGACAGTCACTTCACCAACGCCTAAATCACTTCCCACTTTTTTAATGGTTTCACCGTGATTTAATCGTTTGATAGCATTGAGCTTATCTTGTAGTGATAAAACCACACGTTTTCTTTTTTCGCTCATTGCCAAACGAAACTGTAAAACCAAATCACGAGAAACCTTAATACAAAGCACAGCTACTCATACTTCACAGTCGATTATATTTTAACAGCATGACGATTGACAGCAAACTAACTCAGGTCAGGGAGCTTGAGCAGGGGATGGTAGGAAGTGTGAGTCACGCAGTCAGGGTCGCTGTGTACAGTCTGGTGTCAATTAAAATATGTCGCGTAGCATCTGGTGCCGATGTAAGAAAAACAGTTACAATAATAGAGATTTCATTAATTCTTGGTTTTGGCTCGGATAACACGGAAGCTCGGTAAATCGCGACTCCACTGTACTTATATTTCCAGTAATTTACTGCTAGTAAAAAGAACACAATGTAAATTTCCATTATAGTTTATGCAGTTTAAATGTAATTTAGCGACCTTTTCAGAACAATAAAATTTGCATAGGCCTACCTATAATACTTGAACCTATATACTTACATACTTGCACACCAACAGACTACATGAACCTATATGAACTTCTATAAATACGAATATTGTTGAAAATTTCTATAAAATATTATAATTTAGAATTTTTCCTAATTCAGATTAGGCATGGTCCTATATAATCTGAACTATACAGGTTTTACTATATTTGTAATAATACTGTTTGTAGTCAAACAGGCTTAATTTATACTATATTTTGATCAATACCCCATTACAAGATTTCTGCCTCTAAAGGTTAACAGATATTTTAAAATAATGAAGAATATTTGTGACGGTTAAATTTTGCCTGTAGCAGTTACTGTATTGGCTTACGACTCCAACATGGTTGCCAATAATTTTTTCAACAATAGCCACTAAAAATATCGATACACATCTATTACCTATATGAATACGAAGCATTTTAAAAATGAATCAGAACCACCTCTAGACTACTCTAAAAATAGATTCTTAAAATAATATTTTTTAATAAATGTTTTTTACAGGTATATGAATAAAGTGTTCATGTATATTTATTATCAACATGACAGACTCTAGCATACATTATATGTATTCATCTCATCATGCAATCCCCCCCCCCATATGATCGCGTCAGACTAAATTTTTTCATCGTTTTGTGATTGTGGAATGGTTTTGTGATTGTAAATATGACACAAAATTCATAACACGTTAGGCTATGTATGTTTATTCTGAAATTATTTTAAATTGTATCTGTAGCTTACCATTATAATAATTTTTGACTGATGCATAACTTAAATAAGAAGTATGTATTTTGAGCTGTAAGTGAATATTATTAAAAGAACAATGAACTGACAAACACAGTTATGATACTGTACTTGTACATTAATAAACTTGTGTTGATAGTACCACACTGCAGAGCATATTTTAAGGAATTTGCACTAGGCGGCACTAAACCAACCAATGTGTGTGTGTGTGTGTGTGTGTGTGTGTGTGTGTGTGTGTGTGTGTGTGTGTGTGTGTGTGTGTGTGTGTGTGTGTGTGTGTGTGTGTGTGTGTGTGTGTGTGTGTGTGTGTGTGTGTGTGTGTGTGTGATTTTTATATAATATTGAAAATTATGTAATTTGAATTTAACTCGACCATGATCATGTTCATTCTTTACTCATGAAATTAGCTGTAAAAATAGACACAAATGCGTTAGAACTTCGGAAAATTAAAAAAAAAATAATAAAAAACATCACAAACACTCAGATGGATTCATTATAATTAATTATGTAATATTCAGTAAGTACAGAGAATGCTGAAAGCTAATATACGCAAATGCAAACGCACCTTCGTAATTTGCTGATTTCTCACCTTTTTACTCATTTTTCAGCACCGGCACTAATTCCTGCCACTAGGCGGCACTAGTGCTGCCTAGTTTATTGCAAAAAATATGCTCTACCACACTGTATTTTTATCTTCACTCATTCCTATCATTTACTCTTTAGACTATTACAAATGGTCCAACTTTTCATACCCCCCCCCCAAATTGCTTGCTGGATCTGACCCTGCATCTCTTTACAACGAACATTTAAAAAAAATTTATATTTAAGGAGAGATGTGAGATGTAAATAACACAAAATCAATAACCAGTAAAATATGAGCTTGTATCTTCAGTGGAAATATATACCATTATGTAAGGCCTACACAAAAATCTGTTAAGAAGTAGTCAGTTAGACATAAAATAAAAAAAAAGAACAGTCTATAAAACTGACTGATAGGCCAGTCATTGCTAAAGGGTATGAGACACGGGACAATAGCTACCAAAGATGAGGAGAGGTTGAAAAGTTTTTAAAGAAACTGTTGAAAAGAATACACGGCTCCACATAGAAACAAAACAGGTGGATGAATAATGAGATTAACAACTAACAGAAGGTACTACCATATTTATAAGCACAGAAACTGACAGAATTCACACATGTATCTCGAATGGAAGAACAATGGCTATGGATAAAGACAAAAATTATAACAATGTAGTGGAAGCCAATAAGGAGGAAAAAGAAAGAAAGGTACAGAAAGAGTCATGTGAACGAATAGAAAGAGGACGTGGCAGCAATAAAGGGGACAAAGAAGGAAAGTAGCTGAATAGTACTACACCATCAAGAAGGCTAAAACTGATCAAGAGTTACACTACCAGAGTAGCAGAAGAAGAAATGCTGTTTAAAAGAACAATGATTTCTGGATACTAACAAGATATTGTTATTTTAAAAACTGCACAAACACTACCCTCTTGATTATATAACAGTGTATAGCTATTTCTATATTCAGTTCTAATATTTTATTGAATTATACATTCTTGAGGTAAGATACACACATTTTATCAGTAAACAGTATTTAGAAAGTATCTCTTTTAAGTATTAACGATATATTAATGGTTTATTTTTAACAGTTTTATTCAACAGAACAGCCTACATAGCATACTGTTATGGCAGCACATTTGAGTCTAAAAACTATAACAAATCTAGGGTTATTATTGGTTAAACTACGAAACAATTAACACATTCCAAAGCTGCGGTTGATGAATACTAATTGTGGCAACACAGCAGCAATGTGGCCTCAAAATGGTAATCTCATCTTACTGACAGTGCAAACTGATTGCACAAAGAGACAGTCTCAGTAAGTGCTGCACAATTAAGAACACATTATTACATGACAGGGTTCCAACTGTCATCCTACTGGTCGAAGCAGTATTTCAAGAAAGGCAGTGCAGCCAGTAATACGCTCAGCAACATGTTATTACCCTTAGTTACCCTGTACTCATTTCCACTCTAAACCAACTTAGAAGCTGAGTGATCTGAAGAGTGAAAACGAAGGTCTACTCTGATTTTATGTTGCTGCCTGGGAAATGTATGACAGGCTTCTAGAGTAGTAGCCTAGCACCATGGTCATTGACCTAGTGACTCTGACCTGATATATTAAAACTCACATATCACATAGTCACATATCACATATGCCATTAAACTATAGGAAATTTTAACCCAAATCCACATGAGTTAATTTGAATGAAATTTTACCTTTAAATTTAACTCTTAACTTTAGAGACATAGACTACAAATGTAAGTACAAATTGCAAAGTCTATATGTAGCATCTAATTATAAGGAACTTTCTAAGTAGTGTGTAAGTTCTGAAGCTCAGGGAGCTTACTAGTAAATAATACTAGACAAAAATAATAAAAATGGATACAACATAAAAGAATTGTAACTAACTACTTTTGAAATGTTAATACTAGATGAAAAATAACAAAAACATTCATTGGCTTGTTGTAGCAAGTCACTGATACTGTGACTTATATAATGAACAGTAGGAAATGCTGTTGTAACAAGCACTGAGTTGTGTAAGCATGATATATTTATTTTGTCAGGTGCAGGGAGAAAAATCAGGGTCACTGACAGAGATGAAGAAACTGCGTGATCGCGCACAATAAAACTGGCAACCACACAATAATGGTTGTCTCATTGTAACGGGACGGGTAACCCACCCAGGGATATTTTGGGGAAATATAAATATAAATAAATGGAAAGTATAAATTTTACTTGGGAATCATAAACATAGTGCACAATGTGAACGTATTAGTGTCAAGGTCGTCAGCCGAACACAGGAGAGAGCTATTTTTAGCGACATGAACTGTGAACTTTGTATATTAAACAATGCAACATATGATGTCAGAGGCCAACCCAGCAATACGTCACTTTGGAATGCAGGGCGACGCCAACAATCTGCGCTGACATAGGATACTCAGTCATCAACTATCATCTAGTGATGGCAGACGCGGGCCGGGTGCTTGCCTGTTTCTTATAACCCGAAACTATGAAAGTTCCGTAGCGCCCGTATAAAAATGTAAAGTATCACAAGTTAAACCATCATTAGAAAAACTTAACAGTTAGTTGTTTTCTAGAAAACCGTTAGACTCAGTGGAATAATCTTTACAGTGCGTGTGCAGCAAGATGCACACACGCCTCTGGACGCTTCTGGACAGCGTCAGATAAGTAGACTCTTGGAGAAAATGAAATAAAGAAATTTTCAAAATTAAAACACTCAAAATTAAAGGAAAAGAGATGACAGCTTAAAATATATATGTATTATTCAAAAGATATTGTGCTCACAAAGGGGGTTTTAAAAAATATGTAAGATATGAAAGCGTATATGTGTGTGAATGACAGATTACAGAATAAGCACTGGTTTGCATTAAATAGATTTAAGTTGATATAATACATTCATACATTTTCTAAATTTGTTTTCCTTTTCTAATTCGACAGTTGGGTATAACCAACAATAAAATCAATGTCTTGTTGTATTGCTTAAAGCATAATAGATGTAAGTAGGGAGAAAATGTATTTTGGGTTTATGATGATAATGAAAGAAATGTAAATTGTTTCTAACAAAGAAAGTGAATTTATGTAGAAATGAGAAAAGGGAAAATAAAAGAAAACAATAAGTGTATGGAAAGAATCAATCTGTTCTTCTTTAAATAACCCATTCTGTACTCCCGTTCGTCTAACCGGACCCTGGTAAGTAACAATTTTTTTGTTATAGTTGGCAATATTTAAAGATGGCGTCTCAAAGTAGTCGCATACACAGTTAATTTTAATAAACAAAAGTGAAATTAAAAGTGGGAAAGTAATAAAAAGTTACATTGGCGCCTCCAAACAGGTACGTTTACATAAATAAGTTTTATGTAAATATAGGCCTACTTGGGAGAGCAGAATGGTTATTTAAGGTAACTAAAAAGATACATATTGTTAAAAAAGACTTGTGTCAATGTTTATAAGTTTTAATATTGTTTAATATTGATGTTTTGCGAACGTTATGAAGTCGCGTTCGGTTTTATAAAAGCGTCTGGTAGCCTGTGTGCCTTACCTGTTCCTTCTCACTCTTTTGTACTTCCCGATAGGCGCCAAATTGTTTTGCGAGAAAACAATTAAAAGTTCTTACCTGGATGGTTTTACAGTGTATTAGTGTAAATTCGAATAGTTCGCCGACTGGCTTGAACTCGAATCTCGTTTGAGTGGGGGAAACGTGTTACCAACTTGAAATAATGTTGGTTAGGTTGACTCACTGCTAAACAACAAAACATACAATATTTTTCTATAAATAATTGCGGGACAGTTGTTAATGGTACACACTTTTTTATTTGGCTCAGAACTGTTAATTCTTGTTAACGCTTGTACAAATTTAGTAATTGATATAATAATTTTAGCCTCGGCAATAAATAGTCGTTCACTCAGCGGATGGCTGGGTTGGCAATACAATGTTTCAATTCGCCACAAGACAGCGTTGGTTATTATTTACAAAATAAATTTGCCAAAAATAGAATCCTTTTAAGTACGACAAAGAAGTTTTACAAACAAGATAATAAATTACAATATTTCACTGAATGATTGTGAGCATAAAAATCAAACAAGGTTTACTTTAAATTCAATTGTGGTGTTAAAGTGTGTGACAGTGTCGTTGGTGTAATACATAGGTTATCATCAGTTATTTAGTGTTTACAAATTATGTTTGTTCATCAATCCTTGAAAATTAATACCTTCAGTAATAGTGAGAGTTCACGGTTTAGTTAGAAATTTGAAAGAGAATTTATTTTCAGAGTTCTATGAATTCAGCAATACTTATCGTTAGTTGATAGGAAGTGTATTGTCAGTAGTTAACGTAGGTTAATTCGTCGATGTCTATTCTTCTTTCTTCAAATCTTGAACTTCAGGTACGTCTGGCGTCTTCTTCTTGTTAATTTTCTTATATTCCACGCATCTGGATTAATTTGAACTGGTCCTTGGTCTGGTTGATTGTAACATCCTCTCATTCGTTGGTCTGTTCATTTTCTTCATAAAATTATGGGCACTTTTTATGTTTTATGTTAAAATTTTGGGCCCTTCACGGCATGGCGTCTCTTCAGTTAAGCGTCACTACAGATTCTAACGTTCCTAACTGAAAATAGTCAATATTCTGCTGTTGTCATGGTAACTCAAAATTTCTGATTGGTTAAAATTGGCTTAAGACCATTGTTAGGAGATTTGAATTTTTATTTAAAATGGTTACAGATATTCTGAATGCAATTAATCTTCAGTATTCCCTTTTAAGTATTAAATATCATTACCACTGTTCGTATTTTTGTTCAAGGATTAATTTGACATCCAACATTATTGTGTTTACTTAGGTATTAACATTTTGACAGTTCTGTTGATTTTGTTTAATTACACTGTTTTCTTAATTGACATGATTACTTTAATATTTCCTTCTTAACATGATTGTCTAATCGTCGTTTATTGTTTATATGCCTTAGTTTTGCTAATGTTGTTGTTTAATTCTCAAAATTGAAGTTTTTTTTGTAGTTTTACAGTTAGGCATTTGCCTAGGCCTAAACAGCAATTGGCTATTTTTATTAAATTACAGAGATTACATTTTATTTTCCCCTTGTATGGGTTCTGATTGGTTTAATACATGATTTTATTCATTTGTTCTATGGTTTTATGTCTGTTCTTGTAATTATATGTGATTTTACTGGTTTCATATTCTGGCTTGTCTATTGTCATAACTGCCTTTTAGTATCATTGTATTTGTCTGTATTTATTTTGTTTCTTGTTTACTGTTTTTGTTTGTTTTTAATTATTATTTCTTATTATTTATTACTTAACATATAACATTGAATCTTATGGTTTAACAATTCCCACAGACATAATTCTATTCATTAAAAAATATAATTATTTACTTTTCATTACCCACAATGTTCATTTTCATCATGTACTCATACTCTTTGGTGAGTAACAATTATTACATAGTATAAACAACAAACACATAAACATTAATTAAATATTTTGACTATAATGATAAATCCTTATTACTAATCCTATATGACATTAGGTCATTAACATCTTACTCTAATAACAATTTACTATATTTTTATTTAAAGTCTTATAATGATGATGTTATTATTAATTGTCTTTCTCTTATCATTTTGTGTTAATAAAGATTGGTTTTATACCTCTGTATATTAGAAATTCTCTATGCTGTGTATTAACACACTAATAGTCCATTTTTCTTAAACTCATGGGTAATAGTATAAATTGTCATTTAGAATATTAATTGTTCAAAATTTAAAACATGATATGTAGTTACTACTACTGCTAACTTAATTCTACTACACTTTAGTTTAGTTTGCTACATACTGGTGTTCACTTATAATTGCTTTTAATCGCCACAGTCCTTCCTGTGTTTAGCAATTATTAGCTCTCACTCACTTTTTATGCACTCATAAACTTTTTTCACTGACTTATCAGTGTTTATCACTATTAATGGGGTTATATTTACTTGGGGTATATTAATGCTAACACCTTGCACTCTATATGGTTTAAGTGTTACTGGTGGGTATTGCTTACTAAAATTCTCTTTCTCATTTGTTTAAAAATGTTCATTATCATTTTAACTCACTATCTCTCACTCTCCTAAGTTTGATTCTACCATTAATAAGTTTGTGTCGTGCTAGTTTGATTTGTCATAGTTATCTCTATTTATTTCGGTTAGTGTACCCTTCTACAATTTAAGTCACTAAAATTTAACACTTCTATTTATAGATTGTTTGTCTGTGTTTGTAATCAACATTATTATATACTATTATCATTGATTGGTCTCTTTTCACTTGGTCTATCTGGTTTTGTACACTTTCACTGTCTTTACTTCATTTTGTTATATTTTATATATCCCTTCCTTGGTGTTAGGGCTGGTTCTATCTTCTCACTTCCTTGCTAATTATTTATACCTCCTTAGGTTAGTGTGGTGACTAGTTCTAGTTATTCACTTACAAATGTCATAATTTATATTATATTCTTGTTTTTGGGGCTGGTTCTACTCTCTCACTTACCATCTATTGGGCTATTGTGGTTAAACCGCCATGTATCATCGTTTTCAACGTTTCGGTTCGTTGCTTGTTACTTTTTTATTATTAGAGGTTACTTTCCTGATTACCTTAACACGTTTGATCGTATTATTATTTTGAATCACCCATTCTTTAATCTCTGACTCATCCCTTTTTATTCATAGTGTTAATTATTTAAATAATTTATTTTGTCATGTTTCTTCACTATTGTTAGGTGAAGATATGTACAATTACAATATGAATGTATGTATTAAGGTTATGATATAATGTGATATAATCTGTTTATGTGTACTGTAAGAATTAATAATCAAAATGAGTACGAGTGAAAATAATAATGAGGAAGTCAGCTTCACTGACAGCAATACAGAAAGTCAGTTAACAGAGTTGAGAATAATGGAAAACGTTGAAAATCAATCAACGCCAATCCAAAATAAAAAAGCTGATGATAATGATATGATGAAATATTTATGTAGCATGGTATGCAGTATGAAAGAAAGTCAGAAAAACAAAATGCGATGTTAGAGGTAAAATTCAGCGAAGTAAAGAGTGATTCTGATGCTAAATTCGATAAAATAAAGAGTCGTTTTGATGCAAATGATACCAAATTTGATGAAGTAAATGGTAAATTTGATGTACAGAATGGTAGACTCAATGAAATAAATAGTAATTTCAATGAGATTAGAGATGAAATAAAACAACAAAATGTTTATATTGTAACGAAACAAAATGTTACAAAAGAATAGTAAATAATAGTGAAATCCGATCCAGAGAGGAAACAAGAAATAATAATTGATAGCAAATTAAAGGAAACCTAGTTGGTTTGACTTATTTAATATTATCAAGAAACCCAGAAATAACCCAGTAGAATAGGGCAGTAAACAGACAAAAATTAAATAAATAAACCTAGTACGCCTAAATAATCAACTTACCCTGAATAACAACCAAACCCAATAAAGAGTACCTAATCATAAATTAAAATTGTATTAACAAAATTGTATAGGCACATTTTTAAGGATAGAAAAAGGGACACAAACCTTTACAGTGATGAGTGATATAATATAAATAGTGACACAGACTACCGTTAAACAGTGTTATTTATTATTTATAAAAAGTGTTTTATTATTATCATACAGACAATAGTTTAAAAGTATGAAATAATTAAAGTTGTTAAAAACAATTATTATTATTAAGAGTTTTGTTGTATGTTATAAGATTTTATGTCAACAGTTAATTTATGTAAATATATTTATCTCAGGGAGTCAAAGTAGAAATTACAATCAACCATAACAAATTGTTCCACCACATATCATAGAAATTCAAATTAATAAGGTTTTACAGTTATAAACTGAGGCATGTTTAGTATCAAATTGTTTATAATTAATCATCATGTAAACATTGCATGTATCATTAGAGTATAATAATAAAATTATCTATTAAAGGTAATTTAGAAAAATGTAAAGTAATTAATGGGTGTTGATCCTATAACACTTAACCTGTACATAAATGGCCAATCAAAATTTAAGAAGTTTGTATGAGTTAGGTAACTAAAAAAAAGAAGAAATAACACTTAATTGTTAATTGTGAAGGAGAACAGTTTGAATAGTGCATGTCGAGAGGTAATTAAAATAAAAATATAAAAATAGATAACCCGTTTGTGAAAGAAGATCTGAATGACCATCATCGAAGATAATAATCCCTCCACTACAATTTTCATGAACAAGTAACACACACAAGCAAGAAATTATCTAGAATAAACCAGAAACCCTCCAGCAATATCGTCTAGATGTGTAAAGTATAATTTGACAATATTTTTATCCAACAAGGAACAACCACTAGACAATATAACATTTTACACTAACACTAATCACTAGTAAACATTTTAAGTGAAAACAAATTCAATATCTAAGCGAACAGTGATTACAAGGAAACATTTATTTGGACACATTAATAAACTTCATTATTCTCTGACACGGACAATATAGTAGCCATGATGTTGACATCGCTCTAACCTACATGCTTTTACGAAGCGTATTGAATATCGTCAAACCTTGTGTGTTACTTAATATATAATTTTTGTAATTTTTTAGATTATAAGTAATATATTGTTTGTAAAGGTACTCTATATTATTAATTATCATGTAAAGGAACTTTTCGTAGCAGCCACAAGAATTCCCACGAAATATATTAAAATTATTTAATTATTAAATCCTGAGATAAATATCGATTGTGACAACCGTATGTATCGAATGGAATTTTCCAATAATTTGAATTTATATTACAGAAATTAAACCATTATGTTATTAAATCATATCCATGCGTTATTATTTCAGGAACATAATATATTATCAGCATTTATTTTATAATTAACAAGGATAAGAAGAATTCGGGGAGTCATTGGAAGTACGCAAACTGCAAAACCAAGATTAACCTCAAATAATAGGTTAAAGCCTAATATCGAAGGTGACTTGAAAATTTTGGGATGACTCGATCGCTATTTTTGAATTGATTTTGGGAGTTCTAACTACTGAACTGGAATAATTATAATTCTGATTCAGAACCCAAGGCAGAATAATTCAATTCTTTTACTTATATATTTAAATCACATTCGTAAACACACAACATAAATATTCCACGATCAGCTGATATACTATTTACAACTATTTACTACAAATTAACATATACAAGGAATAACACGGGCAAATTATTATACCATTAAGTACTACGGTACAAGAGGAGTATTATAAATTGGTGCACCAACTAGTGAGGCTGAAATTAGGAAATATTAGGTGAAGAAATTGAAACAAGCAAATTAATTTCCTAATTTTTAGCTGGCGACTGCTATAAGTTCCAAAAAATAATAAAGATGCATAAAAGGGTTTCGTCACTGCGACGGACGAAGGAGGCAGAGAAAGAAGTCAGGATGGAAGAGAAAGAAGTAACATCGGTGGAGGATGTGGAGACGGTAGCAAGAAAGGAAGATAGAGGAGACCCGAATCTTATAAAATTAATGGAGTTAATGAATAGTATGAGTGAAAAAATGGACAGAAATAAGGAAGAAACGAATAACAATTTTAAGAAGCAGAAGGAAGAAATGAAGGAAGATTTGAAGAGCATCAAGGAAGAATTCAGTGAAAACTCAAAGAAACAAAATGAAATTTTGAGTCAAAACTTATTAAAACAAATGGAGGAACAAAACAAGCAAACGAAGGAAGATTTGAAGAGCATCAAGGAAGATCACAGACAAACAAACGAGAAAATAGACGGTATGAAGGAAGAGATTAACGAGAAAATAGACAGTATTAACAGGAATACAGATGAAAACAATAGACAAATGAATGAGAACTTGAGGCAAATTAATGACAAATTCGAAGAGAATAATAAAATAATGAATGACAAAATAGACAGCATAAAGGAAAGCAATAGACAAACCAATGAAAAAATTGACAGTATTAAGGAAAGTACTAATGAAACTTTAAGGCAAACTATAAGTGAAAATAATAACCAAATGAAGGAAGAATTCAGGCAAATCAATGAAGAGAATTTAAGAAGAATTAATGGGAGGATTGAAGAGGTCAATGATACAATTAACCAGAAGATGGACCAAATCGATGAGGAAAGGAAGCTAGAAACAGCTGACATTAATGAGAGACTGAGAAAAGTTAACGAAACCATTATACAAAATAAAGCAGTGATAAATACCAGAATAGACCAGGTCCAAGAAAATAGTCGTATTCAAATAGAAGGAATACAAAAGGAACAAGAAAATTTAGTAAATTTACAGAAACAAACCGGAGAAAGGTGTGACAATATTAACACTACGGTGAACAATTTAACTGGTCAAGTACGCCAAAATCAAGAAGAAATTGAGTTAATTAGAACCAGACCAAATAATATTACTCATGTTTCCACAAATGAAACCAGAGAAGGGATTAATTTCAAAAATTATCGTAGAAACCCCATGGAATTCCTGGCCAGAATAGAGGAACATTTTAATAAACATCGAATAACTATCTGGAGCTCGATTAGAGAGATGTTGGATGAGCATTTTAGGGAGATTACGGACAACTGGTGGACAGCAACCAGGAATGAGATAGTGGACTACGCTCAATTTAAAAAACTGTTTAAAGAAAAATACTGGTCCGACGCTATACAAAATATTATAAGGGACAACATTTGTCAGGGAAGATATGATGGAAATAGAGGTACATCTCCAACTACTTACTTCTGGGGAAAGGTGTGTTTGGCGAGACACCTAGAGCCAAGAATACCAGAAGAATCACTAGTAACTAAAATGGCATACCATTATGACACAGGAATTGCCAGAGCACGCCTGGGAAGCCAGATTAAAACGGTCCACGCAATGGCTGACTTATTAGAAAATTATGAACACAAGGGTTACTACAAAAGAAGCAGACAACGAACTGATCAGTGCGGTTCAAGAAATAATAACCATGGTATGAATCCTAATCACTATAATAACATAAATAACCGGAATAGTTATAATTTTAATGGCAACAATCGTAGTTCCAACCAAAATTTTAATCCAAATAATAACCAACAAGCAAACTTCAATCGAAACCCAATTAACAATAATAATAACAACAGGCCCAATCAAAATTACCATCCGGGTAATAGAATTAATAATAATTATAATAACTACCGAACAAACCAAAATTATAATAATTTTAGAAATAACTCAGGAGTTAATACCAATAATAATAACCAGGGTAATTATAATAATAATCGTCCGTACAGACCAAGAATAAATTATATTAGTGCAGAAGAAGGGGATTACTGGAGATACCATCAACCTCGGAGGAACAGTTTTAATAACAGTTATGATCAAAGAGGAAATCCCAGAGGGATGAGTCACCATTATAACCGAGTAAGAAGTAGAAGCCAGGAGGACTTCCGAGAATCAAGGGGAAGTGAACAATTAGACAACCGAGAGGTTGAACAACCAGGAACCAGCACACCATTCCAGGAAAATCAACAGTCATGCCCGGAAAATAATCATGATAGCCTTAATTTAAATGGAGTGAGGCAGTAATAAACCCTCGCGACCCCTTACTGCTACTAACTACTGGGTACAAAAACCACCAAATTCAAAAACATAGTAATAACAAATTACTACCAACTAATTATGAAAAAAATAATTATGGAAAATAAAAGAATATTGAAGTACAAAAACCACCAAATTCAAAAATATAGTAATAACAAATTACTACCAACTAATTATGAAAAACTAATTATGGAAAATAAAAGAATTTTGAGGTACAAAAACCACAAAATTCAAAAACATAGTAATAACAAATTACTACCAACTAATTATGAAAAACTAATTATGGAAAATAAAAGAATTTTGAAGTAGAAAACCACCAAATTCAAAAATATAGTAATAACAAATTACTACCAACTAATTATGAAAAACTAATTATGGAAAATAAAAGAATTTTGAAGTATAACAACAACCAAAGTTTAAGGACGGATAGTCAAAATCTTACTATTATTTACAATTATTAATTGAAAAATCTTCGAGAAGAACTGTTGGAGGAAACGGTGACAAGTAGAATCAACCAGCATAATGAAATTTTATACATAACCGCTCAAATTGAAAGAATTCCTACACGAATAATGATAGATACTGGTGCAAATGTATCACTTATTAACGACGCTGAACTGGAGAGAATACAGAAACAAAGTAAAAATATAATACCTACCTTACCTGTCAATAATGTTATTTTAATAGGTGCCACTGGGCATCAAAATAAAACAGTGAGAAAACAAGTGTCATTGGAAATAGAAAGCAAAGGTGTTACAATTAATATTATACGTTTGGTCGCAATCGGCCTACCATTCGAATTATTAATCGGATGCAATATGCTGAGGAAATACTCAGCCATTATTGATTTGAGCAAGGAGAAGGTGTCCTTGAACTCAGAAGGTGTTATGTGGATGGTAGAGTTAATAGGAAGCGATGGTGCCCCTCTGAACCGTACCCATCACCAAGTTAGGGAATTAAATTTTTTAAAGAATGACACACAATGCAGAAAAATAATCTATAATATGACAAATGAAGACCTGTGGAACAGTAAATTACAGGAGATAAGAGAGTTTAGACACCAAGGCACAAATAATTTGACAGTAAAACAAGTAGAAGATCTCATTATAATATATAAGAAGTATAAACATGTATTTTCAGAAAAACCAGGAAAAGTAAAAAACTATCAGTGTAGAATACAATTTAAAGAACCAGCAGAATTCCACAGAAAATCCTATCCTATACCATATTCATTGAAGGAGGCGGTTAGAGTTGAAATTAATAAAATGTTGTTAAATCATATAATTGAGCATAGCCAATCACCATATACTAGCCCAATAGTAGCAATTCAGAAGATTATAATCAACAATCCATGAAAAAATATCATGAGGAAGAAAAGGAAAAATAACATAAGTAATTATGTCCTCACACCTAATGAAGTGTTCAGAAATAATTACTTCTGAAGGGAGGCAATTTGTAACGAAACAAAATGTTACAAAAGAATAGTAAATAATAGTGAAACCCGATCCAGAGAGGAAACAAGAAATAATAATTGATAGCAAATTAAAGGAAACCTAGTTGGTTTGACTTATTTAATATTATCAAGAAACCCAGAAATAACCCAGTAGAATAGGGCAGTAAACAGACAAAAATTAAATAAATAAACCTAGTAAGCCTAAATAATCAACTTACCCTGAATAACAACCAAACCCAATAAAGAGTACCTAAACATAAATTAAAATAGTATTAAAAAAATTGTAAAGGCACATTTTTAAGGATAGAAAAAGGGACACAAACCTTTACAGTGATGAGTGATATAATATAAATAGTGACACAGACTACCGTTAAACAGTGTTATTTATTATTTATAAAAAGTGTTTTATTATTATCATACAGACAATAGTTTAAAAGTATGAAATAATTAAAGTTGTTAAAAACAATTATTATTATTAAGAGTTTTGTTGTATGTTATAAGATTTTATGTCTACAGTTAATTTATGTAAATATATTTATCTCAGGGAGTCAAAGTAGAAATTACAATCAACCATAACAAATTGTTCCACCACTTATCATAGAAATTCAAATTAATAAGGTTTTACAGTTATAAACTGAGGCATGTTTAGTATCAAATTGTTTATAATTAATCATCATGTAAACATTGCATGTATCATTAGAGTATAATAATAAAATTATCTATTAAAGGTAATTTAGAAAAATGTAAAGTAATTAATGGGTGTTGATCCTATAACACTTAACCTGTACATAAATGGCCAATCAAAATTTAAGAAGTTTGTATGAGTTAGGTAACTAAAAAAAAGAAGAAATAACACTTAATTGTTAATTGTGAAGGAGAACAGTTTGAATAGTGCGTGTCGAGAGGTAATTAAAATAAAAATATAAAAATAGATAACCCGTTTGTGAAAGAAGATCTGAATGACCATCATCGAAGATAATAATCCCTCCACTACAATTTTCATGAACAAGTAACACACACAAGCAAGAAATTATCTAGAATAAACCAGAAACCCTCCAGCAATATCGTCTAGATGTGTAAAGTATAATTTGACAATATTTTTATCCAACAAGGAACAACCACTAGACAATATAACATTTTACACTAACACTAATCACTAGTAAACATTTTAAGTGAAAACAAATTCAATATCTAAGCGAACAGTGATTACAAGGAAACATTTATTTGGACACATTAATAAACTTCATTATTCTCTGACACGGACAATATAGTAGCCATGATGTTGACATCGCTCTAACCTACATGCTTTTACGAAGCGTATTGAATATCGTCAAACCTTGTGTGTTACTTAATATATAATTTTTGTAATTTTTTAGATTATAAGTAATATATTGTTTGTAAAGGTACTCTATATTATTAATTATCATGTAAAGGAACTTTTCGTAGCAGCCACAAGAATTCCCATGAAATATATTAAAATTATTTAATTATTAAATCCTGAGATAAATATCGATTGTAACAACCATATGTATCGAATGGAATTTTCCAATAATTTGAATTTATATTACAGAAATTAAACCATTATGTTATTAAATAATATCCATGCGTTATTATTTCAGGAACATAATATATTATCAGCATTTATTTTATAATTAACAAGGATAAGAAGAATTCGGGGAGTCATTGGAAGTACGCAAACTGCAAAACCAAGATTAACCTCAAATAACAGGTTAAAGCCTAATATCGAAGGTGACTTGAAAATTTTGGGATGACTCGACCGCTATTTTTGAATTGATTTTGGGAGTTCTAAATACTGAACTGGAATAATTATAACTCTGATTCAGAACCCAAGGCAGAATAATTCAATTCTTTTACTTATATATTTAAATCACATTCGTAAACACACAACATAAATATTCCACGATCAGCTGATACACTATTTACAACATTTATTAGAAATTAACATATACAAGGAATAACACGGGCAAATTATTATACCATTAAGTACTACGGTACAAGAGGAGTATTATAATATTAATAAAAGTTTAGAAGAAGTTGATGAGCATTTTAGCGCTATTGTAAAACAATTACAAGACGAAGTAAACGAAAGTAGAAAGAGAAAGGAGGGCGTAGAAAATTGTACATATAATAAGGTAAGTGGTTGTAATGGTGTTGTGATGGTGGTTGTAATTATGAGAGTATAGTGGGGGTAGAAAATCGTGAAGAGACCGATCAATTAAACGAGAATAAAGACGATCAGGTAACATATAATAAGGTAAGTAGGGGTGAGAATTATGATGATATAATTAAAAATGTGGCGTTAGAGAGTAAGGTTGTGAATAATGATAGTGGTGATGAAGTTTTAGTGGAAGTAGAATTTAATAATGGAGTGTTAGTGAGTGTTGATGAGTTAGAGAGAGAATATGAAGAGAGTTATTTTGTGGATATGGGGCAGAGGGTAAATTTTCCCCGTGTTTATTGTGAACCAAGGTGTTTACAAGTGTTTTTGAAGGGCGAGAGTTCCTTAGTGGAAGACGATGTGCTTTCAAATTGTTCCCTGAGTTTTTGTGGATTTGTGGATTTGAACAAACAATTGTTCAAATTGTTTCCTGGAAGAGCCAGGAGCTGTTTTTATGATTTAGTACCCTCTGCATGGAATGATAGAGAAAAAGTGAAATGGTGTTTTGATGAGAGGTATTTTGAGAGAAAGGGGGAGATAGAGTTGTTTGAGGTTAGTAGAAGTTATAAAGAATTAATAGAGAGAATGAATACTGAGAGAGTTGATGATTATATTGAATTCTTAGAAGCCTTTTAAAGGAGAAAACCGGTTCAGGCTGTAAGGTAAAACTTTATGCTTTTACTTATAAAAAACCTAGTGTTCCGAGTCGTTAATGTAATAGTGATATTTAGTGAATTCTTACCTTGCGATGTGGTTGGTGCAGCAAGAGGGGATAATAATGTTGATAACTTACCTGTATATAAGATGGGGTTACTGGTAGTAGATGATTACTATAATGAAGAAATGATGAAGGATTTAATCATAACAGATAATATTAAAGGAGAATTGACCATACCAAATGTTGACAGGTTTTATGAATTAATAGTATACAATACTGTTAAATACTATCTTGATACAATGGATAAAATTGATGATGATGGTTATTATTATAATAATAATAACAAAATGTATTTAATTAAAAATGAATTGTATAGACATAAAACAAGATTACTGTTTGATGATGGAGGGTAAATATTTATTGTTTATGAACATTTAATTATGTGAGTAGGGGGTTTTGAAATGGACTGAATTATGAAATGATTTGTGGTAAACTATAACAGATAATAATGTGGATTGTATATACTTTTGTGTTGATGTCAAATGTATTTGTGTATTAGATTATGGTGTACTCTGTATTTTATGTAAACAATGTATGTAAGTAATAGGAATTGATTTTAATAATAACATTTTACCAGACTAAATAAATGATGAGAGTAATTGTGAATTTTATAATGTAATTAAAGTAACTTAGTGTTTAAAAAAACTGATTGAATTAAATAATTGGAGATTAATTAATTAATTTAAAATGTTGTCCAGAGGAATTTTGGTGATGAATTTAAATGATTTTTCTGAGATTTAGATTTTATAATAAATAGTAAATGATTAAACATACAATGTGTTTAGGTATTGAGTTATATTGTCATTATAAGGTATCGGAAGGTACATATGGTTCGGTACATTATATTTGTTGTGATAAATGTTTATATATTTTGAGTCTATGACAGTGATCATGTTTTATTTGATTGAATGATTGACCACATATAGGTAGGAATTTTATAAGGAAATAGAAGTAAAGTAAAATGTTTTAATAATGAAATTAAATGAATTCGAATAAATACAGGTTACAATTAAGGTGATTAAATTAAGTTGAGGTAGTTATGAATTTTCTAATGTAATTTTCAACGATTAATTTAATGTAAAATGTTGTAAAAGATGGAGTTTAGGTGATGATTATTTCAATAAGGCATTAAGACAGTCAGAGTTAATTTTAAATGGGTATTAGACAAAATAAGAATTTCTGGAATAAAAGTAATACAGAAACAGGTCAGTAGTAGGGACAGTAGCAAGAGTGAATGTGTGTAGAGAGAAAGTATGTAGAGAAAGTGGAGAGTAAATAGGTGAGAGCAGGGTACATAAATTTTGTAGTGAGGGTGGAGGTGTAAGGAGTCCTCAACGCAAGGTGTTGTGGCCGGAGGTGAAAAGTTTTAAAAAGGGTTGCGGAGTTACCTGGAAGGGCCAGGAACTGATAAGGGAATGAGCTGGTGGTGCGGGAACACACATCTTATGTACAAAGAGGGTATCAGGTGCTTTGTTATAAGAGGAGAATGATTAAAGTAGAGTTAGATAAAGGGTTGGAGGGGTGTATTAGTGAGAGATCGGTGTCATCCAATGCAAATCCGTTAGTGGTTGTTAGAAGGAAGAAGGTGAGTAAGGTTATATCTAAATGCCCGTTCAATAAATCAAATTATTATTAATGACTGGGAATCACCCGAACCAATTAATGATGAAAATGCTTAATAGAAATTCATAGTTGAAATTATAATGTAACAAGTGAAAGATTTAATAGAATTTGAAACTAAAGTAAATCTGTAAGGTGTGTAAATGTTGGTCAAACTTAAATTTGAAATGTTTGTCTTGATGTAATAATAGCAATGTTCATTATGAGTGTTTATTATGTTGTATTATGTATTATGTAAGTGTAGGGATCTAAAACATGTATAGTATGTTTTAAATGCGATTCCCCACATTTCGAACGGTCCCGGCCTTACCAGCCCAGACCGTTGTTTTGGATGACGACCAGTTGTGGCCAGACTTATTGTAAACTGACCATGGTTGGTTTCCTATGAAATTTGTTTAACATAGAAATTTAATGGGGAACAAAGGGGCATCTAAGAATTTTGTTTTTGGAATATGGCTACATACTTAAGTATGGGTGGTAGACCAATTAGGGGCATATCAATAAATTTATTAGTAGGGGTACTAGTACCCTAAAGTTTATGTAAAGCCAAAGCAAGGATGGGGTGAAAGAAAAGAAAAAAGTGTTCACCCCTTCCGCCTCAGTCCTTGTGGAGGCAACTGGGCACTACACAGTCCAGGGGAGAAATAGTGTGTGTGTGTGGAAGGAGGAAGTTGATGATTACTGTAAATGGGATAAAATGAACCGGTTATAGGGAATTATGTTGATAATATAGAATGTGTAATTGATTTTATGATATAATTAAATGATTTTTATGTTGATTTGAGGAGTATTATGAAGATGATTAACGATTAAAAATAATTTGTTATATGTAGTTGATGTAAATGTGTTTTTATTTTATATAAGAATTTTAGTAATGAATTTAATTATTTTGAGATGCAATTTGGGAAATGACAGATATTTGTAATGTTATAATGGGAAGTGGTTATTTAAATTCTGATTGGAATCAGTGAAATAATTTTGAATTTGGGATAAGAATTAACGAGAGAAGGGTATACAGAATGTTGGTATTGAAATTTAAAATGTATCATGCTAGGTTAAGTATGTATTCATCAATGTATGTTAGAAGTTAAGAAAAAAAACAGTGCTTCTTAACGCAAACCAGCACAGTTAAAGAGGACCAGATCAGTTGGGGATATGGTATTATACAAGGCCACTATTTGATGTTTTTGATTTAATGTTTCAGTATCTGGTGATGCTGTGGTGGCAGTCCTGTGCTGGCTGGCGTGTCAGAGCAGGGGCGTCAAGTGCCTGTCTGGCCTTGGAGTGTTGGGATCTCAAGAGGGAAGTCATTCAGGTGTGGCCGCAGTCACTGGACCAGGGGAGTAAGTTGCCCATGAATTTTAATAAAACATAAGGGGGTTGTGGTGACATATCCAGGCTGATCCCTTTAGGAAGTATGTGAGTGTCAATGAGAGTTGTTATGCTTCAGCATAAAACCTCTCATTGAGGGGGTATTGTGACGGGATGGGTAACTCACCCAGGGATATTTTGGGGAAATATAAACATAAATAAATGAAAATTTTACTTGGGAATCATAAACATAGTGCACAATGTGAACGTATTAGTGTCAAGGTCATCAGCCGAACGCAGGAGAGAGCTATTTTTAGCGACATGAACTGTGAACTTTGTATATTAAACAATGCAACATATGACGTCAGAGGCCAACCCAGCAATACGTCACTTTGGAATGGAGGGCGACGCCAACAATCTGCGCTGACATAGGATATTCAGTCATCAACTACCATCTAGCGATAGCGGACGCGGGCCGGGTGCTCGCCCGTTTCGTATAACCCGAAACTATGAAAGTTCCGTAGCGCCCGTACAAAAATGTAAAGTATCACAAGTTAAACCGTCATCAGAAAAACTTAACAGTTAGTTGTTTTCTAGAAAACCGTTAGACTCAGTGGAATAATCTTTACAGTGCGTGTGCAGCAAGATGATATCTTCTGAACATCGTCAGATAAGTAGACTCTTGGAGAAAATGAAATAAAGAAATTTTCAAAATTAAAGCACTCAAAATTAAAGGAAAAGAGATGACAGCTTAAAATATATATGTATAATTCAAAAGATATTGAGCTCACAAAGGGGGTTTTAAAAAATATGTAAGTTATGAAAGCGTATATGTGTGTGAATGACAGATTACAGAATAAGCACTGGTTTGTGTTAAATAGATTTAAGTTGATATAATACATTCATAAATTTTCTAAATTTGTTTTCCTTTTCTAATTCGAAAGTTGGGTATAACCAACAATAAAATCAATGTCTTGTTGTATTGCTTAAAGCATAATAGATGTAAGGTAGGGAGAAAACGTATTTTGGGTTTATGCCGATAATGAAAGAAACGTAAATTGTTTCTAACAAAGAAAGTGAATTTATGTAGAAATGAGAAACGAAAAAAGAAAAGAAAACAATAAGTGTATGGAAAGAATCCATCTGTTCTTCTTTAAATAACCCATTCTGTTCTCCCGTTCATTTAACCGGACCCGGGTAACAATTTTTTTGTTATAGTTGGCAATACTTAAAGATGGCGTCTCAAAGTAGTCGCATACACTGTTAATTTTAATAAACAAAAGTGAAATTAAAAGTGGGTAAGTAAGAAAAGTTACATCACGCCAATTAATTCTTGGCCTAATACCTAGCACCTCTTAGTTAAACAATTTTAGACCATCCAATGGTATTAAAAAAATAAAAAGGCTACACTTACTCATAACAACAACTTCATAGAGGATGGTTTTGTTTATATTTTTTGTGAAACAATAAATTCATTACGTTTATGGACATTAAGGCATATTATTTTATTACCCCCAAGCATGAGTTGTTCCAGGAAATGTCATGTCAACTGTTGATTCCTAAGTGACAACAGGTTTTAGAAATGATGACGACAACGATGATGGTGGTGGTTACGATGATGTCAGCAGTAGTTTTGATGACAATAGCAATAATATAGTTTTATAGTACATGTGATGTTTTACTGAAGCATATTTTTATGTTACCCATTCAGCAGAATATAAATTAATTTTTTGTTGTCACACACATTTTACATAAAATTTGCATTATACTGTATGCACCTAATTGTACACCAAATGTAAATAATTTCAAGTTATAAAACACATTAACAGGAGTTATCCAAATATCTAAAGGACTGAAAGAGAGTTATGTTCGTCAAATCTATTTAGAACAAACATTAGGAGTATGGAATAATAAAGGGTCATTCCATATCAAATCAACCAATGAAGAATTTAATTTGAAACTTCATGTCTCAGATATTGGTAATTTTTTGTATATTTGTTGTACTTATAAAGTACTTCAAAAATACAAAGTTTCAAATTTTTTTGTTGGGTAGTTTTTTTTAAGATTTTTTAAAAACTGCACAAAACGCCATTTTTCACATTGTTTTGAAACAGAAAACTGTGTATAATTAAGGAACCGTTAGACCTAGAAAGTTCGTTTATAGCTCATTTTAAAGGTCTTTGTAAGGGCTTTAATTTGATATGTAACACAACCTACTTTGAACAAAAACCTTTTTTTGAAAATTTCAAAAACACCATCATCGAATTTTTTCAAAAAAATATATGTTATTTGTAAAGACAGTGACTAGAAATATGCAAAGTTTGAAAGTGGAGAAATGATGGGTTTTTTTTAACAAAAATTTAAAGGCATCAGTGTGGAGGTCGTATTCACGTAAATTTGCATTACAATACCAACAGTTACATTTTATGTCATTTTTAGTTTGACTTAGTACCATAATGATAAATTACAAACAATTACTAAGACTTGCCTAAAAAAATTTTGATGAAATTAATCACAGTTTTAAAAGTTTATGACACCAATTGATTTATTTTTCTATGCCACGCACGCTAGAACGCCATGTTCTCGAGCACGCCGAGCGGCCGGTAGATCAACCAAAAAGTACCGGTGTCCGAGAAAATCTTGAAAAAGTACCGGTGTTGAAAAAATCTCGAAAACGTACCAGCAAAGAATCTATAGTAACAGAGTTAAAACGTAGAGACGTTATGGCGAGGCCGCTTCTATAGGCAGAGCGGCAGGAGAAATCCAAACACGAATGCGAGAGTGAAATGTATACAACAACAAAGTTGTGTAAGCGATCGTAATGCGCACATATCGATAACGACGCAAATTCTCTCACTCAGATCAGTTGTGTTTCATTCTCTGCCCAAGTTAGTTGTGAGTTGTGGTACAATATAGGTATAATATATAGTGTTAAATTGTACTGTTTTTTTTTTTAAGAAATGTACTCTTAATTTTCATTATAGCTGTTGGTGTAGTACGTGTTTATTCCGATTGTGAACGTGACCTAGTGAAAATACAACAACAAAGTTGTGTAAGCGATCGTAATGCGCACATATCGATAACGACGCAAATTCTCTCACTCAGATCAGTTGTGTTTCATTCTCTGCCCAAGTTAGTTGTGAGTTGTGGTACAATATAGGTATAATATATAGTGTTAAATTGTACTGTTTTTTTTTTTTTTTAAGAAATGTACTCTTAATTTTCATTATAGCTGTTGGTGTAGTGCGTGTTTATTCCGATTGTGAACGTGACCTAGTGAAAATTTTTTGGAAAACAGTTCTATTTTGAAAATATTTACATTTTGGGTTCATTTTATATTTGTGCTCATTTATTTACAATGGCTGACAATGATAAACTAAAAAAATTATCCAACTGGGCTGTGTTTTCAGTAAAATGCTGTAATCCTTTGAAGGAGACACACCATTTTAAGTCCCGCAACCTGCGGAATGTAACTAGCTGGATGTGTACTTTAGGCCTCGAAGGTGTTGAGGAAGGAATGAAGGTTTGTGATGGTTGCAGGCTTAAAATTTGCAAACGGTACAAAAATAATTCAAATTCAAATGATGATGATAAATTGACAGGGGATAATAGTCAGGAAGATTGTAGCTATACAGATCCCACCTCATCATTAGACTATTTGAATAAATCACTGGAATTGGTAGGCGAGTCCCCAATAAAGAAAAAAAAACTGAAAACAGACTCATATGCTAGACAAAAATTTGATAAAGTTAAACTATCTCTTGAAAAGAATTTTGTCAGTACTAAAATTGCCAAGCCTGAAACTAAAGAAATTCAGGCTGAAAAAGATGAATCGGAAATAATAACACAGTTGAAAAAAAAGTTCGACTACAACAAAGGGAAGTGAAAAAATGATGATACTTTCGGTTTTGCCACAAAGCTGGAGCCGAAGTAGAATTACAAATGAATTTGGTGTCAGTGATTATATGGCAAGAGCAGTGAAAAAATTAGTTAAAGAAAAAGGTGTCCTTTCAACTCCTAATCCCAAACCAGGTAAAACCCTAGACACAACAACAGTAGAGATAGTTATTGATTTTTACAATTGTGATGACATAAGTAGAGTGATGCCTGGTAAGAAAGATGTTGTCACAGTGCGTAGAGGCAAAGAGGACAAACTTCATCTTCAAAAAAGATTAATTTTACTCAATTTGAATGAAGCATATACAATTTTTAAGGAAGAAAACCCAGGCCACCAAATAGGTTTTTCAAAATTTTGTGATTTGCGTCCAAAAAATTGCATTTTGGCCGGAAAGAGTGGCACCCATACAGTATGTGTCTGTCTAATTCATCAGAATGTAAAATTGATGATGAATGGATCAAAAATGCACAGCTTTGTACTGGATGGAGATGAAGTGGCATTAAAAAACTACTAAACCTGCCTGTACAAAATTATGTGCAACCCGGCATCTCCTATCTGTTATCTGAACACATGCAAAGAGTGTCCCGGGATAGAACCTTTGAAAGCTTTAATGCGCCAGAAGTTTGAAGATGAGATGATAGATAGTGTAACAATTAAAAAGTGGATGTCTGTAGATAGATGTACATTAGAGACTGTTGTAAAAGAAAAGGATGAATTCATAGAAGATTTCAGTGAAGCTATTTTAAAGTTAAAGACACACTCTTTTTTAGCAAACATGCAAAAAGAGTTTTACCGTGAAACAAAAACTAACTTAGAGGAAGGTGAAGTGGTTGTAACCTGTGATTTTTCAGAAAATTATTCATTTGTCCTCCAAGATGAGGTTCAATCTTACCATTGGACCAATAGCCAGGCAACACTCCATCCCTTTGTTGTCTACTATAGAGGAGAAGACAGTAAAATACAGCAGTTAAATTACGTTTTTATATCAGAGTGCCTTACCCACAACACTGTTGCATTCAATCTCTTTCAGACGCACCTGATTAATGCCCTAAAAGAAGACATCCCAGGGATTAAAATAATTTATTACTTCTCAGATGGTTGTGCAGGACAATATAAAAACCGTAAGAATTTCCAGAACATTTGTTTGCACAAAAAAGACTTTGGCATTGATGCTGAGTGGCATTTCTTTGCCACATCACATGGTAAAAGTGCCTGTGATGGTCTAGGGGAGACTGTTAAAAGATTAGCTATGAAAGCAAGTTTACAGCGACCGTATGACCAGCAAATAATGACACCGCATCAATTATATGAATTTGCAGCAACCAACATACCAGGCATCAAGTTTAAATACTGTACAATAGAAGAACACAATGAAAATGAAGAAAGGTTAGCAACACGTTTTGATAAAACAAAAACTATAAAAGGGACCCATAATTTACATGCAGTTATCCCTATTTCTGACACACAAATGGCAACAAAATTGTTTTCTTCAAGTACTGAAAGAAAGCTACAAGCACCAGTTATAACAGATAGTGTAACAGCTGAATTAGAAGAAATTGAATCAGGTTTTGTAACTGTCATGTATGATAACTTCTGGTGGCTTGCATGCATCCTAGGGAAAAACAACGAGACAAATGAAGTTAAAGTGAGCTTTTTACATCCCCGAGGACCTGCAGCATCATTTTTCTATCCTCAACCACGGTTGGATATTTTGGATGTGTCAACAGACACCCTTCTGAAAAAGGTTGAACCTAGAACCGCTACAGGAAGAACGTATACTTTGACCACAGAAGAAATGGCAGACTCATCTCACTTACTTGAACAACAGTTGAAGAAAATGTGAACAACTTATTATTAACTTATGTGTGAACTCTAAATGATTAATATTCAAAAGCAGTATTTTAATTTACAAACATGATTTGTTCTTATAAGACTGCACTGTGTAGTGTATATATAGACTAGAATCTTCTACAGATATGTTTTAATTCGTAAAATATACAACTAATAAATGAGTTTTTTTGTTGCTTAAAATCATTTCACTGCAAGATCAATATGGGACACTTTATTCAAGAGAATTTGTAGGTGAGTCTTAGTAATTGTTTGTAATTGATCATTATGGTACTAAGGCAAACTAAAAATGACATAAAATGTAACTGTTGGTATTGTAATGCAAATTTACGTGAATACGACCTCCACACTGATGCCTTTAAATTTTTGTTAAAAAAAAACCATCATTTCTCCACTTTCAAACTTTGCATATTTCTAGTCAATGTCTTTACAAATAACATATATTTTTTTGAAAAAATTCGATGATGGTGTTTTTGAAATTTTCAAAAAAACGTTTTTTGAAAACATGCCAAAAAAAGGTTTTTGTTCAAAGTAGGTTGTGTTACATATCAAATTAAAGCCCTTACAAAGACCTTTAAAATGAGCTATAAACGAGCTTTCTAGGTCTAACGGTTCCTTAATTATACACAGTTTTCTGTTTCAAAACAATGTGATAAATGGCGTTTTGTGCAGTTTTTAAAAAATCTTAAAAAAAAACTACCCAACAAAAAAATTTGAAACTTTGTATTTTTGAAGTACTTTATAAGTACAACAAATATACAAAAAATTACCAATATTTGAGACACTGAGGTTCAGACCCCTGGTTGATTTGATATGGAATGACCCTAAATGCAAAAAAGACATCCACTTAACTCAAGTTTATACAAATAACACATTCTTTCAACTGAATAACACAATGATAGGAAGCATCATAACTTACAGCCGTGAGGTATGGGCAATGAAAGTATAAATGGAACAACTCTTGAATGCTATGGAAATGTACTCTAAAGGTAATATGTGGGAATTTCAAGAAGAGATGTAACATAAACAAGAGAGAGTCCTAGATACAACAGGGACTTTAAATCAAAAGCTAACATGAATAGGGTCCAGTAACATGAAAATGACACAGCTGCTTTGGTATTGATACAGAGAATGGGCAAGGAATGATTTATAAAACAGATTCTGCATTGAACACCATTCAAGAGAGAGCGGAAAACACAAGAGGAGTTGGAAAATGAGGAGGAGGAGGAGAAGAGGAAAACCAGTGTCTGGATAGAAATAGCTGAAGATTAGGAATTAGAAGACACTGAAAGATGTTTTGCGCGCGCACGCACACACACACACACACACACACGCACACACACACACACACACACACACACAAGGCCTAACTGCAAGTGAAATTACTAGTTCCTTGTGGAAATTAAAATTTAACCACAAGCTCCAAAATAAAATGTCGTGGGCACTACACCCATTTCATTTTGACATGACATAATGTATCACAATATCTCAAAATAGGTGTGTCATATTAATCTATTTAGTGCTACTGATGAGATATATTGTGACAAATTTTATGTCATAACTGCTTATGTTGAATGAGAATGTAAATTCGTAACTTGATACACTCAAATTGTTTATTTCATAAGTTTTTACTTTCAGTCTCTATATACTTCAAAATGACTGTTGACTGGTGAAATCTATCATTTTTTCCTGGCCCTCTTGAGCAAATTTATGTATGTTTGTCTCGATTATATATATATATATATATATATATATATATATATATATATATATATATATACTCAACTCATAATAAAATAGGTGAAACCATCAAATTAATAAAAAATAATTAAAAAAAAAAACGCATCACTTGTACTGAAAAACTGTAGTTATTAACGTCAATTAGTTACTTCCTGTGACAAAGCACGTTAATCTTGTCCACGAGTCTCTAACTCATCTCAACATTTTTATTATCACATTTCCTTTTTTTCGGTTAATTTTTTAGTGTTTGCATAATTTTGTAACAATAAATGTCTAAAACCTCCCTTTCTCACCTATGATGATTACTATTAAAATACAGTAGACTCTCGACTATCCGGCCAATTTTTGAACCTACGTGCCGTGTGCAAAACACAAGTTGCGACATGCAAAGCGCGGATTTACCCCCCCTCCCGCCCTCCTACCTAGATATCATAAGTTGGTTGGCCGAAGCATGGGAAGAGATTCCAAATATATCACTTGTAAGGTCTTGGAAAATTCTTTTGAATCATGAAGATGGACATTTCAACCTTGAACAAGTGTGTGAAACCAAAGTGGAAGATGAAAACGATAAACTTGTTTCGTTGCTGGAAAAAGTATCAGGCTTTGACGATGTCAATGCAGAGGACACGAGAGAATGGATGGGAAATGACGAAGTTGATGAAATAACTGACAACAATATTTGTGGAAATGGTGACACAGGGAGAAGAAACAGATGAAGAGGAGGAGGAGGAGGAGCAGGCATTTTTAGATGATAGGGAAAATCCCACATTCTGAAGGGTTCAAGACGACTGAGGCAGCACTGCAGTACATTAGTCAGCAGAAGGAAGCGACGCCAGCTTATATCATCTGGTTACGTAAGTGGAGGGACATTGCGTCGCGGAAGAGGGATAAAAGGGAGAAGCAGTCATCTACCAACGACTTATTAAAAACTAAAAACTGTAAGTTTTGACTCTTTTATTTTAGGCCTACCTTTTCACATTTGTTTAATCATTTATCAATTAACAGTAAAATAAGTTTAAATCATTTTTTTACGAATTAGGCCTACGTTTTACGTTAATGTTTTGTTTATTTTAAAATTGTATGTATTCATACTGTACTGTGTACATCATTTTATGTTTCCTGTAATTAAGTTAAACGTAGTAAAATTTATCATAAAATGTGTATACAATATTTTCATTCTCGGACTTCTTTTTTTTGTAATAAATTTTTAAAACGTACAGTACAGTACATAACAAACATTTATAAAGTACTGGACTGTACTAAGATGTCAGAAAATATGAATAAGAGCGGGTTTTGGTATAAAAAGTGTGATTTTAATGGTATGGGTGGGGCAGGAAGCGAGTAATTATAGAACTCCGGCCTATCCGCCTTTTTTGTTATCCAGCCTACCCTTCCGCCACATTAGGCCGGACAGTCGGGAGTCTACTGTATAATTAACCAATTTTTCAATAAAAATATGCTCACACGTATGTATTTTATTTCTACAAAAGTAACACTTAATGCATGACAAGAATACATTTTATTTTTATTTATTTATGCGTATCTTACATATGAATATCGGTATGGAGAAACATACATGACTTGCATGTTCTAAGATTTATATTTAAAATCATTTACGAAATGAAATGTTTGCGTAGAAACTACTTCTTTCCACTTATTGCTTCAGCCTTAACCACAGTACTGTTGTCACTAATGTATACCACCTCACATTATCGCACTCGATTTTCACTGATGATGGCAGTTGACGGCACTGCAGAAACGTCTGGTTTTGCAGAAAACATTGGACTATGGCCAAACAGCCCGGGAAGGAATTTTAACAACAAACTACTAATTTGTTGCCGATAACGTAGTACACATATAAAAATTATCCCCTCCCCCTTCAACTATAATTTTCATTTATAGAAAATTACCCCCAGCCCGTTCAACTAGCCTCTTCATTTATAGATATTTCATCTACGTTTCTACAGTGGATTATTAAGATCTTCTTATCAGGATACTTTATTTATCAAAATTAAGTACTTTTGTTACAGCAAAAAATGTTTCAGGTAAACTGCCCTTTCCCCGTAACCGATCTTCACCAAAATCATAGGCCTTGAGTATTCTACAACTCAGACACATATGTAAAATATCGGTATGGAGAACCATACATGACTTCCATATTCTAAGATTTATATTTAAAATCATTTTTGAAATGAAATATTACCATAGAAACTACTTCTTTCTACTTACTGCTTCAGCCTTAACCACAGTACTGTGGTCACTAACGTATACCACCTCACGTTATCGCACTCGATTTTCACTGTTGATGGAAGTCGATGGCATTGCCGAAACGTCTGGTTTTGTAGAAAACATTGGACTACGGCCAAATATCTCGGGAAGGAATTTTAACAAAAACTACTTCTTTGTTGCCGATAACGTTGTACACATATATATAAAAATATGCATAAAATTAATGGCTTGTGTAAGTTAATGATTGATCTCCAATAAGTAGTGCTCAAGTTTCCAAAGTTTTAATATTATGATGTCCGTAATTAAAACATCAGAGCAGGCTTAGTGTGAATGAGGGTACACCGTGGACAAAAATTTTCAACATTTCGTATTGAGCGTTGCTTGGAGTAAAGCTGCGAATCTACAGCATACGTTTCACAGAACAAACACGCGGAAAAGAAGGAGCGCTCCGAAGTCACTCATGGACCCTCAGCATCTTGCAGAGGGTTCATTCCCTAAAGACGAAAAGTCTGTCTATGAGTACATATATTTATGATTAAATATATGTAATGCAAATGTACGAAAATAAACATGAGTGAGGCCAGAAATAACGCGAATTTTGTGTGTGTGTGTGTGTCTTCCCTGCCTTTTTATTGCTGTAGTCATAATAATAAAATGGAAACGTAAACATTACATAACTGAGATATGCTTGCCTGCCACGAACGATATATTATTTTATACATGTATATTAACTCATACATGATTTACATTAAAATGAAAAAATTATAATTTTATTGCCTGGCAACAAAATTATTTTATTTTTAACAATTACCATTGTTTCAAAAAGTTTAAATGAATTTTCAAGTACTTTACTGTTGTTAAAACGTAAAAGGTTGCAGGTAAACTACCCCTTCCCCTTAACCGATCTTCACCAAAATCGAAAGTCCTTGAGATCTCTACAATTCAGGGACGTATGCAAAACATTATTTGATTCTATTTGAATTTGCGGCTGTTATCGTTTGCCACAGAAAATTACTCTTGATAAAAAAACGTTGCAGGTAAACTACCCCTTCCCCTTAACCGATCTTCACAAAAAATAATAGGTCTTGAGTACTCTACAAATCAGGACTGTATGCAAAAAATTATTTGATTCTGTTTGAATTTGCGGCTGTTATCGTTTGCCATAGAAAATACCCTTGTTAAAAAAACCGTTGCAGGTAAACTACCCCTTTCCCTCAACCGATCTTCACCAAAAACAATAGGACGTGAGTACTCTACAAATCAGGGCTGTACGCAAAAAATTATTTGATTCTGTTTGAATTTGCGGCAGTTATCGTTTGCCATAGAAAACAATCTACAGACAGACACACAGACAGACAGACAGACAGACAGACAGACAGACACACAGACAGACAGACAGACACACAGACACTTTTCGAAAAACGACTTTTTTTCATGTTTTGAGTGTAGTATAATCAGAATCTGCAATAATCTCGAACACGATTTTTTTTGCCATCACCATACTTCCATTTCCTTAAGGAATATGGAAGTAAAATATCGGTATGGAGAACCATACATGACTTCCATGTTCTAAGATTTATATTTAAAATCATATTCGAAATGAAATATTTCTATAGAAACTGCTTCTTTCTACTTATTGCTTCAGCCTTAACCACAGTACTGTGGTCACTAACGTATACCACTCACGTATTCGCACTCGATTTTCACTGATGATGGCAGTCGATGGCACTGCCGAAAAGTCTGGTTTTGCATATAACATTGGAGTACGGCTAAACAGCCCGGGAAGGAATTTTAACAAAGAACTACTTCTTTGTTGCCGATAACGTAGTACACATAAAAAATTCTCCCCTCCCCCTACAACTATAATTTTCATTAATAGAAAATTACCCCCACCTCGTTCACCTAACCTCTTCATTTATAGATATTTCATCTACGTTTCTACAGTGAATTATTATGAGCTACTTATCAGGATACTTTATTTATCAAAATTAAGTACTTTAATCTTGTTAAAACAAAAACGTTGTAGGTAAACTACCCCTTTCCCTTAACCGATCTTCACCAAAATCAACAGGCCTTCGGTCTGTCACAATTGATGAACGTATGCAACAAAATATTTGATTCTGTTTGAATGTGCGGCAGTTATCGTTCGTCAAAGAAAAAATTACACTTATTAAAAATAAAACGTTGCTGGTAAACTACCCCTTTTCCTTAACCGATCTTCAACAAAATCAATAGACCTTGAGTTCTGTATAATTCAAAAACGTATGCAACAAAATAGTTGATTTTGTTTGAATTTACGGGAGTTATCGTTCGTCGTAGACAAAATTACCCTTGTTAAAACATAAAATGTTGCAGGTAAACTACCCCTGTTCCTTAACCGATCTTCACCAAAATCAACAGACATTGAGTTCTCTATAGCTCAGGAAGGAATGCAAAACATTGTTTGATTCTGATTGAATTTACGGCAGTTATCGTTCGTCATAGAAAAAATTACACTTATTAAAAATAAAACGTTGCTGGTAAACTACCCCTTTTCCTTAACCGATCTTCAACAAAATCAATAGACCTTGAGTTCTGTATAATTCAAAAACGTATGCAACAAAATAGTTGATTTTGTTTGAATTTACGGCAGTTATCGTTCGTCGTAGACAAAATTACCCTTGTTAAAACATAAAATGTTGCAGGTAAACTACCCCTTCCCCTTACCCGATCTTCACAAAAACAGCAGGTCTTGAGTACTCTACAAATCAGGGCTGAATGCAAAAAATTATTTGATTTTGTTTGAATTTGCTGCTCTTATCATTTGCCATAGAAAATACCCTTTTAAAACATAAAACGTTGAAGGTAAACTACCCCTTCCCCCAACCGATCTTCACCAAAAACAATAGGTCTTGAGTACTCTACAAATCAGGGCTGTATGCAAAAAAGTATTTGATTCTGTTTGAATTTGCGACTCTTATCGTTTGCCATAGGAAATACCCTTTTAAAACATAAAACGTTGCAGGTAAACTACCCCTTACCCTTAACCGATCTTCACCTAATGTTTACGTTTCCATTTTATTATTATGACTACAGCAATAAAAAGGCAGGGAACACACACACACACACACACACACACACACACACACACACACACACACACACACACACACACACACACACACACACACACACAATTCGCGTTATTTCTGGCCTCACTCATGTTTATTTTCTTACATTTGCACGCTTTTTAAATGGAAAGTGCAGAAACCCACACCGACATAACGCGTGCAAGCCGAAAAAATGGACATCAATTTGCTTCCTGTGGATCGCTGGGCAGTGTAACTGCACGTGTTTACAGAGGAACGATTCATAGATAGACTTTTCGTCTTTAGGGAATGAACCCTCTGCAAGATGCTGAGGGTCCATGAGTGACTTCGGAGTGCTCCTTCTTTTTCGCGTGTTTGTTCTGTGAAACATACACTGTAGATTCGCAGCTTTACTCTAAGCAACGCTCAATAGGAAATGTTGAAAATTTTAGTCCACGGTGTACCCTCATTCACACTAAACCTGCTCTGATGTTTTAATTACGGACATCATAATATTAAAACTTTGAAAACTTGAGCACTACTTAATGGAGATCAATCATTAACTTATACAAGCCATTAATTTTATGCATATTTATTTATATATATGTGTACAACGTTATCGGTAACAAAGAAGTAGTTTTTGTTAAAATTCCTTCGCGGGATATTTGGCCGTAGTCCAATGTTTTCTACAAAACCAGACGTTTCGGCAATGCCATCGACTTCCATCATCAGTGAAAATCGAGTGCGATAACGTGAGGTGGTATATGTTAGTGACCACAGTACTGTGGTTAAGGCTGAAGCAGTAAGTAGAAAGAAGTAGTTTCTATGGTAATATTTCATTTCGAAAATGATTTTAAATTTAAATCTGAGAATATGGAAGTCATGTATGGTTCTCCATACCGATATTTTAACAATTACCATTGTTTGAAAAAGTTTAAATGCATTTTCAAGTACTTTACTGTTGTTAAAACGTAAAAGGTTGCAGGTAAACTACCTCTTCCCCTTAACCGATCTTCACCAAAATCGAAAATCCTTGAGATTTCTACAATTCAGGGACGTATGCAAAAAATTATTTGATTCTGTTTGAATTTGCGGCTGTTATCGTTTGCCATAGAAAATACCCTTGTTAAAAAAACGTTGCAGGTAAACTACCCCTTCCCCTTAACCGATCTTCACCAAAAACAATAGGTCTTGAGAACTCTACAATTTAGGGCTGTATACAAATAATCTTTTGATTCTGTTTAAATTTGCGGCTGTTATCGTTTGCCATAGAAAATACCCTTGTTAAAACCTAAAACGTTGCTGGTAAACTACCCCTTTCCCTTAACCGATCTTCACCAAAAACAACAGATCTTGAGAACTCTACAATTCAGGGCTGTATGCGAAACATTATTTGATTCTGTTTGAATTTGCGGCTGTTATCGTTTGCCAAAAAAAAAATTTCCCTTGATAAAAAAAACCGTTGCAGGTAAACTACCCATTTCCCTCAACCGATCATCACCAAAAACAATAGGTCGTGAGTACTCTACAAATCAGGGCTGTATGCAAAAAATTATTTGATTCTGTTCGAATTTGCGGCTGTTATCGTTTGCCATAGAAAAATATCGGTATGGAGAACCATACATGACTTCCATATTCTAAGATTTATATTTAAAATCATTTTCGAAATGAAATATTACCATAGAAACTACTTCTTTCCACTTACTGCTTCAGCCTTAACCACAGTACTGTGGTCACTAACGTATACCACCTCACGTTATCGCACTCGATTTTCACTGATGATGGAAGTCGATGGCATTGCCGAAATGTCTGGTTTTGTAGAAAACATTGGACTACGGCCAAATATCCCGGGAAGGAATTTTAACAAAAACTACTTCTTTGTTGCCGATAACGTTGTACACATATATATCAGTGGCGAAGTTACATGGAGGCAATTGAGGCAATGCCTACCCTAAAAAATTCTGTAGAATAAAAATTATAAATACGTATGAACTACATAACGTAAAGATTATACATTGTTACTGCGACTGACAAATTTATTAAACCGAAACGTGCTTTATTGAGCGACCGCTAGATGGTGACAAGTGAGATTCGGCATAGTTCGTTTAAAGCGAATGAGGTAACCTGAACTTGCCTCAGCGTTTTTTGTATACATCGTATGTAAGCAATGTAGTGGTGTGATAGGGAAGTGAAGGGAGGGGGGATTGTCCCGCGCTGTACACATAGAGCGTTGAGGCATGCCTCACTTCTGTGGTCCAAACAGTTAAGTTAAAGCGCCTGTGTTGTTTCTAAGTGTTTATTTTATGCGGTTATTAAAAGTGTCACTGTTATTCTGCTGAACTAACAGATGATCAAGATTGTTATTTGAATTATTTGTAACATTAAACATATATATATATAGAAACTAATCAAGTTTAAAAATTTGAAGTTCAATCAGTTGTATTATTGTGTATGACTAATACAAGGATTGTTCAATAGAAACACGTATAGCGCTGTAAAGCATTTTTTATTCAACGATTTTAAAAGAAGTCTCCAATAACATTAAGACATGAGTTCCACTGTTGCGCTAACCTGTAGATTCCATGCTAGTAAAATTCTTACGGCTGTTTGTGGAACCATTCGGTTACAGCAAACTCTACCTCAGCGTCCGATTTGAACCACCGTCCTTTTGGTGATTCCTTAAAAAAAATTTAAGATAAGATTTTTGCCTACCCATTCATTAACTACTAGCTTCGCCAGTAAGCAAATTGATGTCCATTTTTTCGGCTTGCACGCGTTATGTTGGTGTGGGTTTCGGCACTTTCCATTTAAAAAGCGTGCAAATGTAAGAAAATAAACATGAGTGAGGCCAGAAATAACGTGAATTGTGTGTGTGTGTGTCTTACCTGCCTTTTTATTGCTGTAGGCATAATAATAAAATGGAAAAATAAACATTACATAACTGAGATATGCTTACCTGCCAAACGATATATTATTTTATACATGGAGGAGTTCAGTGACATACACACGTACAGAAGAATTTTATATATAAAGATATTAACTCAAACATAATTTACATTAAAATGAAAAATTTATAATTTTATTGCCTGGCAACAAAATTATTTTATTTTTAACAATTACCATTGTTTCAAAAAGTTTAAATAAATTTTCAAGTACTTTACTCTTGTTAAAACGTAAAACGTTGCAGGTAAACTACCCCCTCCCCTTAACCGATCTTCACCAAAATCGAAAGTCCTTGAGACCTCTACAATTCAGGGATGTATGCGAAAAATTATTTGATTCTGTTTGAATTTGCGGCAGTTATCGCTTGCCATAATAAATACGCTTGATAAAAAACGTTGCAGGTAAACTACCCCTTCCCCTTAACCGATCTTCACCAAAAACAATAGGTCTTGAGTACTCTACAAATCAGGGCTGTATGCAGAAAATTATTTGATTCTGTTTGAATTTGCGGCTGTTATCGTTTGCCATAGAAAATACCCTTGTTAAAAAAACGTTGTAGGTAAACTACCCCTTTCCCTTAACCGATCTTCACCAAAAACAACAGATCTTGAGAACTCTACAATTTAGGGCTGTATGCAAATAATCTTTTGATTCTGTTTGAATTTGCGGCTGTTATCGTTGCCATATGAAATACCCTTGTTAAAACATACAACGTTACTGGTAAACTACCCCTTTCCCTTAACCGATCTTCACCAAAAACAATAGGTCTTGAGAACTCTACAATTCAGGGCTGTATGCGAAACATTATTTGATTCTGTTTGAATTTGCGGCTGTTATCGTTTGCCAAAAAAAAAAAATTCCCTTGATAAAAAAAACCGTTGCTGGTAAACTACCCCTTTCCCTCAACCGATCTTCACCAAAAACAATAGGTAGTGAGTACTCTACAAATCAGGGCTGTATGCAAAAAATTATTTGATTCTGTTTGAATTTGCGGCAGTTATCGTTTGCCATAGAAAAAAAATCTACAGACAGACACACACGCAGACACTTTTCGGAAAACGAATTTTTTTCATGTTTTGAGTGTAGTAGAATCAGAATCTGCAATAATCTCGAACACGATTTTTTTTGCCATCACCATACTTCCATTCCTTAAGGAATATGGAAGTAATATCGGTATGGAGAACCATACATGACTTCCATATTCTAAGATTTATATTTAAATCTTAATATCGCCTGCCAAGCGCGATATATTTTCTCTTATACATGATGTACATTAAAATGAAAAAATTTTAATTTTATTGCTTGGCAACAAAATTATTTTATTTTTAACAATTACCATTGTTTGAAAAAGTTTAAATAAATTTTCAAGTACTTTACTCTTGTTAAAACGTAAAATGTTGCAGCTAAACTACCCCTTCCCCATAACCGATCTTCACCAAAATCGGAAGTCCTTGAGACCTCTATAATTCAGGGACGTACGCAAAAAATTATTTGATTCTGTTTGAATTTGCGGCAGTTATCGTTTGCCATAGAAAATACGCTTGATAAAAAAACGTTGCAGGTAAACTACCCCTTCCCCTTAACCGATCTTCACCAAAAACAAAAGGTCTTGAGTACTCTACAAATCAGGGCTGTATGCAAAACATTATTTGATTCTGTTTGAATTTGCGGCTGTTATCGTTTGCCATAGAAAATACGCTTGATAAAAAAACGTTGCAGGTAAACTACCCCTTCCCCTTAACCGATCTTCACCAAAAACAAAAGGTCTTGAGTACTCTACAAATCAGGGCTGTATGCAAAACATTATTTGATTCTGTTTGAATTTGCGGCTGTTATCGTTTGCCATAGAAAATACCCTTGTTAAAAAAACGTTGCAGGTAAACTACCCCTTTCCCTCAACCGATCTTCACCAAAAACAATAGGTCTTGAGAACTCTACAATTTAGGGCTGTATGCAAATAATCTTTTGATTCTGTTTGAATTTGCGGCTGTTATCGTTTGCCAAAAAAAGAAAAAATTCCCTTGATAAAAAAAAACCGTTGCAGGTAAACTACCCCTTGCCCTCAACCGATCTTCACCAAAAACAATAGGTCACGAGTACTCTACAAATCACGGCTGTATGCAAAAAATTATTTGATTCTGTTTGAATTTGCGGCAGTTATCGTTTGCCATAGAAAAAAATACGCTTGATAAAAAATGTTGCAGGTAAACTACCCCTTCCCCTCAACCGATCTTCACCAAAAACAATAGGTCTTGAGTACTCTACAAATCAGGGCTGTATGCAGAAAATTATTTGATTCTGTTTGAATTTGCGGCAGTTATCGCTTGCCATAATAAATACGCTTGATAAAAAACGTTGCAGGTAAACTACCCCTTCCCCTTAACCGATCTTCACCAAAAACAATAGGTCTTGAGTACTCTACAAATCAGGGCTGTATGCAGAAAATTATTTGATTCTGTTTGAATTTGCGGCTGTTATCGTTTGCCATAGAAAATACCCTTGTTAAAAAAACGTTGTAGGTAAACTACCCCTTTCCCTTAACCGATCTTCACCAAAAACAACAGATCTTGAGAACTCTACAATTTAGGGCTGTATGCAAATAATCTTTTGATTCTGTTTGAATTTGCGGCTGTTATCGTTGCCATATGAAATACCCTTGTTAAAACATACAACGTTACTGGTAAACTACCCCTTTCCCTTAACCGATCTTCACCAAAAACAATAGGTCTTGAGAACTCTACAATTCAGGGCTGTATGCGAAACATTATTTGATTCTGTTTGAATTTGCGGCTGTTATCGTTTGCCAAAAAAAAAAAATTCCCTTGATAAAAAAAACCGTTGCTGGTAAACTACCCCTTTCCCTCAACCGATCTTCACCAAAAACAATAGGTAGTGAGTAATCTACAAATCAGGGCTGTATGCAAAAAATTATTTGATTCTGTTTGAATTTGCGGCAGTTATCGTTTGCCATAGAAAAAAAATCTACAGACAGACACACACGCAGACACTTTTCGGAAAACGAATTTTTTTCATGTTTTGAGTGTAGTAGAATCAGAATCTGCAATAATCTCGAACACGATTTTTTTTGCCATCACCATACTTCCATTCCTTAAGGAATATGGAAGTAATATCGGTATGGAGAACCATACATGACTTCCATATTCTAAGATTTATATTTAAATCTTAATATCGCCTGCCAAGCGCGATATATTTTCTCTTATACATGATGTACATTAAAATGAAAAAATTTTAATTTTATTGCTTGGCAACAAAATTATTTTATTTTTAACAATTACCATTGTTTGAAAAAGTTTAAATAAATTTTCAAGTACTTTACTCTTGTTAAAACGTAAAAGGTTGCAGGTAAACTACCCCTTCCCCATAACCGATCTTCACCAAAATCGGAAGTCCTTGAGACCTCTATAATTCAGGGACGTACGCAAAAAATTATTTGATTCTGTTTGAATTTGCGGCAGTTATCGTTTGCCATAGAAAATACGCTTGATAAAAAAACGTTGCAGGTAAACTACCCCTTCCCCTTAACCGATCTTCACCAAAAACAAAAGGTCTTGAGTACTCTACAAATCAGGGCTGTATGCAAAACATTATTTGATTCTGTTTGAATTTGCGGCTGTTATCGTTTGCCATAGAAAATACGCTTGATAAAAAAACGTTGCAGGTAAACTACCCCTTCCCCTTAACCGATCTTCACCAAAAACAAAAGGTCTTGAGTACTCTACAAATCAGGGCTGTATGCAAAACATTATTTGATTCTGTTTGAATTTGCGGCTGTTATCGTTTGCCATAGAAAATACCCTTGTTAAAAAAACGTTGCAGGTAAACTACCCCTTTCCCTCAACCGATCTTCACCAAAAACAATAGGTCTTGAGAACTCTACAATTTAGGGCTGTATGCAAATAATCTTTTGATTCTGTTTGAATTTGCGGCTGTTATCGTTTGCCAAAAAAAGAAAAAATTCCCTTGATAAAAAAAAACCGTTGCAGGTAAACTACCCCTTGCCCTCAACCGATCTTCACCAAAAACAATAGGTCACGAGTACTCTACAAATCACGGCTGTATGCAAAAAATTATTTGATTCTGTTTGAATTTGCGGCAGTTATCGTTTGCCATAGAAAAAAATACGCTTGATAAAAAATGTTGCAGGTAAACTACCCCTTCCCCTCAACCGATCTTCACCAAAAACAATAGGTCTTGAGTACTCTACAAATCAGGGCTGTATGCAGAAAATTATTTGATTCTGTTTGAATTTGCGGCTGTTATCGTTTGCCATAGAAAATACCCTTGTTAAAAAAACGTTGTAGGTAAACTACCCCTTTCCCTTAACCGATCTTCACCAAAAACAAAAGGTCTTGAGAACTCTAGAATTTAGGGCAGTATGCAAAACATTGTTTGATTATGTTTGAATTTGCGGCTGTTATCGTTTGCCATAGTAAATACCATTGTTAAAACATAAAACGGTACAGGTAAACTACCCCTTTCCCTTAACCGATCTTTACCAAAATCAACAGATCGTGAGAACTCTACAATTCAGGGCTGTATGCGAAACATTATTTGATTCTGTTTGAATTTGCGGCTGTTATCGTTTGCCAAACAAACAAAATTACCCTTGATAAAAAAAAACCGTTGCAGGTAAACTACCCCTTTCCCTCAACCGATCTTCACCAAAAACAATAGGTCGCGAGTACTCTACAAATAGGGGCTGTATGCTAAAAATTATTTGATTCTGTTTGAATTTGCGGCTGTTATCGTTTGCCATAGAAAAAAAATCTACAGACACACACACACACACACACACACACACACACAGACACTTTTCGGAAAACGACTTTTTTCCATGTTTTGAGTGTAGTAGAATCAGAATCTGCAATAATCTCGAACACGATTTTTTTTGCCATCACTATACTTCCATTCCTTAAGGAATATGGAAGTAATACCCTTTTAAAACATAAAACGTTGCAGGTAAACTACCCCTTACCCTTAACCGATCTTCACCTAAAACAATAGGTCTTGAGAACTCCACAATTTACGGCTGTATGCAAATAATCATTTGATTCTGTTTGAATTTGCGGCTGTTATCGTTTGCCATATAAAATACCCTTGTTAAAACATAAAACGTTGCAGGTAAACTACCCCTTTCCCTTAACCGATCTTCACCAAAAACAATTTGTCTTGAGAACTGTACAATTCAGGGCTGTATGCAAAAGAGTAGTTGATTCTGTTTGAATTTGCGGCTGTTATCGTTTGCCATAGAAAACAATTACCCTTTATTTAAAAAAAAACCGTTGCAGGTAAACTACCCCTTTCCCTCAACCGTACTTCACCAAAAATAATAGGTCGTGAGTACTCAACAAATCAGGACGGTATGCAAAAAATGATTTGATTCAGTTTGAACTTGCGGCTGTTATCGTTTGCCATAGAAAAAAAAATCTACAGACAGACACACAGACAGACACTTTTCGAAAAACGACTTTTTTCATGTTTTGAGTGTAGTACAATCATAATCTGCAATAATCTCGAACACGATTATTTTTGCCATCACCATACTTCCATTTCCTTAAGGAACATGGAAGTAAAAACGTTGCAGGTAAACTACCCCTCCCGTTAACCGATCTTCACCAATACCAACAGGTCTTGAGAACTCTATAATTCAGGGCTGTGTGCAAAAGAGTAGTTGATTCTGTTTGAATTTGAGGCTGTTATCGTTTGCCATAGAAAAAAATTACACTTGTTAAAAAAAAACCGTTGCCGGTAAACTACCTCTTTCCCTTACCCGATCTTCACCAAAATCAATAGGTCTTCAGTACTCTACAAATCAGGGCTACATGCAAAAATTATTTGATTCTGTTTGAATTTGCGACTCTTATCGTTTGCCATAGAAAATACCCTTGTTAAAAAAACGTTGCAGGTAAACTACCCCTTTCCCTTAACCGATCTTCACCAAAAACAATAGATCTTGAGAACTCTACAATTTAGGGCTGTACGCAAATAATCTTTTGATTCTGTTTGAATTTGCGGCTGTTATCGTTGCCATAGGAAATACCCTTGTTAAAACATAAAACGTTACTGGTAAACTACCCCTTTCCCTTAACCGATCTTCACCAAAAACAATAGGTCTTGAGAACTCTACAATTCAGGGCTGTATGCGAAACATTATTTGATTCTGTTTGAATTTGCGGCTGTTATCGTTTGCCAAAAAAAAAAATTCCCTTGATAAAAAAAACCGTTGCTGGTAAACTACCCCTTTCCCTCAACCGATCTTCACCAAAAACAATAGCTCGTGAGTACTCTACAAATCAGGGCTGTATGCAAAAAATTATTTGATTCTGTTTGAATTTGCGGCAGTTATCGTTTGCCATAGAAAAAAATCTACAGACAGACACACAGACAGACACTTTTCGGAAAACGACTTTTTTTCATGTTTTGAGTGTAGTACAATCAGAATCTGCAATAATCTCGAACACGATTTTTTTTTGCCATCACCATACTTCCATTCCTTAAGGAATATGGAAGTAAAAAATCTACAGACAGACAGACACACAGACACACAGACACACACACACACACTCACACAGACGCTTTTCGAAAAACGACTTTTTTCATTTTTTGAGTGTAGTACAATCAGAATCTGCAATAATATCAAACACGATTTTTTTTTGCCATCACCATACTTCCATTTCCTTAAGGAATATGGAAGTAAAAAATTACACTTGTTAAAAAAAAACCGTTGCTGGTAAACTACCCCTTTCCCTTAACCGATCTTCACCAAAATCAATAGGTCTTGAGTACCTACAAATCAGGGCTACATGCAAAAAATTATTTGATTCTGTTTGAATTTGCGACTCTTATCGTTTGCCATAAAAAAATATCGGTATGGACAACCATACATGACTTCCATATTCTAAGATTTATATTTAAATCTTAATATCGCCTGCCAAGCGCGATATATTTTCTCTTATACATGATGTACATTAAAATGAAAAAATTTTAATTTTATTGCTTGGCAACAAAATTATTTTATTTTTAACAATTACCATTGTTTGAAAAAGTTTAAATAAATTTTCAAGTACTTTACTCTTGTTAAAACGTAAAAGGTTGCAGGTAAAATACCCCTTCCCCTTAACCGATCTTCACCAAAATCGAAAGTCCTTGAGACCTCTACAATTCAGGGACGTATGCAAGAAATTATTTGATTCTGTTTGAATTTGCGGCAGTTATCGTTTGCCATAGAAAATACGCTTGATAAAAAAACGTTGCAGGTAAACTACCCCTTCCCCTTAACCGATCTTCACCAAAAACAAAAGGTCTTGAGTACTCTACAAATCAGGGCTGTATGCAAAACATTATTTGATTCTGTTTGAATTTGCGGCTGTTATCGTTTGCCATAGAAAATACCCTTGTTAAAAAAACGTTGCAGGTAAACTACCCCTTTCCCTCAACCGATCTTCACCAAGAACAATAGGTCTTGAGAACTCTACAATTTAGGGCTGTATGCAAATAATCTTTTGATTCTGTTTGAATTTGCGGCTGTTATCGTTTGCCAAAAAAAGAAAAAATTCCCTTGATAAAAAAAAACCGTTGCAGGTAAACTACCCCTTGCCCTCAACCGATCTTCACCAAAAACAATAGGTCACGAGTACTCTACAAATCAGGGCTGTATGCAAAAAATTATTTGATTCTGTTTGAATTTGCGGCAGTTATCGTTTGCCATAGAAAATATCGGTATGGAGAACCATACATGACTTCCATATTCTAAGATTTATATTTAAAATCATTTTCAGCCAAACAGCCAGGGAAGGAATTTTAACAAAAAAATACTTCTTTCTTGCCAATAACGTAGTACACATATAAAAAATATTATCCCCTCCCCCTTCAACTATAATTTTGATTTATAGAAAATTACCCCCAGCCCGTTCAACTAGCCTCTTCATTTATAGATATTTCATCTACGTTTCTACAGTGGATTATTAAGATCTTATCAGGATACTTTATCAAAATTAAGTACTTTACTCATGTTACAACAAAAAATGTTTCTGGTAAACTGCCCTTTCCCCGTAACCGATCTTCACCAAAATCAACAGACATTGAGTTCTCTATAGCTCAGGCACATATGTAAAAAATTATTTGATTCTGTTTGAATTTACGGCAGTTATGGTTCGTCATATAAAAAATTACCCATGTTAAAACATAAAACATGAGATTTATAAAACATATCTAAGATTTATATTTAAAATCATTTTTGAAATAAAATATTTTCATAGAACCTACTAACGCTGGAGAAATCTGAGGAGCCAATCAGAGTTGGGCCTACCTGTCACTCTGCTGAATTTGGTGGAAAGCACTGTCACTGTCGTCAAAGTATCAGCCTTGACAGGGTCCTCTTTTTCTGCAAAATGGGAGAGGAGGCTTGAGATGGAGTGAGTGACATGGTCCCCACCTCAATGAAGAACCCATTGTTTTATAAAAATATATTTAAATTTTGAAAACTGAAAATTCTTTTCTTGTTGTAAATATTTATATTTTATAATCAAAATGACTTTATCAAAAAACAAACATTTTTTTATAATAAGTACTTACATATGTTTCTTAATATGCTTACTTTTTCTTCAATGTTGATGATCATTTCCAAACATTCTGACAAAATTGTATCTACAGAACAGTTAACATTCCCCAGGTTTCCATTTCTGCTAATTTCTCATTACACCTTCCACTGACGTATTATTAACCATTTCATAAACTATCGTATAATCTTTTCAGATTTTGTGGTACAAAATCTGAAATTTTCAGATTGCCTGGCAACAAAATTATTTTATTTTCAACAATTACCATTGTTTGAAAAAGTTTAAATGAATTTTCAAGTACTTTACTCTTGTTAAAACGTAAAATGTTGCAGGTAAACTACCCCTTCCCCTTAACTGATCTTCACCAAAATCTAAAGGCCTTGAGTCCTCTACAATTCACTGACGTATGCAAAAAATTATTTGATTCTGTTTGAATTTGCGGCAGTTATCGTTTGCCATAGAAAATACGCTTGATAAAAAACGTTGCAGGTAAACTACCCCTTCCCCTCAACCGATCTTCGCAAAAACAACAGGTCTTGAGTACTCTACAAATCAGGGCTGTATGCAGAAAATCATTTGATTCTGTTTGAATTTGCGGCTGTTATCGTTTGCCATAGAAAATACCCTTGTTAAAAAAACGTTGTAGATAAACTACCCCTTTCCCTTAACGAATCTTCACCAAAAACAATAGGTATTGAGAACTCTATAATTCAGGGCGGTATGCGAAGCATTATTAGATTCTGTTTGAATTTGCGGCTGTTATCGTTTGCCAAAAAAAAAAAAAAAATTCCCTTGATAAAAAAAACCGTTGCAGGTAAACTACCCCTTTCCCTCAACCGATCTTCACCAAAAACAATAGGTCTTGAGAACTCTACAATTTAGGGCTGTATGCAAATAATCTTTTGATTCTGTTTGAATTTGCGGCTGTTATCGTTTGCCATAGGAAATACCCTTGTTAAAACATAAAACGTTACAGGTAAACTACCCCTTTCCCTTAACCGATCTTCACCAAAAACAATAGGTCTTGAGTACTCTACAAATCAGGGCTGTATGCAAAACATTATTTGATTCTGTTTGAATTTGCGGCTGTTATCGTTTGCCATAAAAAATACCCTTGTTAAAAAAACGTTGCAGGTAAACTACCCCTTTCCCTCAACCGAACTTCACCAAAACTATAGGTCTTGAGAACTCTACAATTTAGGGCTGTATGCAAATAATCTTTTGATTCTGTTTGAATTTGCGGCTGTTATCGTTTGCCATAGGAAATACCCTTGTTAAAACATAAAACGTTACAGGTAAACTACCCCTTTCCCTTAACCGATCTTCACCAAAATCAACAGATCTTGAGAACTCTACAGTTCAGGGCAGTATGCGAAAAATTATTTGATTCTGTTTGAATTTGCGGCTGTTATCGTTTGCCAAACAAACAAAATTACCCTTGCTAAAAAAAAACCGTTGCAGGTAAACTACCCCTTTCCCTCAACCGATCTTCACCAAAAACAATAGGTCGCGAGTACTCTGCAAATCAGGACTGTATGCAAAAAATTATTTGATTCTGTTTGAATTTGCGGCAGTTATCGTTTGCCATAGAAAAAAAATCTACAGACAGACAGACAGACACACAGACACACACACAGACACTTTTCGGAAAACTACTTTTTTCATGTTTTGAGTGTAGTAGAATCAGAATCTGCAATAATCTCGAACACGATTTTTTTTGCCATCACCATACTTCCATTCCTTAAGGAATATGGAAGTAAAAATACGCTTGATAAAAAATGTTGCAGGTAAACTACCCCTTCCCCTCAACCGATCTTCACCAAAAACAATAGGTCTTGAGTACTCTACAAATCAGGGCTGTATGCAGAAAATTATTTGATTCTGTTTGAATTTGCGGCTGTTATCGTTTGCCATAGAAAATACCCTTGTTAAAAAAACGTAGGTAAACTACCCCTTTCCCTTAACCGATCTTCACCAAAAACAATAGGTCGCGAGTCCTCTACAAATCAGACCTGTACGCAAAAAATTATTTGATTCTGTTTGAATTTGCGGCAGTTATCGTTTGCCATAGAAAAAAAATCTACAGACACACACACACAGACAGACACACACACAGACACACACACACACAGACACTTTTCGGAAAACGACTTTTTTTCATGTTTTGAGTGTAGTAGAATCAGAATCTGCAATAATCTCGAACACGATTTTTTTTGCCATCACCATACTTCCATTCCTTAAGGAATATGGATGTAAATATCGGTATGGAGAACCATACATGACTTCCATATTCTAAGATTTATATTTAAATCTTAATATCGCCTGCCAAGCGCGATATATTTTCTTTTATACATGATTTACATTAAAATGAAAAAATGATAATTTTATTGCCTGGCAACAAAATTATTTTATTTTTAACAATTACCATTGTTTCAAAAAGTTTAAATAAATTTTCAAGTACTTTACTCTTGTTAAAACGTAAAAAGTTGCAGGTAAACTACCCCTCCCCCTTAACCGATCTTCACGAAAATCGAACGTCATTGAGACCTCTACAATTCAGGGACGTATGCAAAAAATTATTTGATTCTGTTTGAATTTGCGGCTGTTATCGTTTGCCATAGAAAATACGCTTGATAAAAAAACGTTGCAGGTAAACTACCCCTTCCCCTTAACCGATCTTCACCAAAAACAATAGGTCTTGAGTACTCTACAAATCAGGGCTGTATGCAAAACATTATTTGATTCTGTTTGAATTTGCGGCTGTTATCGTTTGCCATAGAAAATACCCTTGTTACAAAAACGTTGCAGGTAAACTACCCCTTTCCCTCAACCGATCTTCACCAAAAACAAAAGGTCTTGAGAACTCTACAATTTAGGGCTGAATGCAAATAATCTTTTGATTCTGTTTGAATTTGCGGCTGTTATCGTTTGCCATAGGAAATACCCTTGTTAAAACATAAAACGTTACAGGTAAACTACCCCTTTCCCTTAACCGATCTTCACCAAAAACAATAGGTCTTGAGTACTCTACAAATCAGGGCTGTATGCAAAACATTATGTGATTCTGTTTGAATTTGCGGCTGTTATCGTTTGCCATAAAAAATACCCTTGTTAAAAAAACGTTGCAGGTAAACTACCCCTTTCCCTCAACCGAACTTCACCAAAAACAATAGGTCTTGAGAACTCTACAATTTAGGGCTGTATGCAAATAATCTTTTGATTCTGTTTGAATTTGCGGCTGTTATCGTTTGCCATAGGAAATACCCTTGTCAAAACATAAAACGTTACAGGTAAACTACCCCTTTCCCTTAACCGATCTTCACCAAAATCAACAGACCTTGAGAACTCTACAATTCAGGGCTGCATGCGAAAAATTATTTGATTCTGTTTGAATTTGCGGCTGTTATCGTTTGCCAAACAAACAAAATTACCCTTGCTAAAAAAAAACCGTTGCAGGTAAACTACTCCTTTCCCTCAACCGATCTTCACCAAAAACAATAGGTCGCGAGTACTCTGCAAATCAGGGCTGTATGCAAAAAATTATTTGCTTCTGTTTGAATTTGCGGCAGTTATCGTTTGCCATAGAAAAAAAATCTACAGACAGACAGACAGACACACAGACACACACACAGACACTTTTCGGAAAACGACTTTTTTTCATGTTTTGAGTGTAGTAGAATCAGAATCTGCAATAATCTCGAACACGATTTTTTTTGCCATCACCATACTTCCATTCCTTAAGGAATATGGAAGTAAAATATCGGTATGGAGAACCATACATGACTTCCATATTCTAAGATTTATATTTAAAATCATTTTCAGCCAAACAACCAGGCTGTGTCTTACCTGCCTTTTTATTGCTGTATTAAATGAAAAATATTATATTACATTAAAATGAAAAAATTATAATTTTATTGCCTGGCAACAAAATTATTTTATTTTTAACAATTACCATTGTTTCAAAAAGTTTAAATAAATTTTCAAGTACTTTACTCTTGTTAAAACGTAAAAGGTTGCAGGTAAACTACCCCTTCCCCTTAACCGATCTTCACCAAAATCGAAAGTCATTGAGACCTCTACAATTCAGGGACGTATGCAAAAAATTATTTCATTCTGTTTGAATTTGCGGCTGTTATCGTTTGCCATATAAAATACGCTTGATAAAAAAACGTTGCAGGTAAACTACCCCTTCCCCTTAACCGATATTCACCAAAAACAATAGGTCTTGAGTACTCTACAAATCAGGGCTGTATGCAAAACATTATTTGATTCTGTTTGAATTTGCGGCTATTATCGTTTGCCATAGAAAATACCCTTGTTAGAAAACGTTGCAGGTAAACTACCCCTTTCCCTCAACCGATCTTCACCAAAAACAATAGGTCTTGAGAAATCTACAATTCAGGGCTGTATGCGAAACATTATTTGATTCTGTTTGAATTTGCGGCTGTTATCGTTTGCCAAAAAAAAAAAATTTCCCTTGATAAAAAAAACCGTTGCAGGTAAACTACCCCTTCCCCTCAACCGATCTTCACCAAAAACAATAGGTCGCGAGTACTCTACAAATCAGGGCTGTATGCAAAAAATTATTTGATTCTGTTTGAATTTGCGGCAGTTGTCGTTTGCCATAGAAAATACGCATGATAAAAAACGTTGCTGGTAAACTACCCCTTCCCCTCAACCGATCTTCACCAAAAACAATAGGTCTTGAGTACTCTACAAATCAGGGCTCTATGCAGAAAATTATTTGATTCTGTTTGAATTTGCGGCTGTTATCGTTTGCCATAGAAAATACCCTTGTTAAAAAAACGTTGTAGGTAAACTACCCCTTTCCCTTAACCGATCTTCACCAAAAACAAAAGGCCTTGAGAACTCTACAATTTAGGGCTGTATGCAAATAATCTTTTCATTCTGTTTGAATTTGCGGCTGTTATCGTTTGCCATAGGAAATACCCTTGTTAAAACATAAAACGTTACAGATAAACTACCCCTTTCCCTTAACCGATCTTCACCAAAAACAATAGGTCTTGAGAACTCTACAATTCAGGGCTGTATGCGAAACATTATTTGATTCTGTTTGAATTTGCGGCTGTTATCGTTTGCCAAACAAACAAAATTACCCTTGCTAAAAAAAAACCGTTGCAGGTAAACTACCCCTTTCCCTCAACCGATCTTCACCAAAAACAATAGGTCGCGAGAACTCTGCAAAACCGGGCTGTATGCAAAAAATTATTTGATTCTGTTTGAATTTGCGGCAGTTATCGTTTGCCATAGAAAAAAAATCTACAGACAGACACACAGACAGACAGACAGACAGACAGACAGACACACAGACACTTTTCGGAAAACGACTTTTTTTCATGTTTTGAGTGTAGTGGAATCAGAATCTGCAATAATCTCGAACACGATTTTTTTTGCCATCACCATACTTCCATTCCTTAAGGAATATGGAAGTAAAATACGCTTGATAAAAAATGTTGCAGGTAAACTACCCCTTCCCCTCAACCGATCTTCACCAAAAACAATAGGTCTTGAGTACTCTACAAATCAGGGCTGTATGCAGAAAATTATTTGATTCTGTTTGAATTTGCGGCTGTTATCGTTTGCCATAGAAAATACCCTTGTTAAAAAAACGTTGTAGGTAAACTTCCCCTTTCCCTTAACCGATCTTCACCAAAAACAAAAGGTCTTGAGAACTCTAGAATTTAGGGCAGTATGCAAAACATTGTTTGATTATGTTTGAATTTGCGGCTGTTATCGTTTGCCATAGTAAATACCATTGTTAAAACATAAAACGGTACAGGTAAACTACCCCTTTCCCTTAACCGATCTTTACCAAAATCAACAGATCGTGAGAACTCTACAATTCAGGGCTGTATGCGAAACATTATTTGATTCTGTTTGAATTTGCGGCTGTTATCGTTTGCCAAACAAACAAAATTACCCTTGATAAAAAAAAACCGTTGCAGGTAAACTACCCCTTTCCCTCAACCGATCTTCACCAAAAACAATAGGTCGCGAGTACTCTACAAATAGGGGCTGTATGCTAAAAATTATTTGATTCTGTTTGAATTTGCGGCTGTTATCGTTTGCCATAGAAAAAAAATCTACAGACACACAGACAGACAGACAGACAGACAGACACTTTTCGGAAAACGACTTTTTTTCATGTTTTGAGTGTAGTAGAATCAGAATCTGCAATAATCTCGAGCACGATTTTTTTTGCCATCACCATACTTCCATTCCTTAAGGAATATGGAAGTAAAAATTACCCTTGATAAAAAACCGTTGCAGGTAAACTACCCCTTTCCCTTAACCGATCTTCAACAAAACCAATAGGTTTTGACAGCTCTATAATTCATGCTGTATGCAAAAGAGTAGATGATCTGTTTGAATTTGCGGCTGTTATCGTTTGCCATAGAAACAAATTACACTTGTTTAAAAAAAAACCGTTGCAGGTAAACTACCCCTTACCATTAACCGATCTTCACCAAAATCAATAGGTCTTGCGTACTCTACAAATCAGGCCTACATGCAAAAAAGTATTTGATTCTGTTTGAATTTGCGACTCCTATCGTTTGCCATAAAAAATACCCTTTTAAAACATAAAACGTAGCTGGTAAACTACCCCTTTCCCTTAACCGATCTTCACCAAAATCTATAAGTCTTGAGAACTCTACAATCTAGGGCTGTATGCAAATAATCATTTGATTCTGTTTGAATTTGCGGCTCTTATCGTTTGCCATAGAAAATACCCTTTTAAAACATAAAACGTAGCTGGTAAACTACCCCTTTCCCTTAACCGATCTTCACCAAAATCTATAAGTCTTGAGAACTCTACAATTTAGGGCTGTATGCAAATAATCATTTGATTCTGTTTGAATTTGCGGCTCTTATCATTTGCCATAGAAAAAAGTAAAAATTACACTTGTTTAAAAAAAAACCATTGCAGGTAAACTACCCCTTACCATTAACCGATCTTCACCAAAATCAATAGGTCTTGAGTACTCTACAAATCAGGCCTACATGCAAAAAAGTATTTGATTCTGTTTGAATTTGCGACTCTTATTGTTTGCCATAAAAAATACCCTTTTAAAACATAAAACGTAGCTGGTAAACTACCCCTTTCCCTTAACCGATCTTCACCAAAATCTATAAGTCTTGAGAACACTACAATTTAGGGCTGTATGCAAATAATCATTTGATTCTGTTTGAATTTGCGACTCTTATCGTTTGCCATAAAAAATACCCTTTTAAAACATAAAACGTAGCTGGTAAACTACCCCTTTCCCTTGACCGATCTTCACCAAAATCTATAAGTCTTGAGAACTCTACAATTTAGGGCTGTATGCAAATAATCATTTGATTCTGTTTGAATTTGCGGCTCTTATCGTTTGCCATAGAAAATACCCTTGTTAAAACATAAAACGTTGCAGGTAAACTACCCCTTTACCTTAACCGATTTTCACCAAAAACAATAGATCTTGAGAACTCTACAATTCAGTGCTGTATTCAAAAGAGTAGTTGATTCTGTTCGAATTTGCGGCTGTTATCATTTGCCATAGGAACAATTACCCTTGATTAAAAAAAAACCGTTGCAGGTAAACTACCCCTTTCCCTCAACCGATCTTCACCAAAAACAATAGGTCGCGAGTACTCTACAAATAGGGGCTGTATGCTAAAAATTATTTGATTCTGTTTGAATTTGCGGCTGTTATCGTTTGCCATAGAAAAAAAATCTACAGACACACACACACACACACACACACTTTTCGGAAAACGACTTTTTTTCATGTTTTGAGTGTAGTAGAATCAGAATCTGCAATAATCTCGAACACGATTTTTTTTGCCATCACTATACTTCCATTCCTTAAGGAATATGGAAGTAATACCCTTTTAAAACATAAAACGTTGCAGGTAAACTACCCCTTACCCTTAACCGATCTTCACCTAAAACAATAGGTCTTGAGAACTCCACAATTTACGGCTGTATGCAAATAATCATTTGATTCTGTTTGAATTTGCGGCTGTTATCGTTTGCCATATAAAATACCCTTGTTAAAACATAAAACGTTGCAGGTAAACTACCCCTTTCCCTTAACCGAACTTCACCAAAAACAATTTGTCTTGAGAACTGTACAATTCAGGGCTGTATGCAAAAGAGTAGTTGATTCTGTTTGAATTTGCGGCTGTTATCGTTTGCCATAGAAAACAATTACCCTTGATTTAAAAAAAAACCGTTGCAGGTAAACTACCCCTTTTCCTCAACCGTTCTTCACCAAAAATAATAGGTCGTGAGTACTCAATAAATCAGGACGGTATGCAAAAAATGATTTGATTCAGTTTGAACTTGCGGCTGTTATCGTTTGCCATAGAGAAAAAATCTACAGACAGACACACAGACAGACCCTTTTCGAAATATCGGTATGGAGAACCATACATGACTTCCATATTCTAAGATTTATATTTAAAATCATTTTCAGCCAAACAGCCAGGCTGTGTCTTACCTGCCTTTTTATTGCTGTATTAAATGAATAATATTATATTACATTAAAATGAAAAAATTATAATTTTATTGCCTGGCAACAAAATTATTTTATTTTTAACAATTACCATTGTTTCAAAAAGTTTAAATAAATTTTCAAGTACTTTACTCTTGTTAAAACGTAAAAGGTTGCAGGTAAACTACCCCTTCCCCTTAACCGATCTTCACCAAAATCGAAAGTCATTGAGACCTCTACAATTCAGGGGTGTATGCAAAAAATTATTTGATTCTGTTTGAATTTGCGGCTGTTATCGTTTGCCATAGAAAATACGCTTGATAAAAAAACGTTGCAGGTAAACTACCCCTTCCCCTTAACCGATCTTCACCAAAAACAATAGGTATTGAGTACTCTACAAATCAGGGCTGTATGCAAAACATTATTTGATTCTGTTTGAATTTGCGGCTGTTATCGTTTGCCATAGAAAATACCCTTGTTAAAAAAATGTTGCAGGTAAACTACCCCTTTCCCTCAACCGATCTTCACCAAAAACAATAGGTCTTGAGAACTCTACAATTTAGGGCTGTATGCAAATAATCTTTTGATTCTGTTTGAATTTGCGGCTGTTATCGTTTGCCATAGGAAATACCCTTGTTAAAACATAAAACGTTACAGGTAAACTACCCCTTACCCTTAACCGATCTTCACCAAAAACAATAGGTCTTGAGTACTCTACAAATCAGGGCTGTATGCAAAACATTATTTGATTCTGTTTGAATTTGCGGCTGTTATCGTTTGCCATAGAAAATACCCTTGTTAAAAAAACGTTGCAGGTAAACTACCCCTTTCCCTCAACCGATCTTCACCAAAAACAACAGGTCTTGAGAACTCTACAATTTAGGGCTGTATGCAAATAATCTTTTGATTCTGTTTGAATTTGCGGATTTTATCGTTTGCCATAGGAAATACCCTAGTTAAAACATAAAACGTTACAGGTAAACAACCCCTTTCCCTTAACCGATCTTCACCAAAATCAGCAGATCTTGAGAACTCTACAATTCAGGGCTGTATGCGAAACATTATTTGATTCTGTTTGAATTTGCGGCTGTTATCGTTTGCCAAACAAACAAAATTACCCTTGCTAAAAAAAAAACCGTTGCAGGTAAACTACCCCTTTCCCTCAACCATCTTCACCAAAAACAATAGGTCGCGAGTACTCTGCAAATCAGGGCTGTATGCAAAAAATTATTTGATTCTGATGAATTTGCGGCAGTTATCGTTTGCCATAGAAAAAAAATCTACAGACAGACAGACAGACACACAGACAGACACACACACAGACACTTTTCGGAAAACGACTTTTTTTCATGTTTTGAGTGTAGTAGAATCAGAATCTGCAATAATCTCGAACACGATTTTTTTTGCCATCACCATACTTCCATTCCTTAAGGAATATGGAAGTAATATCGGTATGGAGAACCATACATGACTTCCATATTCTAAGATTTATATTTAAAATCATTTTCAGCCAAACAGCCCGGCTGTGTCTTACCTGCCTTTTTATTGCCGTATTAAATGAAAAATATTATATTACATTAAAATGAAAAAATTTAAATTTTATTGCCTGGCAACAAAATTATTTTATTTTTAACAATTACCATTGTTTCAAAAAGTTTAAATAAATTTTCAAGTACTTTACTCTTGTTAAAACGTAAAAGGTTGCAGGTAAACTACCCCTTCCCCTTAACCGATCTTCACCAAAATCGAAAGTCATTGAGACCTCTACAAATCAGGGCTGTATGCAAAACATTATTTGATTCTGTTTGAATTTGCGGCTGTTATCGTTTGCCATAGAAAATACCCTTGTTAAAAAAACGTTGCAGGTAAACTACCCCTTTCCCTCAACCGATCTTCACCAAAAACAATAGGTCTTGAGAACTCTACAATTTAGGGCTGTATGCAAATAATCTTTTGATTCTGTTTGAATTTGCGGCTGTTATCGTTTGCCATAGGAAATACCCTTGTTAAAACATAAAACGTTACAGGTAAACTACCCCTTTCCCTTAACCGATCTTCACCAAAAACAATAGGTCTTGAGTACTCTACAAATCGGGGCTGTATGCAAAACATTATTTGATTCTGTTTGAATTCGCGGCTGTTATCGTTTGCCATATAAAATACCCTTGTTAAAAAAACGTTGCAGGTAAACTACCCCTTTCCCTCAACCGAACTTCACCAAAAACAATAGGTCTTGAGAACTCTACAATTTAGGGCTGTATGCAAATAATCTTTTGATTCTGTTTGAATTTGCGGCTGTTATCGTTTGCCATAGAAAAAAAATCTACAGACAGACAGACAGACAGACAGACAGACAGACACTTTTCGGAAAACGACTTTTTTTCATGTTTTGAGTGTAGTAGAATCAGAATCTGCAATAATCTCGAGCACGATTTTTTTTGCCATCACCATACTTCCATTCCTTAAGGAATATGGAAGTAAAAATTACCCTTGATAAAAAACCGTTGCAGGTAAACTACCCCTTTCCCTTAACCGATCTTCAACAAAACCAATAGGTTTTGACAGCTCTATAATTCATGCTGTATGCAAAAGAGTAGATGATCTGTTTGAATTTGCGGCTGTTATCGTTTGCCATAGAAACAAATTACACTTGTTTAAAAAAAAACCGTTGCAGGTAAACTACCCCTTACCATTAACCGATCTTCACCAAAATCAATAGGTCTTGAGTACTCTACAAATCAGGCCTACATGCAAAAAAGTATTTGATTCTGTTTGAATTTGCGACTCCTATCGTTTGCCATAAAAAATACCCTTTTAAAACATAAAACGTAGCTGGTAAACTACCCCTTCCCCTTAACCGATCTTCACCAAAATCTATAAGTCTTGAGAACTCTACAATCTAGGGCTGTATGCAAATAATCATTTGATTCTGTTGGAATTTGCGGCTCTTATCGTTTGCCATAGAAAATACCCTTTTAAAACATAAAACGTAGCTGGTAAACTACCCCTTTACCTTAACCGATCTTCACCAAAATCTATAAGTCTTGAGAACTCTACAATTTAGGGCTGTATGCAAATAATCATTTGATTCTGTTTGAATTTGCGGCTCTTATCATTTGCCATAGAAAAAAGTAAAAATTACACTTGTTTAAAAAAAAACCATTGCAGGTAAACTACCCCTTACCATTAACCGATCTTCACCAAAATCAATAGGTTTTGAGTACTCTACAAATCAGGCCTACATGCAAAAAAGTATTTGATTCTGTTTGAATTTGCGACTCTTATTGTTGGCATAAAAAATACCCTTTTAAAACATAAAACGTAGCTGGTAAACTACCCCTTTCCCTTAACCGATCTTCACCAAAATCTATAAGTCTTGAGAACTCTACAATTTAGGGCTGTATGCAAATAATCATTTGATTCTGTTTGAATTTGCGACTCTTATCGTTTGCCATAAAAAATACCCTTTTAAAACATAAAACGTAGCTGGTAAACTACCCCTTTCCCTTGACCGATCTTCACCAAAATCTATAAGTCTTGAGAACTCTACAATTTAGGGCTGTATGCAAATAATCATTTGATTCTGTTTGAATTTGCGGCTCTTATCGTTTGCCATAGAAAATACCCTTGTTAAAACATAAAACGTTGCAGGTAAACTACCCCTTTACCTTAACCGATTTTCACCAAAAACAATAGATCTTGAGAACTCTACAATTCAGTGCTGTATTCAAAAGAGTAGTTGATTCTGTTCGAATTTGCGGCTGTTATCATTTGCCATAGGAACAATTACCCTTGATTAAAAAAAAACCGTTGCAGGTAAACTACCCCTTTCCCTCAACCCATCTTCACCAAAAACAATAGGTCGTGTGTACTCTACAAATCAGGGCTGTATGCAAAAAATGATTTGATTCAGTTTGAATTTGCGGCTGTTATCATTTGCCATAGAAAAAAAATCTATAGACACACACACACAGACACTTTTCGAAAAATGACTTTTTTTCATGTTTTGAGTGTAGTACAATCAGAATCTGCAATAATCTCGAACCCGATTTTTTTTGCCATCACCATACTTCCATTTCCTTAAGGAACATGGAAGTAAAATATCGGTATGGTGAACCATACATGACTTCCATGTTCTAAGATTTATATTTAAAAGCATATTCGAAATGAAATATTTCCATAGAAACTACTTCTTTCTATTGCTTCAGCCTTAACCACAGTACTTTGGTCACTAACGTATACCACCTCACTTTTTGCACTCGATTTTCACAGATGATGGAAGTCGATGGCACTGCGGAAACGTCTGGTTTTGCAGAAAACATTGGACTATGGCTAAACAGCACGGGAAGGAATTTTAACAAAAACTACTTCTTTGTTGCCGATAACATAATACACATATAAAATTTTCACCCCTCCCTCTTCAACTATAATTTTCATTAATAGAAAATTACCACCACCCCGTTCAACTAGCCTCTTCATTTATAGATATTTCATCTACGTTTCTGCAATGGATTATTATGAGCTTCTTATCAGGATACTTTGTTTATCAAATTTATGTATTTTAATCTTGTTAAAACATAAAACGTTGCGGGTAAAATACCCCTTTATCTTCACCGATCTGCACCAAAATCAATAGGCCTTCAGTCCTCTACAATTCATTGATGCATGCAAAAAATATTTGATTCTGTTTGAATGTGCGTCAGTTATCGTTCGTCAAGTAAACATTTATCTTGGTTCAACATAAAATGTTGCAGGTAAACTACCCCTTTCCCTTAACCGATCTTCACCAAAATCAACAGTCCTTGAGCACTCTACAACTCAGGAAAGTGTGCAAAAAATTATTAGATTCTCTTTGAATTTTTGGCAGTTATCGTTCGTCATAAAAAAAATTACCTTTTTTAAAACATAAAACGTTGCTGATAAACTACCCCTTTCCCTTAACCGATCTTCAACAACACCTATAGGTATTGAGAACTCTACAAAACAGGGCTGTATGCAAAACATTATTTGGTTATGTTTGAATTTGCGGCTGTTATTGTTTGCCATAAAAAATACCCTTGTTAAAACAAAAAAACGTGGCTGGTAATGTACCCCTTTCCCTTATCCGATCTTCACCAAAAACAATAGGTCCTGAGTACTCTACAGATCAGGGCTGTATGCAGAACATTATTTGATTCTGTTTGAATTTGCGGCTCTTATCATTTGCCATATAAAATACCCTTTTAAAACATAAAACGTAGCAGGTAAACTACCCCTTTCTCTTAACCGATCTTCACCAAAATCAATAGGTCTTGAGAAATCCACAATTTAGGGCTGTATGCAAATAATCATTTCATTCTGTTTGAATTTGCGGCTGTTATCGTTTGCCATATAACATACCCTTGTAAAAACATAAAACGTTGCTGGTAAACTACCCCTTTCCCTTAACCGATCTTCACCTAGAACAACAGTTCTTGAGTACTCTACAGATCAGGGCTGTATGCAGAACATTATTTGATTCTGTTTGAATTTGCGGCTCTTATCGTTTGCCATATAAAATACACTTTTAAAACATAAAACGTAGCAGGTAAACTACCCCTTTCTCTCAACCGATCTTCACCAAAATCAATAGGTCTTGAGAAATCCACAATTTAGGGCTGTATGCAAATAATCATTTGATTCTGTTTGAATTTGCAGCTGTTATCGTTTGCCATATAAAATACCCTTGTAAAAACATAAAATGTTGCTGGTAACAACTCAGGTGAGAACTGTACAATTCAGGGCTATATGCAAAAGAATAGTTGATTCTGTTTGAATTTGCGGCTGTAATCGTTTGCCATAGAAAACAATTACCCTTGATTAAAAAAAACCGTTGCCGGTAAACTACCCCTTTCCCTCAACCGATCTTCACCGAAAAGTATAGATCGTGAGTAATCTACAAATCAGTGCTGTATGCAAAAAATGATTTTATTCAGTTTGAATTTGCGGCTGTTATCGTTTGCCATAGAAAACACACACACACACACACACACACACACACACACTTTTCGAAAAACGACTTTTTTTCATGTTTTGAGTGTAGTACAATCAGAATCTGCAATAATCTCGAACACGATTTTTTTGCCATCACCATACTTCCATTTCCTTAAGGGGACCATGTACCCGGCTATCTTCCCCATGTTAAATTAATCAACTTTATGTACCTTTTTCTCACAACCTGTTCAAGGTACAAACTTGAGGTTTGGTCAGCATATTCTGGGAAGGTATTTTAACCATCTGAACCGAAAAAATTACGTTTTATTATCTCACATTTGTTTAATTAATTTTTTGAAAAATTGTCTAAATATTTTAATTTTTTTAAAGAGTTAATAATTTTTTACAATTTTTCGGTTACTTTCTTCTTCTGTTTTTAGTGACACTGGTTCAGTAGATACACTGTAATTATCCCTACAACTTAAAAAAAGAATCGTGTTTCTATCTTTTACAGAAGCTGAGAAAAAGGTACATAAATATGGTAAAAAGTCATTTTTTGAGAAAACTTACTTTATTGTCAATGTTACCATATTTACACAACAAAGCTACATTTAAAATAGTCCTGCGCCGTACTGTGGGTCTTCCTCATTTTCTTCTGATTTCTTCTTGTTTTCTTGCCTTTTTATTTTACCTTCTACCTTACTTTGCTCTGTCATTTTCTTATCAGCTTCTTTTACTCTCCTCTCATCGATTCGTCTCAACCGTGCCCGACAAGACTCACTTACTTTCAGTCCCAGTTTCCCCATCACAGTACATTTGCTGTAAGCTCCGCTGCTGAAAGCAAGCACTGCATCATACACTCCCACTTTAATTGTATTTATCCCAACATAAATTGTCTTTGGTAACCTTTTCAAATTAGGGCATTGAACGATTCATTCGGGTTTTGTGTTTTACCAAAAAGGCACTGCTCAGTAAAGTTTCATTGCTTAGGTCCCTGAATATATTTTATTTTATGAAGCTCAGGTAAAGGCAGTGAATGCTCATGTTTGTATTCCTCACCTGTAATAATGACAGAGTAGCCAACCTAACCTATAACACAAAAATTCCCTTTGTATGTGAAAAAAAAACAAATATATTAAAAGTTTCCAAGCCTGAAAATGCAAGCGCTCAACACAAATATCGGTATGGAGAACCATACATGACTTCCATATTCTAAGATTTATATTTAAAATCATTTTCAGCCAAACAGCCAGGCTGTGTCTTACCTGCCTTTTTATTGCTGTATTAAATGAAAAATATTATATTACATTAAAATTAAAAAATTATAATTTTATTGCCTGGCAACAAAATAATTTTATTTTTAACAATTACCATTGTTTCAAAAAGTTTAAATAAATTTTCAAGTACTTTACTCTTGTTAAAACGTAAAAGGTTGCAGGTAAACTACCCCTTCCCCTTAACCGATCTTCACCAAAATCGAAAGTCATTGATACCTCTACAATTCAGGGACGAATGCAAAAAATTATTTGATTCTGTTTGAATTTGCGGCTGTTATCGTTTGCCATAGAAAATACGCTTGATAAAAAAACGTTGCAGGTAAACTACCCCTTCCCCTTAACCGATCTTCACCAAAAACAATCGGTCTTGAGTACTCTACAAATCAGGGCTGTATGCAAAACATTATTTGATTCTGTTTGAATTTGCAGCTGTTATCGTTTGCCATAGTAAATACCCTTCTTAAAAAAACGTTGCAGGTAAACTACCCCTTTCCCTCAACCGAACTTCACCAAAAACAATAGGTCTTGAGAACTCTACAATTTAGGGCTGTATGCAAATAATCTTTTGATTCTGTTTGAATTTGCGGCTGTTATCGTTTGCCATAGGAAATACCCTTGTTAAAACATAAAACGTTACAGGTAAACTACCCCTTTCCCTTAACCGATCTTCACCAAAATCAACAGATCTTGAGAACTCTACAATTCAGGGCTGTATGCGAAACATTATTTGATTCTGTTTGAATTTGCGGCTGTTATCGTTTGCCAAACAAACAAAATTACCCTTGCTAAAAAAAACCGTTGCTGGTAAACTACCCCTTTCCCTCAACCGATCTTCACCAAAAACAATAGGTCGCGAGTACTCTGCAAATCAGGGCTGCATGCAAAACATTATTTGATTCTGTTTGAATTTGCGGCAGTTATCGTTTGCCATAGAAAAAAAATCTACAGACAGATAGACACACAGACAGACAGACAGACAGACAGACAGACACACAGACACTTTTCGGAAAACGACTTTTTTTCATGTTTTGAGTGTAGTAGAATCAGAATCTGCAATAATCTCGAACACGATTTTTTTTGCCGTCACCATACTTCCATTCCTTAAGGAATATGGAAGTAAAAACGACTTTTTTCATGTTTTGAGTGTAGTACAATCATAATCTGCAATAATCTCGAACACGATTATTTTTGCCATCACCATACTTCCATTTCCTTAAGGAACATGGAAGTAAAAACGTTGCAGGTAAACTACCCCTCCCGTTAACCGATCTTCACCAATACCAACAGGTCTTGAGAACTCTATAATTCAGGGCTGTGTGCAAAAGAGTAGTTGATTCTGTCTGAATTTGAGGCTGTTATCGTTTGCCATAGAAAAAAATTACACTTGTTAAAAAAAAACCGTTGCCGGTAAACTACCTCTTTCCCTTACCCGATCATCACCAAAATCAATAGGTCTTCAGTACTCTACAAATCAGGGCTACATGCAAAAATTATTTGATTCTGTTTGAATTTGCGACTCTTATCGTTTGCCATAGAAAATACCCTTGTTAAAAAAACGTTGCAGGTAAACTACCCCTTTCCCTTAACCGATCTTCACCAAAAACAATAGATCTTGAGAACTCTACAATTTAGGGCTGTACGCAAATAATCTTTTGATTCTGTTTGAATTTGCGGCTGTTATCGTTGCCATAGGAAATACCCTTGTTAAAACATAAAACGTTACTGGTAAACTACCCCTTTCCCTTAACCGATCTTCACCAAAAACAATAGGTCTTGAGAACTCTACAATTCAGGGCTGTATGCGAAACATTATTTGATTCTGTTTGAATTTGCGGCTGTTATCGTTTGCCAAAAAAAAATATCGGTATGGAGAACCATACATGACTTCCATATTCTAAGACTTATAATCTGAAATATGCTTGCCTGCCAAGCACGATATATTTTGTAATATATACATAATTTACATTAAAATGAAAAAATTATAATTTTATTGCCTGGCAACAAAATTATTTTATTTTTAACAATTACCATTGTTTGAAAAAGTTTAAATGAATTTTCAAGTACTTTACTCTTGTTAAAACGTAAAATGTTGCAGGTAAACTACCCCTTCCCATTAACCGAGCTTCACCAAAATCTAATGGCCTTGAGTCCTCTACAATTCACTTACGTATGCAAAAAATTATTTGATTCTGTTTGAATTTGCGGCAGTTATCGTTTGCCATAGAAAATACTCTTTATAACAAACGTTGCAGGTAAACTACCCCTTCCCCTCAACCGATCTTCACCAAAAACAACAGGTCTTGAGTACTCTACAAACCAGGGCGGTATGCAGAAAATTATTTGATTATGTTTGAATTTGCGGCTGTTATCGTTTGCCATAGAAAATAACCTTGTTAAAAAAACGTTGTAGGTAAACTACCCCTTTCCCTTAACCGATCTTAACCAAAAACAGTAAGTCTTGAGTACTCTACAAACCATGGCTGTATGCAGAAAATTATTTGATTATGTTTGAATTTGCGGCTGTTATCGTTTGCCATAGAAAATAACATTGTTAAAAAAACGTTGTAGGTAAACTACCCCTTTCCCTTAACCGATCTTAACCAAAAACAATAGGTCTTGAGAACTCTACAATTTAGGGCTGTATGCAAATAATCTTTTGATTCTGTTTGAATTTGCGGCTGTTATCGTTTGCCATAGGAAATACCCTTGTTTAAACATAAAACGTTACAGGTAAACTACCCCTTCCCCTTAACCGATCTTCACCAAAATCGAACGTCATTGAGACCTCTACAATTCAGGGACATATGCAAAAAATTATTTGATTCTGTTTGAATTTGCGGCTGTTATCGTTTGCTATAGAAAATACGCTTGATAAAAAAACGTTGCCGGTAAACTACCCCTTCCCCTTAACCGATCTTCACCAAAAACAATAGGTCTTTAGTACTCTACAAATCAGGGCTGTATGCAAAACATTATTTGATTCTGTGTGAATTTGCGGCTGTTATCGTTTGCCATAGAAAATACCCTTGTTAAAAAAACGTTGCAGGTAAACTACCCCTTTCCCTCAACCGATCTTCACCAAAAACAATAGGTCTTGAGAACTCTACAATTTAGGGCTGTATGCAAATAATCTTTTGATTCTGTTTGAATTTGCGGCTGTTATCGTTTGCCATAGGAAATACCCTTGTTAAAACATAAAACGTTACAGGTAAACTACCCCTTTCCCTTAACCGATCTGTACCAAAATCGACAGATCTTGAGAACTCTACAATTTAGGGCTGTATGCGAAACATTATTTGATTCTGTTTGAATTTGCGGCTGTTATCGCTTGCCAAACAAACAAAATTACCCTTGCTAAAAAAAAACCGTTGCAGGTAAACTACCCCTTTCCCTCAACCGATCTTCACCAAAAACAATAGGTCGCGAGTACTCTGCAAATCAGGGCTGCATGCAAAAAATTATTTGATTCTGTTTGAATTTGCGGCAGTTATCGTTTGCCATAGAAAAAAAATCTACTGACAGACAGACAGACAGACAGACAGACAGACAGACACACAGACACTTTTCGGAAAACGACTTTTTTTCATGTTTTGAGTGTAGTAGAATCAGAATCTGCAATAATCTCGAACACGATTTTTTTTGCCATCACCATACTTCCATTCCTTAAGGAATATGGAAGTAAAAATTCCCTTGATAAAAAAAACCGTTGCTGGTAAACTACCCCTTTCCCTCAACCGATCTTCACCAAAAACAATAGGTCGTGAGTACTCTACAAATCAGGGCTGTATGCAAAAAATTATTTGATTCTGTTTGAATTTGCGGCAGTTATCGTTTGCCATAGAAAAAAAAATCTACAGACAGACACACAGACAGACACTTTTCGGAAAACGACTTTTTTTCATGTTTTGAGTGTAGTACAATCAGAATCTGCAATAATCTCGAACACGATTTTTTTTTTGCCATCACCATACTTCCATTCCTTAAGGAATATGGAAGTAAAAAATCTACAGACAGACAGACACACAGACACACACACACACACTCACACAGACGCTTTTCGAAAAACGACTTTTTCCATTTTTTGAGTGTAGTACAATCAGAATCTGCAATAATATCAAACACGATTTTTTTTTTGCCATCACCATACTTCCATTTCCTTAAGGAATATGGAAGTAAAAAATTACACTTGTTAAAAAAAACCGTTGCTGGTAAACTACCCCTTTCCCTTAACCGATCTTCACCAAAATCAATAGGTCTTGAGTACCTACAAATCAGGGCTACATGCAAAAATTATTTGATTCTGTTTGAATTTGCGACTCTTATCGTTTGCCATAAAAAAATATCGGTATGGACAACCATACATGACTTCCATATTCTAAGATTTATATTTAAATCTTAATATCGCCTGCCAAGCGCGATATATTTTCTCTTATACATGATGTACATTAAAATGAAAAAATTTTAATTTTATTGCTTGGCAACAAAATTATTTTATTTTTAACAATTACCATTGTTTCAAAAAGTTTAAATAAATTTTCAAGTACTTTACTCTTGTTAAAACGTAAAAGGTTGCAGGTAAAATACCCCTTCCCCTTAACCGATCTTCACCAAAATCGAAAGTCCTTGAGACCTCTACAATTCAGGGACGTATGCAAAAAATTATTTGATTCTGTTTGAATTTGCGGCAGTTATCGTTTGCCATAGAAAATACGCTTGATAAAAAAACGTTGCAGGTAAACTACCCCTTCCCCTTAACCGATCTTCACCAAAAACAAAAGGTCTTGAGTACTCTACAAATCAGGGCTGTATGCAAAACATTATTTGATTCTGTTTGAATTTGCGGCTGTTATCGTTTGGCATAGAAAATACCCTTGTTAAAAAAACGTTGCAGGTAAACTACCCCTTTCCCTCAACCGATCTTCACCAAGAACAATAGGTCTTGAGAACTCTACAATTTAGGGCTGTATGCAAATAATCTTTTGATTCTGTTTGAATTTGCGGCTGTTATCGTTTGCCAAAAAAAGAAAAAATTCCCTTGATAAAAAAAAACCGTTGCAGGTAAACTACCCCTTGCCCTCAACCGATCTTCACCAAAAACAATAGGTCACGAGTACTCTACAAATCAGGGCTGTATGCAAAAAATGATTTGATTCTGTTTGAATTTGCGGCAGTTATCGTTTGCCATAGAAAATATCGGTATGGAGAACCATACATGACTTCCATATTCTAAGATTTATATTTAAAATCATTTTCAGCCAAACAGCCAGGGAAGGAATTTTAACAAAAAAATACTTCTTTCTTGCCAATAACGTAGTACACATATAAAAAATATTATCCCCTCCCCCTTCAACTATAATTTTGATTTATAGAAAATTACCCCCAGCCCGTTCAACTAGCCTCTTCATTTATAGATATTTCATCTACGTTTCTACAGTGGATTATTAAGATCTTATCAGGATACTTTATCAAAATTAAGTACTTTACTCATGTTACAACAAAAAATGTTTCTGGTAAACTGCCCTTTCCCCGTAACCGATCTTCACCAAAATCAACAGACATTGAGTTCTCTATAGCTCAGGCACATATGTAAAAAATTATTTGATTCTGTTTGAATTTACGGCAGTTATGGTTCGTCATATAAAAAATTACCCATGTTAAAACATAAAACATGAGATTTATAAAACATATCTAAGATTTATATTTAAAATCATTTTTGAAATAAAATATTTTCATAGAACCTACTAACGCTGGAGAAATCTGAGGAGCCAATCAGAGTTGGGCCTACCTGTCACTCTGCTGAATTTGGTGGAAAGCCCTGTCACTGTCGTCAAAGTATCAGCCTTGACAGGGTCCTCTTTTTCTGCAAAATGGGAGAGAAGGCTTGAGATGGAGTGAGTGACATGGTCCCCACCTCAATGAAGAACCCATTGTTTTATAAAAATATATTTAAATTTTGAAAACTGAAAATTCTTTTCTTGTTGTAAATATTTATATTTTATAATCAAAATGACTTTATCAAAAAACAAACATTTTTTTATAATAAGTACTTACATATGTTTCTTAATATGCTTACTTTTTCTTCAATGTTGATGATCATTTCCAAACATTCTGACAAAATTGTATCTACAGAACAGTTAACATTCCCCAGGTTTCCATTTCTGCTAATTTCTCATTACACCTTCCACTGACGTATTATTAACCATTTCATAAACTATCGTATAATCTTTTCAGATTTTGTGGTACAAAATCTGAAATTTTCAGATTGCCTGGCAACAAAATTATTTTATTTTCAACAATTACCATTGTTTGAAAAAGTTTAAATGAATTTTCAAGTACTTTACTCTTGTTAAAACGTAAAATGTTCCAGGTAAACTACCCCTTCCCCTTAACTGATCTTCACCAAAATCTAAAGGCCTTGAGTCCTCTACAATTCACTGACGTATGCAAAAAATTATTTGATTCTGTTTGAATTTGCGGCAGTTATCGTTTGCCATAGAAAATACGCTTGATAAAAAACGTTGCAGGTAAACTACCCCTTCCCCTCAACCGATCTTCACCAAAAACAACAGGTCTTGAGTACTCTACAAATCAGGGCTGTATGCAGAAAATCATTTGATTCTGTTTGAATTTGCGGCTGTTATCGTTTGCCATAGAAAATACCCTTGTTAAAAAAACGTTGTAGATAAACTACCCCTTTCCCTTAACCAATCTTCACCAAAAACAATAGGTATTGAGAACTCTATAATTCAGGGCTGTATGCAAAATATTATTTGATTCTGTTTGAATTTGCGGCTGTTATCGTTTGCCATAGAAAATACCCTTGTTAAAAAAACGTTGCAGGTAAACTACCCCTTTCCCTCAACCGATCTTCACCAAAAACAATAGGTCTTGAGAACTCTACAATTTAGGGCTGTATGCAAATAATCTTTTGATTCTGTTTGAATTTGCGGCTGTTATCGTTTGCCATAGGAAATACCCTTGTTAAAACATAAAACGTTACAGGTAAACTACCCCTTTCCCTTAACCGATCTGTACCAAAATCGACAGATCTTGAGAACTCTACAATTTAGGGCTGTATGCGAAACATTATTTGATTCTGTTTGAATTTGCGGCTGTTATCGTTTGCCAAACAAACAAAATTACCCTTGCTAAAAAAAAACCGTTGCAGGTAAACTACCCCTTTCCCTCAACCGATCTTCACCAAAAACAATAGGTCGCGAGTACTCTGCAAATCAGGACTGTATGCAAAAAATTATTTGATTCTGTTTGAATTTGCGGCAGTTATCGTTTGCCATAGAAAAAAATCTACAGACAGACAGACAGACACACAGACACACACACAGACACTTTTCGGAAAACGACTTTTTTCATGTTTTGAGTGTAGTAGAATTAGAATCTGCAATAATCTCGAACACGATTTTTTTTGCCATCACCATACTTCCATTCCTTAAGGAATATGGAAGTAAAAATACGCTTGATAAAAAATGTTGCAGGTAAACTACCCCTTCCCCTCAACCGATCTTCACCAAAAACAATAGGTCTTGAGTACTCTACAAATCAGGGCTGTATGCAGAAAATTATTTGATTCTGTTTGAATTTGCGGCTGTTATCGTTTGCCATAGAAAATACCCTTGTTAAAAAAACGTTGTAGGTAAACTACCCCTTTCCGTTAACCGATCTTCACCAAAAACAATAGGTCTTGAGAACTCTACAACTCAGAGCTGTATGCGAAACATTATTTGATTCTGTTTGAATTTGCGGCTGTTATCGTTTGCCAAAAAAAAAAATTTTCCCTTGATAAAAAAAACCGTTGCAGGTAAACTACCCCTTCCCCTCAACCGATCTTCACCAAAAACAATAGGTCTCGAGTACTGTACAAATCAGGGCTGTATGCAAAAAATTATTTGATTCTGTTTGAATTTGCGGCTGTTATCGTTTGCCATAGAAAATACCCTTGTTAAAAAAACGTTGTAGGTAAACTACCCCTTTCCCTTAACCGATCTTCACCAAAAACACAAGGTCTTGAGAACTCTACAATTTAGGGCAGTATGCAAAACATTATTTGATTATGTTTGAATTTGCGGCTGTTATCGTTTGCCATAGTAAATACCATTGTTAAAACATAAAACGGTACAGGTAAACTACCCCTATCCCTTAACTGATCTTTACCAAAATCAACAGATCGTGAGAACTCTACATTTCAGGGCTGTATGCGAAACATTATTTGATTCTGTTTGAATTTGCGGCTGTTATCGTTTGCCAAACAAACAAAATTACCCTTGATAAAAAAAAACCGTTGCAGGTAAACTACCCCTTTCCCTCAACCGATCTTCACCAAAAACAATAGGTCGCGAGTACTCTACAAATCAGGGCTGTATGCTAAAAATTATTTGATTCTGTTTGAATTTGCGGCTGTTATCGTTTGCCATAGAAAAAAAATCTACAGACACACACACACAGACAGACAGACAGACACACAGACAGACAGACACACAGACAGGCAGACACACACACAGACACTTATCGGAAAACGACTTTTTTTCATGTTTTCAGTGTAGTAGAATCAGAATCTGCAATAATCTCGAACACGATTTTTTTGCCATCGCCATACTTCCATTCCTTAAGGAATATGGAAGTAATACCCTTTTAAAACATAAAACGTTGCAGGTAAACTACCCCTTACCCTTAACCGATCTTCACCTAAAACAATAGGTCTTGAGTACTCTACAGATCAGGGCTGTATGCAAAAAATTATTTGATTCTGTTTGAATTTACGGCTCTTATCGTTTGCCATAGGAAATACCCTTTTAAAACATAAAACGTAGCAGGTAAACAACCCCTTTCTCTTAACCTATCTTCACCAAAATCAATAGGTCTTGAGAACTCCACAATTTACGGCCGTATGCAAATAACCATTTGATTCTGTTTGAATTTGCGGCTCTTATCGTTTGCCATAGAAAATACCCTTTTAAAACATAAAACGTAGCAGGTAAACTACCCCTTTCTCTTAACCTATCTTCACCAAAATCAATAGGTCTTGAGAACTCCACAATTTACGGCTGTATGCAAATAATCATTTGATTCTGTTTGAATTTGCGGCTGTTATCGTTTGCCATATAAAATACCCTTGTTAAAACATAAAACGTTGCAGGTAAACTACCCCTTTCCCTTAACCGATCTTCACCAAAAACAATTGGTCTTGAGAACTGTACAATTCAGGGCTGTATGCAAAAGAGTAGTTGATTCTGTTTGAATTTGCGGCTGTTATCGTTTGCCATAGAAAACAATTACCCTTGATTAAAAAAAAAACCGTTGCAGGTAAACTACCCCTTTCCCTCAACCGAAATTCACCAAAAATAATAGGTCGTGAGTACTCAACAAATCAGGACGGTATGCAAAAAATGATTTGATTCAGTTTGAACTTGCGGCTGTTATCGTTTGCCATAGAAAAAAAATCTACAGACAGACACACAGACAGACACTTTTCGAAAATATCGGTATGGAGAACCATACATGACTTCCATATTCTAAGATTTATATTTAAAATCATTTTCAGCCAAACAGCCAGGCTGTGTCTTACCTGCCTTTTTATTGCTCTATTAAATGAAAAATATTATATTACATTAAAATGAAAAAATTATAATTTTATTGCCTGGCAACAAAATTATTTTATTTTTAACAATTACCATTGTTTCAAAAAGTTTAAATAAATTTTCAAGTACTTTACTCTTGTTAAAACGTAAAAGGTTGCAGGTAAACTACCCCTTCCCCTTAACCGATCTTCACCAAAATCGAAAGTCATTGAGACCTCTACAATTCAGGGACGTATGCAAAAAATTATTTGATTCTGTTTGAATTTGCGGCTGTTATCGTTTGCCATAGAAAATACGCTTGATAAAAAAACGTTGCAGGTAAACTACCCCTTCCCCTTAACCGATCTTCACCAAAAACAATAGGTCTTGAGTACTCTACAAATCAGGGCTGTATGCAAAACATTATTTTATTCTGTTTGAATTTGCGGCTGTTATCGTTTGCCATAGGAAATACCCTTGTTAAAACATAAAACGTTACAGGTAAACTACCCCTTTCCCTTAACCGATCTTCACCAAAATCGACAGACCTTGAGAACTCTACAATTCAGGGCTGTATGCGAAACATTATTTCATTCTGTATGAATTTGCGGCTGTTATCGTTTGCCAAACAAACAAAATTACCCTTGCTAAAAAAAAACCGTTGCAGGTAAACTACCCCTTTCCCTCAACCGATCTTCACCAAAAACAACAGGTCGCGAGTACTCTGCAAATCAGGGCGGCATGCAAAAAATTATTTGATTCTGTTTGAATTTGCGGCAGTTATCGTTTGCCATAGGAAAAAAATCTACAGACAGACAGACAGACAGAGAGACACACAGACACACACACAGACACTTTTCGGAAAACGACTTTTTTTCATGTTTTGAGTGTAGTACAATCAGAATCTGCAATAATCTCGAACACGATTTTTTTTGCCATCACCATACTTCCATTCCTTAAGGAATATGGAAGTAAAACGACTTTTTTCATGTTTTGAGTGTAGTACAATCATAATCTGCAATAATCTCGAACACGATTTTTTTTGCCATCACCATACTTCCATTTCCTTAAGGAACATGGAAGTAAAAACGTTGCAGGTAAACTACCCCTCCCGTTAACCGAGCTTCACCAATACCAACAGGTCTTGAGAACTCTATAATTCAGGGCTGTGTGCAAAAGAGTAGTTGATTCTGTTTGAATTTGAGGCTGTTATCGTTTGCCATAGAAAAAAATTACACTTGTTAAAAAAAACCCATTGCAGGTAAACTACCTCTTTCCTTACCCGATCTTCACCAAAATCAATAGGTCTTCAGTACTCTACAAATCAGGGCTACATGCAAAAATTATTTGATTCTGTTTGAATTTGCGACTCTTATCGTTTGCCATACAAAATACCCTTTTAAAACATAAAACGTTGCAGGTAAACTACCCCTTACCCTTAACCGATCTTCACCTAAAACAATAGGTCTTGAGAACTCTACAATTTAGGGCTGTATGCACGAAATTATTTGATTGTGTTTGAATTTGCGGCTGTTATCGTTCGCCATAGAAAATAATTACCCTTGATTAAAAAAAAACGTTGCAGGTAAACTACCGCTTCCCCTTAACCGATCTTCACCAATACCAACAGGTCTTGAGAACTCTATAATTCAGGGCTGTGTGCAAAAGAGTAGTTGATTCTGTTTGAATTTGCGGCAGTTATCGTTTGCCATAGAAAAAAAATCTACAGACAGACACACAGACAGACACTTTTCGGAAAACGACTTTTTTTCATGTTTTGAGTGTAGTACAATCAGAATCTGCAATAATCTCGAACACGATTTTTTTTTGCCATCACCATACTTCCATTCCTTAAGGAATATGGAAGTAAAAAATCTACAGACAGACAGACACACAGACACACACACACACACTCACACAGACGCTTTTCGAAAAACGACTTTTTTCATTTTTTGAGTGTAGTACAATCAGAATCTGCAATAATATCAAACACGATTTTTTTTGCCATCACCATACTTCCATTTCCTTAAGGAATATGGAAGTAAAAAATTACACTTGTTAAAAAAAACCCGTTGCTGGTAAACTACCCCTTTCCCTTAACCGATCTTCACCAAAATCAATAGGTCTTGAGTACCTACAAATCAGGGCTACATGCAAAAAATTATTTGATTCTGTTTGAATTTGCGACTCTTATCGTTTGCCATAAAAAAATATCGGTATGGACAACCATACATGACTTCCATATTCTAAGATTTATATTTAAATCTTAATATCGCCTGCCAAGCGCGATATATTTTCTCTTATACATGATGTACATTAAAATGAAAAAATTTTAATTTTATTGCTTGGCAACAAAATTATTTTATTTTTAACAATTACCATTGTTTGAAAAAGTTTAAATAAATTTTCAAGTACTTTACTCTTGTTAAAACGTAAAAGGTTACAGGTAAACTACCCCTTCCCCTTAACCGATCTTCACCAAAATCGAAAGTCCTTGAGACCTCTACAATTCAGGGACGTATGCAAAAAATTATTTGATTCTGTTTGAATTTGCGGCAGTTATCGTTTGCCATAGAAAATACGCTTGATAAAAAAACGTTGCAGGTAAACTACCCCTTCCCCTTAACCGATCTTCACCAAAAACAAAAGGTCTTGAGTACTCTACAAATCAGGGCTGTATGCAAAACATTATTTGATTCTGTTTGAATTTGCGGCTGTTATCGTTTGCCATAGAAAATACCCTTGTTAAAAAAACGTTGCAGGTAAACTACCCCTTTCCCTCAACCGATCTTCACCAAGAACAATAGGTCTTGAAAACTCTACAATTTAGGGCTGTATGCAAATAATCTTTTGATTCTGTTTGAATTTGCGGCTGTTATCGTTTGCCAAAAAAAGAAAAAATTCCCTTGATAAAAAAAAACCGTTGCAGGTAAACTACCCCTTGCCCTCAACCGATCTTCACCAAAAACAATAGGTCACGAGTACTCTACAAATCAGGGCTGTATGCAAAAAATTATTTGATTCTGTTTGAATTTGCGGCAGTTATCGTTTGCCATAGAAAATATCGGTATGGAGAACCATACATGACTTCCATATTCTAAGATTTATATTTAAAATCATTTTCAGCCAAACAGCCAGGGAAGGAATTTTAACAAAAAAATACTTCTTTCTTGCCAATAACGTAGTACACATATAAAAAATATTATCCCCTCCCCCTTCAACTATAATTTTGATTTATAGAAAATTACCCCCAGCCCGTTCAACTAGCCTCTTCATTTATAGATATTTCATCTACGTTTCTACAGTGGATTATTAAGATCTTATCAGGATACTTTATCAAAATTAAGTACTTTACTCATGTTACAACAAAAAATGTTTCTGGTAAACTGCCCTTTCCCCGTAACCGATCTTCACCAAAATCAACAGACATTGAGTTCTCTATAGCTCAGGCACATATGTAAAAAATTATTTGATTCTGTTTGAATTTACGGCAGTTATGGTTCGTCATATAAAAAATTACCCATGTTAAAACATAAAACATGAGATTTATAAAACATATCTAAGATTTATATTTAAAATCATTTTTGAAATAAAATATTTTCATAGAACCTACTAACGCTGGAGAAATCTGAGGAGCCAATCAGAGTTGGGCCTACCTGTCACTCTGCTGAATTTGGTGGAAAGCCCTGTCACTGTCGTCAAAGTATCAGCCTTGACAGGGTCCTCTTTTTCTGCAAAATGGGAGAGGATGCTTGAGATGGAGTGAGTGACATGGTCCCCACCTCAATGAAGAACCCATTGTTTTATAAAAATATATTTAAATTTTGAAAACTGAAAATTCTTTTCTTGTTGTAAATATTTATATTTTATAATCAAAATGACTTTATCAAAAAACAAACATTTTTTTATAATAAGTACTTACATATGTTTCTTAATATGCTTACTTTTTCTTCAATGTTGATGATCATTTCCAAACATTCTGACAAAATTGTATCTACAGAACAGTTAACATTCCCCAGGTTTCCATTTCTGCTAATTTCTCATTACACCTTCCACTGACGTATTATTAACCATTTCATAAACTATCGTATAATCTTTTCAGATTTTGTGGTACAAAATCTGAAATTTACAGATTGCCTGGCAACAAAATTATTTTATTTTCAACAATTACCATTGTTTGAAAAAGTTTAAATGAATTTTTAAGTACTTTACTCTTGTTAAAACGTAAAATGTTCCATGTAAACTACCCCTTCCCCTTAACTGATCTTCACCCAAATCTAAAGGCCTTGAGTCATCTACAATTCACTGACGTATGCAAAAAATTATTTGATTCTGTTTGAATTTGCGGCAGTTATCGTTTGCCATAGAAAATACGCTTGATAAAAAACGTTGCAGGTAAACTACCCCTTCCCCTCAACCGATCTTCACCAAAAACAACAGGTCTTGAGTACTCTACAAATCAGGGCTGTATGCAGAAAATCATTTGATTCTGTTTGAATTTGCGGCTGTTATCGTTTGCCATAGAAAATACCCTTGTTAAAAAAACGTTGTAGATAAACTACCCCTTTCCCTTAACCAATCTTCACCAAAAACAATAGGTATTGAGAACTCTATAATTCAGGGCGGTATGCGAAGCATTATTTGATTCTGTTTGAATTTGCGGCTGTTATCGTATGCCAAACAAAAAAAAAAATTTCCCTTGATAAAAAAAACCGTTGCAGGTAAACTACCCCTTCCCCTCAACCGATCTTCACCAAAAACAATAGGTCGCGAGTACTCTACAAATCAGGGCTGTATGCAAAAAATTATTTGATTCTGTTTGAATTTGCGGCTGTTATCGTTTGCCATAGAAAATACCCTTGTTAAAAAAACGTTGTAGGTAAACTACCCCTTTCCCTTAACCGATCTTCACCAAAAACAATAGGTCTTGAGAACTCTACAATTTAGGGCTGTATGCAAATAATATTTTGATTCTGTTTGAATTTGCGGCTGTTATCGTTTGCCATAGGAAATACCCTTGTTAAAACATAAAACGTTACAGGTAAACTACCCCTTTCCCTCAACCGATCTTTACCAAAAACAATAGGTCGCGAGTACTCTACAAATCAGGGCTGTATGCAAAAAATTATTTGATTCTGTTTGAATTTGCGGCTGTTATCGTTTGCCATAGAAAATACCCTTGTTAAAAAAACGTTGTAGGTAAACTACCCCTTTCCCTTAACCGATCTTCACCAAAAACAATAGGTCTTAAGAACTCTACAATTCAGGGCTGTATGCGAAACATTATTTGATTCTGTTTGAATTTGCGGCTGTTATCGTTTGCCAAAAAAAAAATTTCCCTTGATAAAAAAAAACCGTTGCAGGTAAACTACCCCTTTCCCTCAACCGATCTTCACCAAAAACAATAGGTCGCGAGTCCTCTACAAATCAGACCTGTACGCAAAAAATTATTTGATTCTGTTTGAATTTGCGGCTGTTATCGTTTGCCATAGAAAAAAAATCTACAGACACACACACACAGACAGACACACACACAGACACACACACACACACACAGACACTTTTCGGAAAACGACTTTTTTTCATGTTTTGAGTGTAGTAGAATCAGAATCTGCAATAATCTCGAACACGATTTTTTTTGCCATCACCATACTTCCATTCCTTAAGGAATATGGAAGTAAATATCGGTATGGAGAACCATACATGACTTCCATATTCTAAGATTTATATTTAAATCTTAATATCGCCTGCCAAGCGCGATATATTTTCTTTTATACATGATTTACATTAAAATGAAAAAATTATAATTTTATTGCCTGGCAACAAAATTATTTTATTTTTAACAATTACCATTGTTTCAAAAAGTTTAAATAAATTTTCAAGTACTTTACTCTTGTTAAAACGTAAAAAGTTGCAGGTAAACTACCCCTTCCCCTTAACCGATCTTCACCAAAATCGAACGTCATTGAGACCTCTACAATTCAGGGACGTATGCAAAAAATTATTTGATTCTGTTTGAATTTGCGGCTGTTATCGTTTGCCATAGAAAATACGCTTGATAAAAAAACGTTGCAGGTAAACTACCCCTTCCCCTTAACCGATCTTCACAAAAAACAATAGGTCTTGAGTACTCTACAAATCAGGGCTGTATGCAAAACATTATTTGATTCTGTTTGAATTTGCGGCTGTTATCGTTTGCCATAGAAAATACCCTTGTTACAAAACCGTTGCAGGTAAACTACCCCTTTCCCTCAACCGATCTTCACCAAAAACAAAAGGTCTTGAGAACTCTACAATTTAGGGCTGTATGCAAATAATCTTTTGATTCTGTTTGAATTTGCGGCTGTTATCGTTTGCCATAGGAAATACCCTTGTTAAAACATATAACGTTACAGGTAAACTACCCCTTTCCCTTAACCGATCTTCACCAAAAACAATAGGTCTTGAGTACTCTACAAATCAGGGCTGTATGCAAAACATTATGTGATTCTGTTTGAATTTGCGGCTGTTATCGTTTGCCATAAAAAATACCCTTGTTAAAAAAACGTTGCAGGTAAACTACCCCTTCCAAATGAAGACGGTACTCCCGGTAATGAAGGGGTGCCAGATCAGGCTTCATGCCAACAAAAGAAATATCGGTATGGAGAACCATACATGACTTCCATATTCTAAGATTTATATTTAAATCTTAATATCGCCTGCCAAGCGCGATATATTTTCTCTTATACATGATGTACATTAAAATGAAAAAATTTTAATTTTATTGCCTGGCAACAAAATTATTTTATTTTTAACAATTACCATTGTTTCAAAAAGTTTAAATAAATTTTCAAGTACTTTACTCTTGTTAAAACGTATAAGGTTGCAGGTAAACTACCCCTTCCCCTTAACCGATCTTCACCAAAATCGAAAGTCATTGAGACCTCTACAATTCAGGGACGTATGCAAAAAATTATTTGATTCTGTTTGAATTTGCGGCTGTTATCGTTTGCCATAGAAAATACGCTTGATAAAAAAACGTTGCAGGTAAACTACCCCTTCCCCTTAACCGATCTTCACCAAAAACAACAGGTCTTGAGTACTCTAAAAATCAGGACTGTATGCAAAACATTATTTGATTCTGTTTGAATTTGCGGCTGTTATCGTTTGCCATAGAAAATACCCTTGTTAAAAAAACGTTGCAGGTAAACTACCCCTTTCCCTCAACCGATCTTCACCAAAAACAATAGGTCTTGAGAAATCTACAATTCAGGGCTGTATGCGAAACATTATTTGATTCTGTTTGAATTTGCGGCTGTTATCGTTTGCCAAAAAAAAAAAAATTTCCCTTGATAAAAAAAAACCGTTGCAGGTAAACTACCCCTTCCCCTCAACCGATCTTCACCAAAAACAATAGGTCGCGAGTACTCTACAAATCAGGGCTGTATGCAAAAAATTATTTGATTCTGTTTGAATTTGCGGCAGTTGTCGTTTGCCATAGAAAATACGCATGATAAAAAACGTTGCTGGTAAACTACCCCTTCCCCTCAACCGATCTTCACCAAAAACAATAGGTCTTGAGTACTCTACAAATCAGGGCTGTATGCAGAAAATTATTTGATTCTGTTTGAATTTGCGGCTGTTATCGTTTGCCATAGAAAATACCCTTGTTAAAAAAACGTTGTAGGTAAACTACCCCTTTCCCTTAACCGATCTTCACCAAAAACAAAAGGTATTGAGAACTCTACAATTTAGGGCTGTATGCAAATAATCTTTTCATTCTGTTTGAATTTGCGGCTGTTATCGTTTGCCATAGGAAATACCCTTGTTAAAACATAAAACGTTACAGGTAAACTACCCCTTTCCCTTAACCGATCTTCACCAAAAACGATAGGTCTTGAGAACTCTACAATTCAGGGCTGTATGCGAAACATTATTTGATTCTGTTTGAATTTGCGGCTGTTATCGTTTGCCAAACAAACAAAATTACCCTTGCTAAAAAAAAACCGTTGCAGGTAAACTACCCCTTTCCCTCAACCGATCTTCACCAAAAACAATAGGTCGCGAGAACTCTGCAAAACCGGGCTGTATGCAAAAAATTATTTGATTCTGTTTAAATTTGCGGCAGTTATCGTTTGCCATAGAAAAAAAATCTACAGACAGACAGACAGACAGACACACAGACAGACAGACAGACAGACAGACACACAGACACTTTTCGGAAAACGACTTTTTTTCATGTTTTGAGTGTAGTAGAATCAGAATCTGAAATAATCTCGAACACGATTTTTTTTGCCATCACCATACTTCCATTCCTTAAGGAATATGGAAGTAAAAAGAAAGAGGTACACGTCAACATAAGCCAGTTCCTTAACATGTTCTCATTTTTTTTTTTATTATTATCAACTTATTATACATTCATTAAATACAGCAGGCTATTGATAATGCACAGTAATCAATAAGATTTTCCAGGTAACTGTACAGCCATAGTAAAAAGTTATTTTTAGAAAATTTTTAGAATTAACCCAGATTGAACACAAAAATGGAAAAAATATATTATGTGTTACAATCATAAAAGGCGATGTACCGATGCTGTCTCTTAGTAAGACAAACCAACTCTTCCCCTTTCTATTTGCCAAGATTTCTGCTCCAGAGATAACATAACACGTTTATATTTTTTACTTCCATATTCCTTAAGGAAATGGAAGTATGGTGATGGCAAAAAAATCGTGTTCGAGATTATCGCAGATTCTGATTGTACTACACTCAAAACATGAAAAAAGTCGTTTTTCAAAACGTGTCTGTGTGTCTATAGATTTTTTTTTCTATGGCAAACGATAACAGCCGCAAATTCAAACAGAATAAAATAACTTGTTGCATACAGCCCTGATTTGTAGAGTACTCACGACCTATTGTTTTTGGTGAAGATCGGTTGAGGGAAAGGGGTAGTTTACCTGCAACGATTTTCTTTATCAAGGGAAATTTTTTTTTTTGCAAACGATAACAGCCGCAAATTCAAACAGAATCAAATAATGTTTCGCATACAGCCCTGAATTGTAGAGTTCTCAAGATCTGTTGTTTTTGGTGAAGATCGGTTACGGGAAAGGGGTAGTTTACCAGCAACGTTTTATGTTTTAACAAGGGTATTTTCTATGGCAAACGATAACAGCCGCAAATTCAAACAGAATCAAAAGATTATTTGCATACAGCCCTAAATTGTAGAGTTCTCAAGACCTATTGTTTTTGGTGAAGATTGGTTAAGGGAAAGGGGTAGGTTACCTGCAACGTTTTTTTAACAAGGGTATTTTCTATGGCAAACGATAACAGCCGCAAATTCAAACAGAATCAAATATTTTTTTTTGCATACAGCCCTGATTTGTAGAGTACTCAAGACCTATTGTTTTTGGTGAAGATCGGTTAAGGGGAAGGGGTAGTTTACCTGCAACGTTTTTTTATCAAGCGTATTTTCTATGGCAAACTATAACAGCCGCAAATTCAAACAGAATCAAATAATTTTTTGCATTCGTCCCTGAATTGTAGAAATCTCAAGGATTTTCGATTTTGGTGAAGATCGGTTAAGGGGAAGGGGTAGTTTACCTGCAACCTTTTACGTTTTAACAACAGTAAAGTACTTGAAAATGCATTTAAACTTTTTGAAACAATGGTAATTGTTAAAAATAAAATAATTTTGTTGCCAGGCAATAAAATTATAATTTTTTCATTTTAATGTAAATTATGTATGAGTTAATATACGAGGTGTGTTCATAAAAAGACCAAACTTTTTGAGTAACACATCAATCCGCACAAACGACGCGCCGCGACTTTGCGCGCACCTAGCGATAGGTTTTGACACCAAACTAGCACTTATTGTGTTCCGCTATTAGCAGTAGTCTTTGAGGTATATCACATTGAGTGGGGACGTGCACACGCTGGCCGGCGGATTAGTGAAAAAGCGATTAAGAAAGACCGCGAGAACAACGTGTGCGTATGAAATTTTGCAGCAAAACTAGGTTAAAACTTTTCAGAGACATTCTGGTTTTCAATTAAGCATACGCGGAAGCCTGCGTGAGGCGAACGATTAGTTTAAGAATTTTTAAAGAGGGAAAAACAATGGTCGGTGCAGATCAAAGCGATATCGAAGATCATGGGAAGAGAGCTCGTGATGTGGTAATTGTAAATCATCGTTTAAATACCGATACTTTCTGACAGAATTCATTTAAGACCGTAAAATTAAATTTTGATAGAAAAATTTAAATGTATCGTATCACTGAAAAATTCTTACTGTGTTTGTTGACGACGATCAGAAACAGACCCGTTTTGAAATCGGTCAACAACTGCGTACCAATGCAAATGGTAATGAAAACTTTGGAAGACAATGGAAATAGCTCTGTAAAGATTTTACGAAGTCAGCAGCAAAATTTTATACACACACGTTGTGTTAAGATCTTCATTCTCACTTTGTTATAAATCCGACGGACGGTGTGTGCCCGTGCCCACTAAAGCGCGTGTAGCTCGAAGACTGAAGATCGTGACGGAACAGAGAAAACGGCATTCAGGCGTCAAAACCTGTCGCTAGCAGCACTTAATTCTGCAGCTCGCTCTATGCGCTAGTTGACGTGCTACACAAATAGTTCGGTCTTTTTTTGAACACACCTCGTACATGTATAAAATAATATATCGTTCGTGGCAGGTAAGCATATCTCAGTTATGTAATGTTTACGTTTCCATTTTATTATTATGACTACAGCAATAAGAAGGCAGGGAAGACACACACACACACACACACACACACACACACACACACACACACACACACACACACACACACACACACAATTCGCGTTATTTCTGGCCTCACTCATGTTTATTTTCTTACATTTGCACGCTTTTTAAATGGAAAGTGCAGAAACCCACACCGACATAACGCGTGCAAGCCGAAAAAATGGACATCAATTTGCTTCCTGTGGATCGCTGGGCAGTGTAACTGCACGTGTTTACAGAGGAACGATTCATAGATAGACTTTTCGTCTTTAGGGAATGAACCCTCTGCAAGATGCTGAGGGTCCATGAGTGACTTCGGAGCGCTCCTTCTTTTTCGCGTGTTTGTTCTGTGAAACATACACTGTAGATTCGCAGCTTTACGCTAAGCAACGCTCAATAGGAAATGTTGAAAATTTTAGTCCACGGTGTACCCTCATTCACACTAAACCTGCTCTGATGTTTTAATTACGGACATCATAATATTAAAACTTTGAAAACTTGAGCACTACTTAATGGAGATCAATCATTAACTTATACAAGCCATTAATTTTATGCATATTTTTTACTTCCATATTCCTTAAGGAATGGAAGTATGGTGATGGCAAAAAAAATCGTGTTCGAGATTATTGCAGATTCTGATTCTACTACACTCAAAACATGAAAAAAAGTCGTTTTCCGAAAAGTGTCTGTGTGTGTGTCTGTCTGTCTGTCTGTCTGTGAGTCTGTAATTTTTTTTCTATGGCAAACGATAACTGCCGCAAATTCAAACAGAATCAAACAATATTTTGCATACAGCCCTGATTTGCAGAGTACTCGCGACCTATTGTTTTTGGTGAAGATCGGTTGAGGGAAAGGGGTAGTTTATTATATATATGTGTACAACGTTATCGGTAACAAAGAAGTAGTTTTTGTTAAAATTCCTTCCCGGGATATTTGGCCGTAGTCCAATGTTTTCTACAAAACCAGACGTTTCGGTAATGCCATCGACTTCCATCGTCAGTGAAAATCGAGTGCGATAACGTGAGGTGGTATATGTTAGTGACCACAGTACTGTGGTTAAGGCTGAAGCAGTAAGTAGAAAGAAGTAGTTTCTATGGTAATATTTCATTTCGAAAATGATTTTAAATTTAAATCTTAGAATATGGAAGTCATGTATGGTTCTCCATACTGATATTTTAACAATTACCATTGTTTGAAAAAGTTTAAATGCATTTTCAAGCACTTTACTTTTGTTAAAACGTAAAAGGTTGCAGGTAAACTACCTCTTCCCCTTAACCGATCTTCACCAAAATCGAAAATCCTTGAGATTTCTACAATTCAGGGACGTATGCAAAAAATTATTTGATTCTGTTTGAATTTGCGGCTGTTATCGTTTGCCATAGAAAATACCCTTGTTAAAAAAACGTTGCAGGTAAACTACCCCTTTCCCTTAACCGATCTTCACCAAAGACAATAGGTCTTGAGAACTCTACAATTTAGGGCTGTATGCAAATAATCTTTTGATTCTGTTTGATTTTGCGGCTGTTACCGTTTGCCATAGAAAATACCCTTGTTAAAACATAAAACGTTGCTGGTAAACTACCCCTTTCCCTTAACCGATCTTCACCAAAAACAACAGATCTTGAGAACTCTACAATTCAGGGCTGTATGCAAAACATTATTTGATTCTGTTTGAATTTGCGGTTCTTATCGTTTGCCATAGGAAATACCCTTTTAAAACATAAAACGTTGCAGGTAAACTACCCCTTTCCCTTAACCGATCTTCACCAAAATCAATAAGTCTTGAGTACTCTACAGATCAGAGCTGTATGCAAAACATTATTTGATTCTGTTTGAATTTGCGGCTCTTATCGTTTGCCATAGGAAATACCCTTTTAAAACATAAAACGTTGCAGGTAAACTACCCCTTACCCTTAACCGAACTTCACCTAAAACAATAGGTCTTGAGAACTCTACAATTTAGGGCTGTATGCACGAAATTATTTGATTCTGTTTGAATTTGCGGCTGTTATCGTTCGCCACAGAAAATAATTACCCTTGATTAAAAAAAAACGTTGCAGGTAAACTACCCCTTCCCCTTAACCGATCTTCACCAATACCAACAGGTCTTGAGAACTCTATAATTCAGGGCTGTGTGCAAAAGAGTAGTTGATTCTGTTTGAATTTGAGGCTGTTATCGGTTGCCATAGAAAAAATTACACTTGTTAAAAAAAAACCGTTGCTGGTAAACTACCCCTTTCCCTTAACCGATCTTCAACAAATCAATAAGTCTTGAGTACTCTACAAATCAGGGCTACATGCAAAAAATTATTTGATTCTGTTTGAATTTGCGACTCTTATCGTTTGCCATAGGAAATACCCTTTTAAAACATAAAACGTTGCAGGTAAACTACCCCTTACCCTTAACCGATCTTCACCTAAGACAATAGGTCTTGAGTACTCTACATATCAGGGCTGTATGCAAAACATTATTTGATTCTGTTTTGAATTTGCGGCTCTTATCGTTTGCCATAGGAAATACCCTTTTAAAACATAAAACGTTGCACGTAAACTACCCCTTACCCTTAACCGATCTTCACCTAAGACAATAGGTCTTGAGTACTCTACAGATCAGAGCTGTATGCAAAACATTATTTGATTCTGTTTGAATTTGCGGCTCTTATCGTTTGCCATAGGAAATACCCTTTTAAAACATAAAACGTTGCAGGTAAACTACTCCTTTCCCTTAACCGATCTTCACCAAAACAATTGGTCTTGAGAACTGTACAATTCAGGGCTGTATGCAAAAGAGTAGTTGATTCTGTTTGAATTTGCGGCTGTTATCGTTTGCCATAGAAAACAATTACCCTGGATTTAAAAAAACCGTTGCAGGTAAACTAGCCCTTTCCCTCAACCGATCTTCACCAAAAATAATAGGTCGTGAGTACTCTACAAGTCAGAGCTGTATGCAAAAAACTATTTGATTCTGTTTGAATTTACGGCAGTTATCGTTCTACATAAAAAAATTTCTCTTGTTACAACATAAAATGTTGCAGGTAAAGTACCCCTTTCCCTTAACCGATCTTCATCAAAATCAATAGGCCATGAGTCCTCTACAACTCAGGCACATATGTAAAAAAATTATTTGATTCTGTTTAAATGTGCGGCAGGTTATCGTTCGCAATAGAAACAATTACTCTTGTTAAAGCATTAAAAGTGGCAGGTAAATTACCCCTTTCCCTTAACCGATCTTCACCAAAATCAATAGGCCATGAGTCCTCTACAATTCAGGGACGTATGCAAAAAATTAGTTGATTCTGTTTGAATTTGCGGCTGTTATCGTTTGCCATAGAAAATACCCTTGTTAAAAAAACCTTGCAGGTAAACTACCCTTTCCCTTAACCGATCTTCACCAAAAACAATAGGTCTTGAGAACTCTACAATTTAGGGCTGTATGCAAATAATCTTTTGATTCTGTTTGAATTTGCGGCTGTTATCGTTTGCCATAGAAAATACCCTTGTTAAAACATAAAACGTTGCAGGTAAACCTACCCCTTTCCCTTTACCGATCTTCAAGAAAATCAACAGACCTTGAGTTATCTACAATTGAGGAAGGTATGCACAAAATTATTTGCTTCTGTTTAAATGTGCGGCAGTTATCGTTCGTCATAGAAACAATTACTCTTGTTAAAACATAAAATGTGGCAAGGTAAACTACCCCTTTCCTTAACCGATCTTCACCAAAATCAACAGACATTGAGATCTCTATAGCTCAGGAAGGTATGCAAAACATTATTTGATTCTGATTGAATTTACGGCAGTTATCATTCTCATAGAAAAAATTACCCATGTTTAAAACATAAAACGTTGCAGGTAAATTACCCCTTTCCCTAACCAATCTTCAACAAAAACAATAGGTCTTGAGTACTCTACAATTCAGGGCTGTATGCATGATATAGTAATATTATTAAAACTGTAATTAATAATTTTATTTTGATAGAATAAAACCTCGTTGGTTTTATTTTTCTCCAAATTTTCAATAAATATTTTAAATAAATATTATTTATGCACTGTTTTGCCAACTCATTATTCACCAATCAGATCCAAAAGAAGTAAACGTTTTTATAACACTCAAAATACAATTTATGAACAACATATATTAATAAATTAAATAAAGAAAAATATCTCCTTTAAATGATTTCAAACCTTATTCTGTAATCATGTTATGAACAATCATTTTAAATCAATAGTTGCACAATTTTTTAACACTTTGTATGACTGTAAATCAATTAAATACAAGTACAACACCATTTCTGTAATTCCTCTTTGGAGTTACATGCTTGAATGAATATACGCTACTTCTCTGTGTATATCCCAGGAGTGTGTATTATGATATACATCTATGTACATTATATGAGACCTATAGTTTAAAACCACCTCCAAGTGGCTACACAGAGCAGTATTAATAGCTAGGGGTCATTCTCGTGGGTTTGCCACTTACTGTGAGAGAAAAGTAAACACCTAAAAGTCAGTTTATATATTTTTTTTTAATTCAAGACTTTAAAATTCAATTTTCATTCTTACATTTTCTTAAAGATTTAGTAAATATTTATAAGAAAAACTTCAAGAAGTCAACACTAGTACTTGATAATAATTGATCAATTTTGCATATACTTTATATAAAATTTATTTTCAAAAACAATATCCGAATTCAATAATTTGTCACTAGACTATATGTTTCACTTGCGAGCAGAGTTTATCATTACATTATAATTCCCCTTGTATCAGCCCCTTAAATAAAAGGGAATGCAGACTGGCTTAGGCTACAGTGTTAAACTCCAGAACAGGCAACAACGCCTGAAATGGTAGATGATGACAAACAACCTGGCTCATTTTTAACTTTTTTCTATTAATTAAAAAAAAATTAATGTTAATTGCTATGAAATGTGCTGAGAAGAAGAAGAAGAAGATGAAGAAGAAGAAGAAGAAGAAGAAGAAGAAGAAGAAGAAGAAGAAGAAGAAGAAGAAGAAGAAGAAGAGGAGGAGGAGGAGGAGGAGAGGAGGAGGAGGAGGAGGAAGAGGAAGAGGAAGAGGAAGAAGAAGAAGGAGAAGAAGAAGAAGAAGAAGAAGAATAGGAGGAGGAAGAGGAGGAGGAAGAGGAGGAGGAAAGAAGAAGAAGAAGAAGAAGAAGAAGAAGAAGAAGAAGAAGAAGAAGAAGAAGAAGAAGAAGAGGAAGAGGAGGAGGAGGGGGAGGGGGAGGAGGGGGAGGAGGAGGAGGAGAGGAGGAGGAGGAGGAGGAGGAGGAGGAGGAGGAGGAGGAAGGAAGAAGAAGAGAAGAAGAAGAAGAAGAAGAAGAAGAAGAAGAAGAAGGAAGAAGAAGAAGAAGAAGAAGAAGAAGAAGAAGAGAAGAAGAGGAAGAGGAGAGGAAGAGGAAGAGGAAGAGGAAGAGGAAGAAGAAGAAGAGGAGGAAGAGAAGAGAAGAGGAAGAGGAAGAGGAAGAGGAAGAGGAAGAGGAAGAAGAGAAGAAGAAGAAGAAGAAGAAGAAGAAGAGAAGAAGAAGAAGAGAGAAGAGGAAGAGGAAGAAGAAGAAGAGGAGGAAGAGGAAGAGGAAGAGGAAGAGGAAGAGGAAGAGGAGGAAGAAGAGGAAGAGGAAGAGGAAGAGGAAGAGGAAGAGGAGGAAGAAGAAGAAGAAGAAGAAGAAGAAGAAGAAGAAGAAGAAGAAGAAGAGCAGTCGTGGGCCATGGGTTTAAATGTCGTACTCACTTATAAATTACTATATACAACACTTATTATATGCACTGGTATTTGAGATTGCCAGTGTAAATGAATATTACAGAAATAGGATTATTGCATTATATTATTTCTACTATTAAATTAACACATAGGCTAATTTATATTAAGGATATGTCAGTCTTCTTCAGTCTTCTTTATTGGTGTATCTATTGGTACACTCTGAAATTAAATTCTTGGGATGCTTTCTACACAAGGGTGTGGAGGTTATTTCATAATTCCCTTCACCCTTTCTTCTTAACCTCAAGCAAGGGGAACAGGAATCCTCCTGTGTTAGAAAAATTATTTTACACAACACTGGTTGGTGTGAACTCACACAGCTAACCTACTGAAGGCTGATTTACAGGAATTGATCTGTGATCAGAGACCACTCACTTAAAACTATTTTTATAAAGGGTCCATAGAATTCTAATCATTCATTCTATCTCTCAGTCCTTAATATGGTTAACACACGTGATTTAATATCATATAGATTGTCGTACCAAGATAGGGTTAAAATAACATAAAACTATTACACTAATATTGGGTGCAATAGAAAGTTTGACACTTTGGCCATGTCAAAAATATTGTTGGAGGTCTTAGTTACTTCACAAATTTAGAAATGTTTCTTGGATCTGTAAAGGGAAGCTCCAGCACCCAAAACACCACCACCCCTTGTGGATGCATCTCTGTATGTAGTTACCCTTAGTTTTCTCCACCACTGTTACCACCACTCTACTCTTATCCTGAGTGTGGGTGATACTTATGTTTTTTAACTGTATGGTACCGCCCAACACATTGTCATTTCATAGACTCTCTGATGCACTCCATCTGATATGTCCTTGCACAGTTTTCTTACACTTGTGCAGCCTCCATTCTCAGGACTACAATCACTACAATCTTTGAATCCAAATGAAGACGGTACTCCCGGTAATGAAGGGGTGCCAGATCAGGCTTCATGCCAACAAAAGAAAAAAGAAAGAGGTACACGTCAACATAAGCCAGTTCCTTAACATGTTCTCATTTTTTTTTATTATTATCAACTTATTATACATTCAGTAAATACAGCAGGCTATTGATAATGCACAGTAATCAATAAGATTTTCCAGGTAACTGTACAGCCATAGTAAAAAGTTATTTTTAGCAAATTTTTAGAATTAACCCAGATTGAACACAAAAATGGAAAAAATATATTATGTGTTAAAATCATAAAAGGCGATGTACCGATGCTGTCTCTTAGTAAGACAAACCAACTCTTCCCCTTTCTATTTGCCAAGATTTCTGCTCCAGAGATAACATAACACGTTTATATTTTTTACTTCCATATTCCTTAAGGAAGTGGAAGTATGGTGATGGTAAAAAAAATCGTGTTCGAGATTATTGCAGATTCTGATTGTACTACACTCAAAACATGAAAAAAGTCGTTTTTCAAAACGTGTCTGTGTGTCTGTAGATTTTTTTTTCTATGGCAAACGATAACAGCCGCAAATTCAAACAGAATAAAATAACTTGTTGCATACAGCCCTGATTTGTAGAGTACTCACGACCTATTGTTTTTGGTGAAGATCGGTTGAGGGAAAGGGGTAGTTTACCTGCAACGTTTTTTTAACAAGGGTATTTTCTATGGCAAACGATAACAGCCGCAAATTCAAAACAGAATCAAATATTTTTTTTTGCATACAGCCCTGATTTGTAGAGTACTCAAGACCTATTGTTTTTGGTGAAGATCGGTTAAGGGGAAGGGGTAGTTTACCAGCAACGTTTTATGTTTTAACAAGGGTATTTTCTATGGCAAACGATAACAGCCGCAAATTCAAACAGAATCAAAAGATTATTTGCATACAGCCCTAAATTGTAGAGTTCTCAAGACCTATTGTTTTGGTGAAGATCGGTTAAGGGAAAGGGGTAGTTTACCTGCAACGTATTTTTAACAAGGGTATTTTCTATGGCAAACGATAACAGCCGCAAATTCAAACAGAATCAAATATTTTTTTTTGCATACAGCCCTGATTTGTAGAGTACTAAAGACCTATTGTTTTTGGTGAAGATCGGTTAAGGGGAAGGGGTAGTTTACCCTGCAACGTTTTTTTATCAAGCGTATTTTCTATGGCAAACTATAACAGCCGCAAATTCAAACAGAATCACATAATTTTTTGCATTCGTCCCTGAATTGTAGAAATCTCAAGGATTTTCGATTTTGGTGAAGATCGGTTAAGGGGAAGGGGTAGTTTACCTGCAACCTTTTACGTTTTAACAACAGTAAAGTACTTGAAAATGCATTTAAACTTTTTGAAACAATGGTAATTGTTAAAAATAAAATAATTTTGTTGCCAGGCAATAAAATTATAATTTTTTCATTTTAATGTAAATTATGTATGAGTTATTATACGAGGTGTGTTCATAAAAAGACCAAACTTTTTGAGTAACACATCAATCCGCACAAACGACGCGCCGCGACTTTGCGCCCACCTAGCGATAGGTTTTGACAACAAACTACCACTTATTGTGTTCCGCTATTAGCAGTAGTCTTTGAGGTATATCACATTGAGTGGGGACGTGCACACGCTGGCCGGCGGATTAGTGAAAAAGCGATTAAGAAAGACCGCGAGAACAACGTGTGCGTATGAAATTTTGCAGCAAAACTAGGTTAAAAACTTTTCAGAGACATTCAGGTTTTCAATTAAGCATACGCGGAAGCCTGCGTGAGGCGAACGATTAGTTTAAGAATTTTTAAAGAGGGAAAAAACAATGGTCGGTGCAGATCAAAGCGATATCGAAGATCATGGGAAGAGAGCTCGTGATGTGGTAATTGTAAATCATCGTTTAAATACCGATACTTTCTGACAGAATTCATTTAAGACCGTAAAATTAAATTTTGATAGAAAAATTTAAATGTATCGTATCACTGAAAAATTCTTACTGTGTTTGTTGACGACGATCAGAAAGAGACCCGTTTTGAAATCGGCCAACAACTGCGTACCAATGCAAATGGTAATGAAAACTTTGGAAGACAATGGAAATAGCTCTGTAAAGATTTTACGAAGTCAGCAGCAAAATTTTATACACACACGTTGTGTTAAGATCTTCATTCTCGACTTTGTTATAAATCCGCCGGACGGTGTGTGCCCGTGCCCACTAAGCGCGTGTAGCTCGAAGACTGAAGATCGTGACGGAACAGAGAAAACGGCATTCAGGCGTCAAAACCTGTCGCTAGCAGCACTTAATTCTGCAGCTCGCTCTATGCGCTAGTTGACGTGCTACACAAATAGTTCGGTCTTTTTTTGAACACACCTCGTACATGTATAAAATAATATATCGTTCGTGGCAGGTAAGCATATCTCAGTTATGTAATGTTTACGTTTCCATTTTATTATTATGACTACAGAAATAAGAAGGCAGGGAAGACACACACACACACACACACACACACACACACACACACACACACACACACACACACACACACACACACACACACACACACACACACACACACACACACACACAATTCGCGTTATTTCTGGCCTCACTCATGTTTATTTTCTTACATTTGCACGCTTTTTAAATGGAAAGTGCAGAAATCCACACCGACATAACGCGTGCAAGCCGAAAAAATGGACATCAATTTGCTTCCTGTGGATCGCTGGGCAATGTAACTGCACGTGTTTACAGAGGAACGATTCATAGATAGACTTTTCGTCTTTAGGGAATGAACCCTCTGCAAGATGCTGAGGGTCCATGAGTGACTTCTGAGCGCTCCTTCTTTTTCGCGTGTTTGTTCTGTGAAACATACACTGTAGATTCGCAGCTTTACTCTAAGCAACGCTCAATAGGAAATGTTGAAAATTTTAGTCCACGGTGTACCCTCATTCACACTAAACCTGCTCTGATGTTTTAATTACGGAGATCATAATATTAAAACTTTGAAAACTTGAGCACTACTTAATGGAGATCAATCATTAACTTATACAAGCCATTAATTTTATGCATATTTTTTATATATATGTGTACAACGTTATCGGTAACAAAGAAGTAGTTTTTGTTAAAATTCCTTCCCGGGATATTTGGCCGTAGTCCAATGTTTTCTACAAAACCAGACGTTTCGGCAATGCCATCGACTTCCATCGTCAGTGAAAATCGAGTGCGATAACGTGAGGTGGTATATGTTAGTGACCACAGTACTGTGGTTAAGGCTGAAGCAGTAAGTAGAAAGAAGTAGTTTCTATGGTAATATTTCATTTCGAAAATTATTTTAAATTTAAATCTTAGAATATGGAAGTCATGTATGGTTCTCCATACCGATATTTTAACAATTACCATTGTTTGAAAAAGTTTAAATGCATTTTCAGGTACTTTACTGTTTTTAAAACGTAAAAGGTTGCAGGTAAACTACCTCTTCCCCTTAACCGATCTTCACCAAAATCGAAAATCCTTGAGATTTCTACAATTCAGGGACGTATGCAAAAAATTATTTGATTCTGTTTGAATTTGCGGCTGTTATCGTTTGCCATAGAAAATACCCTTGTTAAAAAAACGTTGCAGGTAAACTACCCCTTTCCCTTAACCGATCTTCACCAAAAACAATAGGTCTTGAGAACTCTACAATTTAGGGCTGTATGCAAATAATTTTTTGATTCTGTTTGAATTTTCGGCTGTTATCGTTTGCCAAAAAAAAAAAATTTCCCTTGAAAAAAAAAACCGTTGCAGGTAAACTACCCCTTTCCCTCAAACGATCTTCACCAAAAACAATAGGTCGTGAGTACTCTACAAATCAGGGCTGTATGCAAAAAATTATTTGATTCTGTTCGAATTTGCGGCTGTTATCGTTTGCCATAGATAAAAAATCTACACACACACACACAGACGCTTTTCGAAAAACGACTTTTTTCATTTTTTGAGTGTAGTACAATCAGAAACCGCAATAATCTCAAACACGATTTTTTTTTGCCATCACCATACTTCCATTTCCTTAAGGAATATGGAAGTAAAATATCGGTATGGAGAACCATACATGACTTCCATATTCTAAGATTTATATTTAAAATAATTTTCAGCCAAACAGCCAGGCTGTGTCTCACCTGCCTTTTTATTGCTGTATTAAATGAAAAATATTATATTACATTAAAATGAAAAAATTATAATTTTATTGCCTGGCAACAAAATTATTTTATTTTTAACAATTACCATTGTTTCAAAAAGTTTAAATAAATTTTCAAGTACTTTACTCTTGTTAAAACGTAAAAGGTTGCAGGTAAACTACCCCTTCCCCTTAACCGATCTTCACCAAAATCGAAAGTCATTGAGACGTCTACAATTCAGGGATGTATGCAAAAAATTATTTGATTCTGTTATTTGCGGCTGTTATCGTTTGCCATAGAAAATACGCTTGATAAAAAAAACGTTGCAGGTAAACTACCCCTTCCCCTTAACCGATCTTCACCAAAAATAATAGGTCTTGAGTACTCTACAAATCAGGGCTGTATGCAAAACATTATTTGATTCTGTTTGAATTTGCGGCTGTTATCGTTTGCCATGAAAATACCCTTGTTAAAAAAACGCTACAGGTAAACTACCCCTTTCCCTCAACCGATCTTCACCAAAAACAATAGGTCTTGAGAACTCTACAATACAGGGCTGTATGCGAAACATTATTTGATTCTGTTTGAATTTGCGGCTGTTATCGTTTGCCAAACAAACAAAATTACCCTTGCTAAAAAAAAACCGTTGCAGGTAAACTACCTCTTTCCCTTACCCGATCTTCACCAAAAACAATAGGTCTTGAGTACTCTACAAATCAGGGCTGTATGCAAAACATTATTTGATTCTGTTTGAATTTGCGGCTGTTATCGTTTGCCATAGAAAATACCCTTGTTAAAAAAAACGTTGCAGGTAAACTACCCCTTTCCCTCAACCGATCTTCACCAAAAACAATAGGTCTTCAGTACTCTACAATTCAGGGACGTATGCAAAAAATTATTTGATTCTGTTTGAATTTGCGGCTGTTATCGTTTGCCATAGAAAATACGCTTGATAAAAAAACGTTGCAGGTAAACTACCCCTTCCCCTTAACCGATCGTCACCAAAAACAATAGGTCTTGAGTACTCTACAAATCAGGGCTGTATGCAAAAACATTATTTGATTCTGTTTGAATTTGCGGCTGTTATCGTTTGCCATAGAAAATACCCTTGTTAAAAAAACGTTGCAGGTAAACTACCCCTTTCCCTCAACCGATCTTCACCAAAAACAATAGGTCTTGAGAACTCTACAATTTAGGGCTGTATGCAAATAATCTTTTGATTCTGTTTGAATTTGCGGCTGTTATCGTTTGCCATAGGAAATACCCTTGTTAAAACATAAAAACGTTACAGGTAAACTACCCCTTTCCCTTAACCGATCTTCACCAAAAACAATAGGTCTTGAGTACTCTACAAATCAGGGCTGTATGCAAAACATTATTTGATTCTGTTTGAATTTGCGGCTGTTATCGTTTGCCATAGAAAATACCCTTGTTAAAAAAACGTTGCAGGTAAACTACCCCTCTCCCTCAACCGAACTTCACCAAAAACAACAGGTCTTGAGAACTCTACAATTTAGGGCTGTATGCAAATAATCTTTTGATTCTGTTTGAATTTGCGGCTGTTATCGTTTGCCATAGGAAATACCCTTGTTAAAACATAAAACGTTACAGGTAAACTACCCCTTTCCCTTAACCGATCTTCACCAAAATCAAAAGATCTTGAGAACTCTACAATTCAGGGCTGTATGCGAAATATTATTTGATTCTGTTTGAATTTGCGGCTGTTATCGTTTGCCAAACAAACAAAATTACCCTTGCTAAAAAAAAAACCGTTGCAGGTAAACTACCCCTTTCCCTCAACCGATCTTCACCAAAAACAATAAGTCGCGAGTACTCTGCAAATCAGGGCTGCATGCAAAAAAATTATTTGATTCTGTTTGAATTTGAAGCAGTTATCGTTTTGCCATAGAAAAAAAAAATCTACAGACACACACACAGACAGACAGACAGACACACACACAGACACTTTTCGAAAAGGACTTTTTACTTCCATATTCCTTAAGGAATGGAAGTATGGTGATGGCAAAAAAAATCGTGTTCGAGATTATTGCAGATTCTTATTCTACTACACTCAAAACATGAAAAAAAGTCGTTTTCCGAAAAGTGTCTGTGTGTCTGTCTGTCTGTCTGTGTGTCTGTGTGTCTATCTGTCTGTCTGTAGATTTTTTTTCTATGGCAAACGATAACTGCCGCAAATTCAAACAGAATCAAATAATTTTTTGCATACAGCCCGGTTTTGCAGAGTTCTCGCGACCTGTTGTTTTTGGTGAAGATCGGTTGAGGGAAAGGGGTAGTTTACCTGCAACGGTTTTTTTTTAGCAAGGGTAATTTTGTTTGTTTGGCAAACGATAACAGCCGCAAATTCAAACAGAATCAAATAATGTTTCGCATACAGCCCTGAATTGTAGAGTTCTCAAGACCTATTGTTTTTGGTGAAGATCGGTTAAGGGAAAGGGGTAGTTTACCTGTAACGTTTTATGTTTTAACAAGGGTATTTCCTATGGCAAACGATAACAGCCGCAAATTCAAACAGAATGAAAAGATTATTTGCATACAGCCCTAAATTATAGAGTTCTCAATACCTTTTGTTTTTGGTGAAGATCGGTTAAGGGAAAGGGGTAGTTTACCTACAACGTTTTTTTTAACAAGGGTATTTTCTATTGCAAACGATAACAGCCGCAAATTCAAACAGAATCAAATAATTTTCTGCATACAGCCCTGATTTGTAGAGTACTCAAGACCTATTGTTTTTGGTGAAGATCGGTTGAGGGGAAGGGGTAGTTTACCAGCAACGTTTTTTATCATGCGTATTTTCTATGGCAAACGACAACTGCCGCAAATTCAAACAGAATCAAATATTTTTTTGCATACAGCCCTGGTTTGTAGAGTACTCGCGACCTATTGTTTTTGGTGAAGATCGGTTGAGGGGAAGGGGTAGTTTACCTGCTACGGTTTTTTTTATCAAGGGAAATTTTTTTTTTTTGGCAAACGGTAGCCGCAAATTCAAACAGAATCAAATAATGTTTCGCATACAGCCCTGAATTGTAGATTTCTCAAGACCTATTGTTTTTGGTGAAGATCGGTTGAGGGAAAGGGGTAGTTTACCTGCAACGTTTTTTTAACAAGGGTATTTTCTATGGCAAACGATAACAGCCGCAAATTCAAACAGAATCAAATAATGTTTTGCATACAGTCCTGATTTGTAGAGTACTCAAGACCTATTGTTTTTGGTGAAGATCGGTTAAGGGGAAGGGGTAGTTTACCTGCAACGTTTTTTTATCAAGCGTATTTTCTATAGCAAACGATAACAGCCGCAAATTCAAACAGAATCAAATAATTTTTTGCATACGTCCCTGAATTGTAGAGGTCTCAATGACGTTCGATTTTGGTGAAGATCGGTTAAGGGGAAGGGGTAGTTTACCTGCAACCTTATACGTTTTAACAAGAGTAAAGTACTTGAAAATTTATTTAAACTTGTTGAAACAATGGTAATTGTTAAAAATAAAATAATTTTGTTGCCAGGCAATAAAATTATAATTTTTTCATTTTAATGTAATATAATATTTTTCATTTAATACAGCAATAAAAAGGCAGGTAAGACACAGCCTGGCTGTTTGGCTGAAAATGATTTTAAATATAAATCTTAGAATATGGAAGTCATGTATGGTTCTCCATACCGATATATTCATGTTTTGAGTGTAGTAGAATCAGAATCTGCAGTAATCTCGAACACGATTTTTTACTTCCATATTCCTTAAGGAATGGAAGTATGGTGATGGCAAAAAAAATCGTGTTCGAGATTATTGCAGATTCTGATTCTACTACACTCAAAACATGAAAAAAAGTCGTTTTCCGAAAAGTGTCTGTGTGTCTGTCTGTCTGTCTGTGTGTCTGTCTGTAGATTTTTTTTCTATGGCAAACGATAACTGCCGCAAATTCAAACAGAATCAAATAATTTTTTGCATGCAGCCCTGATTTGCAGAGTACTCGCGACCTATTGTTTTTGGTGAAGATCGGTTGAGGGAAAGGGGTAGTTTACCTGCAACGGTTTTTTTTTTAGCAAGGGTAATTTTGTTTGTTTGGCAAGCGATAACAGCCGCAAATTCAAACAGAATCAAATAATGTTTCGTATACAGCCCTAAATTGTAGAGTTCTCAAGATCTGTCGATTTTGGTACAGATCGGTTAAGGGAAAGGGGTAGTTTACCTGTAACGTTTTATGTTTTAACAAGGGTATTTTATATGGCAAACGATAACAGCCGCAAATTCAAACAGAATCAAAAGATTATTTGCATACAGCCCTAAATTGTAGAGTTCTCAAGACCTATTGTTTTTGGTGAAGATCGGTTGAGGGAAAGGGGTAGTTTACCTGCAACGTTTTTTTAACAAGGGTATTTTCTATGGCAAACGATAACAGCCGCAAATTCACACAGAATCAAATAATGTTTTGCATACAGCCCTGATTTGTAGAGTACTAAAGACCTATTGTTTTTGGTGAAGATCGGTTAAGGGGAAGGGGTAGTTTACCGGCAACGTTTTTTTATCAAGCGTATTTTCTATGGCAAACGATAACAGCCGCAAATTCAAACAGAATCAAATAATTTTTTGCATATGTCCCTGAATTGTAGAGGTCTCAATGACGTTCGATTTTGGTGAAGATCGGTTAAGGGGAAGGGGTAGTTTACCTGTAACGTTTTATGTTTTAACAAGGGTATTTCCTATGGCAAACGATAACAGCCGCAAATTCAAACAGAATCAAAAGATTATTTGCATACAGCCCTAAATTGTAGAGTTCTCAAGACCTATTGTTTTTGGTTAAGATCGGTTAAGGGAAAGGGGTAGTTTACCTACAACGTTTTTTTAACAATGTTATTTTCTATGGCAAACGATAACAGCCGCAAATTCAAACATAATCAAATAATTTTCTGCATACAGCCATGGTTTGTAGAGTACTCAAGACTTACTGTTTTTGGTTAAGATCGGTTAAGGGAAAGGGGTAGTTTACCTACAACGTTTTTTTAACAAGGTTATTTTGTATGGCAAACGATAACAGCCGCAAATTCAAACATAATCAAATAATTTTCTGCATACCGCCCTGGTTTGTAGAGTACTCAAGACCTGTTGTTTTTGGTGAAGATCGGTTGAGGGGAAGGGGTAGTTTACCTGCAACGTTTGTTATAAAGCGTATTTTCTATGGCAAACGATAACTGCCGCAAATTCAAACAGAATCAAATAATTTTTTGCATACGTAAGTGAATTGTAGAGGACTCAAGGCCATTAGATTTTGCTGAAGCTCGGTTAATGGGAAGGGGTAGTTTACCTGCAACATTTTACGTTTTAACAAGAGTAAAGTACTTGAAAATTCATTTAAACTTTTTCAAACAATGGTAATTGTTAAAAATAAAATAATTTTGTTGCCAGGCAATAAAATTATAATTTTTTCATTTTAATGTAAATTATGTATATATTACAAAATATATCGTGCTTGGCAGGCAAGCATATTTCAGATTATAAGTCTTAGAATATGGAAGTCATGTATGGTTCTCCATACCGATATTTTTGCCATCACCATACTTCCATTCCTTAAGGAATATGGAAGTAATACCCTTTTAAAACATAAAACGTTGCAGGTAAACTACCCCTTACCCTTAACCGATCTTCATCTACAACAATAGGTCTTGAGTACTCTACAGATCAGGGCTGTATGCAAAAAATTATTTGATTCTGTTTGAATTTGCGGCTCTTACCGTTTGCCATAGGAAATACCCTTTTAAAACATAAAACGTAGCAGGTAAACTACCCCTTTCTCTTAACCTATCTTCACCAAAATCAACAGGTCTTGAGAACTCCACAATTTACGGCTGTATGCAAAAGAGTAGTTGATTCTGTTTGAATTTGCGGCTGTTATCGTTTGCCATATAAAATACCCTTGTTAAAACATAAAACGTTGCAGGTAAACTACCCCTTTCCCTTAACCGATCTTCACCAAAAACAATTGGTCTTGTGAACTGTACAATTCAGGGCTGTATGCAAAAGAGTAGTTGATTCTGTTTGAATTTGCGGCTGTTATCGTTTGCCATAGAAAACAATTACCCTTGATTTTAAAAAAAACCGTTGCAGGTAAACTACCCCTTTCCCTCAACCGATCTTCACCAAAAATAATAGGTCGTGAGTACTCAACAAATCAGGACGGTATGCAAAAAATGATTTGATTCAGTTTGAACTTGCGGCTGTTATCGTTTGCCATAGAAAAAAAAATCTACAGACAGACACACACACAGACACTTTTCGAAACACCATACTTCCATTCCTTAAGGAATATGGAAGTAAAACGACTTTTTTCATGTTTTGAGTGTAGTACAATCATAATCTGCAATAATCTCGAACACGATTTTTTTTGCCATCACCATACTTCCATTTCCTTAAGGAACATGGAAGTAAAAACGTTGCAGGTAAACTACCCCTCCCGTTAACCGATCTTCACCAATACCAACAGGTCTTGAGAACTCTATAATTCAGGGCTGTGTGCAAAAGAGTAGTTGATTCTGTTTGAATTTGAGGCTGCTATCGGTTGCCATAGAAAAAAATTACACTTGTTAAAAAAAACCCGTTGCTGGTAAACTACCCCTTTCCCTTAACCGATCTTCACCAAAATCAATAGGTCTTGAGTACTCTACAAATCAGGGCTACATGCAAAAAATTATTTGATTCTGTTTGAATTTGCGACTCTTATCGTTTGCCATAGGAAATACCATTTTAAAACATAAAACGTTGCAGGTAAACTACCCCTTACCCTTAACCGATCTTCACCTAAGACAATATGTCTTGAGTACTCTACAGATCAGGGCTGTATGCAAAACATTATTTGATTCTGTTTGAATTTGCGGCTCTTATCGTTTGCCATAGGAAATACCCTTTACAACATAAAACGCAGCAGGTAAACTACCCCTTTCTCTTAACCTATCTTCACCAAAATCAATAGGTCTTGAGAACTCAACAATTTAGGGCTGTATGCAAATAATCATTTGATTCTGTTTGAATTTGCGGCTGTTATCGTTTGCCATATAAAATACCATTGTTAAAACATAAAACGTTGCAGGTAAACTACTCCTTTCCCTTAACCGATCTTCACCAAAACCAATTGGTCTTGAGAACTGTACAATTCAGGGCTGTATGCAAAAGAGTAGTTGATTCTGTTTGAATTTGCGGCTGTTATCGTTTGCCATAGAAAACAATTACCCTGGATTTAAAAAAAACCGTTGCAGGTAAACTACCCCTTTCCCTCAACCAATCTTCACCAAAAATAATAGGTCGTGAGTACTCTACAAATCAGGGATGTATGCAAAAAATTATTTGATTCTGTTTGAATTTACGGCAGTTATCATTCTACATAAAAAAATTTCTCTTGTTACAACATAAAATGTTGCAGGTAAAGTACACCTTTCTCTTAACTGATCTTCACCGAATTCAACAGGTCTTGAGTCCTCTACAATTCAGGGATGCATGCAAAACATTATTTGATTCTGTTTGAATGTGCGGCAGTTATCGTTCGCAATAGAAACAATTACTCTTGTTAAAGCATTAATAGTGGCAGGTAAATTCCCCCTTTCCCTTAACCGATCTTCACCAAAATCAATAGGCCATGAGTCCTCTACAACTCAGGCACATATGTAAAAAATTATTTGATTCTGTTTGAATTTACAGCAGTTATCGTTCTTCATGAAAAACGTTCTTTGTTACAACATAAAATGTTGCAGGTAAACTACCCTTTTCCCTTTACCGATCTTCAACAAAATCAACAGACCTTGAGTTATCTACAATTGAGGAAGGTATGCACAAAATTATTTGATTCTGTTTAAATGTGCGACAGTTATCGTTCGTCATAGAAACAATTACTCTTGTTAAAACATAAAATGTGGCAGGTAAACTACCCCTTTCCCTTAACCGATCTTCACCAAAATCAAGACATTGAGATCTCTATAGCTCAGGAAGGTATGCAAAACATTATTTGATTCTGATTGAATTTACGGCAGTTATCATTCTCATAGAAAAAATTACCCATGTTAAAACATAAAACGTTGCAGGTAAATTACCCCTTTCCATAAACCAATCTTCAACAAAAACAATAGGTCTTGAGTACTCTACAATTCAGGGCTGTATGCATGATATAGTAATATTATTAAAACTGTAATTAATAATTTTATTTTGATACAATAAAACCTCGTTGGTTTTATTTTTCTGCAAAATTTTCAATAAATATTTTAAATAAATATTATTTATGCACTGTTTTGCCAACTCATTATTCACCAATCAGATCCAAAAAGAAGTAAACGTTTTTTATAACACTCAAAATACAATTTATGAACAACATATATTAATAAATTTAAATAAAGAAAAATATCTCCTTTAAATGATTTCAAATCTTATTCTGTAATCATGTTATGAACAATCATTTAAATCAATAGTTGCACAATTTTTTTAACACTTTGTATGACTGTAAATCAATTAAATACAAGTACAACACCATTTCTGTAATTCCTCTTGGAGTTACATGCTTGAATGAATATACGCTACTTCTCTGTGTATATCCCAGGAGTGTGTATTATGATATACATCTATGTACATTATATGAGACCTATAGTTTAAAACCACCTCCAAGTGGCTACACAGAGCAGTATTAATAGCTAGGGGTCATTCTCGTGGGTTTGCCACTTACTGTGAGAGAAAAGTAAACACCTAAAAGTCAGTTTATATATTTTTTTTTAATTCAAGACTTTAAAAATTCATTTTCATTCTTACATTTTCTTAAAGATTTAGTAAATATTTATAAGAAAAACTTCAAGAAGTCAACACTAGTACTTGATAATAATTGATCAATTTTGCATATACATTATATAAAAATTTATTTTCAAAAACAATGTCCGAATTCAATAATTTGTCACTAGACTATATGTTTCACTTGCGAGCAGAGTTTATCATTACATTATAATTCCCCTTGTATCAGCCCCTTGAATAAAAGGGAATGCAGATTGGCTTAGGCTACAGTGTTAAACTCCAGAACAGGCAACAACGCCTGAAAAGGTAGATGATGACAAACAACCTGGCTCATTTTTAACTTTTTTCTATTAATTAAAAAAAAATTAATGTTAATTGCTATGAAATGTGCTGAGAAGAAGAAGAAGAAGAAGAAGAAGAAGAAGAAGAAGAAGAGGAGGAGGAGGAAGAGGAAGAGGAAGAGGAAGAGGAAGAGGAAGAGGAAGAGGAAGAGGAAGAGGAAGAGGAAGAGGAAGAAGAAGAAGAAGAAGAAGAAGAAGAAGAAGAAGAAGAAGAAGAAGAAGAAGAAGAAGAAGAAGAAGAAGAAGAAGAAGAAGAAGAAGAGGAAGAGGAAGAGGAGGAGGAGGAGGAGGAGGAGGAGGAGGAGGAGGAGGAGGAGGAAGAGGAAGAAGAAGAAGAAGAGGAGGAGGAGGAGAAGGAGGAGGAGGAGGAGGAGGAGGAGGAGGAGGAGGAGGAGGAGGAGGAGGAGGAGGAGGAGGAGGAAGAAGAAGAAGAAGAAGAAGAAGAAGAAGAAGAAGAAGAAGAAGAAGAAGAAGAAGAAGAAGAAGAAGAAGAAGAAGAAGAGCAGTCGTGGGCCATGGGTTTAAATGTCGTAACTCACTTATAAATTACTATATACGACACTTATTTTATGCACTGGTATTTGAGATTGCCAGTGTAAATGAATATTACAGAAATAGGATTATTGCATTATTATTATTTCTACTATTAAATTAACACACAGGCTAATTTATATTAAGTAATATGTCAGTCTTCTTTATTGGTGTATCTATTGGTACACTCTGAAATTAAATTCTTGGGATGCTTTTCTACACAAGGGTGTGGAGGTTATTTCATAATTCCCTTCACCCTTTCTTCTTAACCTCAAGCAAGGGGGAACAGGAATCCTCCTGTGTTAGAAAAATTATTTTACACAACACTGGTTGGTGTGAACTCACACAGCTAACCTACTGAAGGCTGATTTACAGGAATTGATCTGTGATCAGAGACCACTCACTTAAAACTATTTTTATAAAGGGTCCATAGAATTCTAATCATTCATTCTATCTCTCAGTCCTTAATATGGTTAACACACGTGATTTAATATCATATAGATTGTCGTACCAAGATAGGTTTAAAATAACATAAAAACTATTACACTAATATTGGGTGCAATAGAAAGTTTGACACTTTGGCCATGTCAAAAATATTGTTGGAGGTCTTAGTTACTTCACAAATTTAGAAATGTTTCTTGGATCTGTAAAGGGAAGCTCCAGCACCCAAAACACCACCACCCCTTGTGGATGCATCTCTGTATGTAGTTACCCTTAGTTTTCTCCACCACTGTTACCACCACTCTACTCTTATCCTGAGTGTGGGTGATACTTATGTTTTTTAACTGTATGGTACCGCCCAACACATTGTCATTTCATAGACTCTCTGATGCACTCCATCTGATATGTCCTTGCACAGTTTTCTTACACTTGTGCAGCCTCCATTCTCAGGACTACAATCACTACAATCTTTGAATCCAAATGAAGACGGTACTCCCGGTAATGAAGGGGTGCCAGATCAGGCTTCATGCCAACAAAAGAAAAAAGAAAGAGGTACACGTCAACATAAGCCAGTTCCTTAACATGTTCTCATTTTTTTTTTATTATTATCAACTTATTATACATTCAGTAAATACAGCAGGCTATTGATAATGCACAGTAATCAATAAATTTTCCAGGTAACTGTACAGCCATAGTAAAAAGTTATTTTTAGCAAATTTTTAGAATTAACCCAGATTGAACACAAAAATGGAAAAAATATATTATGTGTTAAAATCATAAAAGGCGATGTACCGATACTGTCTCTTAGTAAGACAAACCAACTCTTCCCCTTTCTATTTGCCAAGATTTCTGCTCCAGAGATAACATAACACGTTTATATTTTTTACTTCCATATTCCTTAAGGAAATGGAAGTATGGTGATGGCAAAAAAAATCGTGTTCGAGATTATTGCAGATTCTGATTGTACTACACTCAAAACATGAAAAAAGTCGTTTTTCAAAAGGTGTCTGTGTGCGTGTCTGTGTGTCTGTAGATTTTTTTTCTATGGCAAACGATAACAGCCGCAAATTCAAACAGAATAAAATAACTTGTTGCATACAGCCCTGATTTGTAGACTACTCACGACCTATTGTTTTTGGTGAAGATCGGTTGAGGGAAAGGGGTAGTTTACCTGCAACGATTTTCTTTATCAAGGGAATTTTTTTTTTTTTGCAAACGATAACAGCCGCAAATTCAAACAGAATCAAATAATGTTTCGCATACAGCCCTGAATTGTAGAGTTCTCAAGATCTGTTGTTTTTGGTGAAGATCGGTTACGGGAAAGGGGTAGTTTACCAGCAACGTTTTATGTTTTAACAAGGGTATTTTCTATGGCAAACGATAACAGCCGCAAATTCAAACAGAATCAAAAGATTATTTGCATACAGCCCTAAATTGTAGAGTTCTCAAGACCTATTGTTTTTGGTGAAGATCGGTTAAGGGAAAGGGGTAGTTTACCTGCAACGTTTTTTTAACAAGGGTATTTTCTATGGCAAACGATAACAGCCGCAAATTCAAACAGAATCAAATATTTTTTTTTGCATACAGCCCTGATTTGTAGAGTACTCAAGACCTATTGTTTTTGGTGAAGATCGGTTAAGGGGAAGGGGTAGTTTACCTGCAACGTTTTTTTATCAAGCGTATTTTCTATGGCAAACTATAACAGCCGCAAATTCAAACAGAATCAAATAATTTTTTGCATTCGTCCCTGAATTGTAGAAATCTCAAGGATTTTCGATTTTGGTGAAGATCGGTTAAGGGGAAGGGGTAGTTTACCTGCAACCTTTTACGTTTTAACAACAGTAAAGTACTTGAAAATGCATTTAAACTTTTTGAAACAATGGTAATTGTTAAAAATAAAATAATTTTGTTGCCAGGCAATAAAATTATAATTTTTTCATTTTAATGTAAATTATGTATGAGTTAATATACGAGGTGTGTTCATAAAAAGACCAAACTTTTTGAGTAACACATCAATCCGCACAAACGACGCGCCGCGACTTTGCGCCCACCTAGCGATAGTTTTTGACAACAACCTACCACTTATTGTGTTCCGCTATTAGCAGTAGTCTTTGAGGTATATCACATTGAGTGGGGACGTGCGCACGCTGGCCGGCGGATTAGTGAAAAAGCGATTAAGAAAGACCGCGAGAACAACGTGTGCGTATGAAATTTTGCAGCAAAACTAGGTTAAAACTTTTCAGAGACATTCTGGTTTTCAATTAAGCATACGCGGAAGCCTGCGTGAGGCGAACGATTAGTTTAAGAATTTTTAAAGAGGGAAAAACAATGGTCGGTGCAGATCAAAGCGATATCGAAGATCATGGGAAGAGAGCTCGTGATGTGGTAATTGTAAATCATCGTTTAAATACCGATACTTTCTGACAGAATTCATTTAAGACCGTAAAATTAAATTTTGATAGAAAAATTTAAATGTATCGTATCACTGAAAAATTCTTACTGTGTTTGTTGACGACGATCAGAAACAGACCCGTTTTGAAATCGGTCAACAACTGCGTACCAATGCAAATGATAATGAAAACTTTGGAAGACAATGGAAATAGCTCTGTAAAGATTTTACGAAGTCAGCAGCAAAATTTTATACACACACGTTGTGTTAAGATCTTCATTCTCACTTTGTTATAAATCCGACGGACGGTGTGTGCCCGTGCCCACTAAAGCGCGTGTAGCTCGAAGACTGAAGATCGTGACGGAACAGAGAAAACGGCATTCAGGCGTCAAAACCTGTCGCTAGCAGCACTTAATTCTGCAGCTCGCTCTATGCGCTAGTTGACGTGCTACACAAATAGTTCGGTCTTTTTTTGAACACACCTCGTACATGTATAAAATAATATATCGTTCGTGGCAGGTAAGCATATCTCAGTTATGTAATGTTTACGTTTCCATTTTATTATTATGACTACAGAAATAAGAAGGCAGGGAAGACACACACACACACACACACACAAAATTCGCGTTATTTCTGGCCTCACTCATGTTTATTTTCTTACATTTACACGCTTTTTAAATGGAAAGTGCAGAAACCCACACCGACATAACGCGTGCAAGCCGAAAAAATGGACATCAATTTGCTTCCTGTGGATCGCTGGGCAGTGTAACTGCACGCGTTTACAGAGGAACGATTCATAGATAGACTTTTCGTCTTTAGGGAATGAACCCTCTGCAAGACGCTGAGGGTCCATGAGTGACTTCGGAGCGCTCCTTCTTTTTCGCGTGTTTGTTCTGTGAAACATACACTGTAGATTCGCAGCTTTACTCTAAGCAACGCTCAATAGGAAATGTTGAAAATTTTAGTCCACGGTGTACCCTCATTCACACTAAACCTGCTCTGATGTTTTAATTACGGACATCATAATATTAAAACTTTGAAAACTTGAGCACTACTTAATGGAGATCAATCATTAACTTATACAAGCCATTAATTTTATGCATATTTTTTATATATATGTGTACAACGTTATCGGTAACAAAGAAGTAGTTTTTGTTAAAATTCCTTCCCGGGATATTTGGCCGTAGTCCAATGTTTTCTACAAAACCAGACGTTTCGGCAATGCCATCGACTTCCATCGTCAGTGAAATTCGAGTGCGATAATGTGAGGTGGTATATGTTAGTGACCACAGTACTGTGGTTAAGGCTGAAGCAGTAAGTAGAAAGAAGTAGTTTCTATGGTAATATTTCATTTCGAAAATGATTTTAAATTTAAATCTTAGAATATGGAAGTCATGTATGGTTCTCCATACCGATATTTTTGTGAGGTTTTACCGCTTACACGATCTGTTTCAAAATGAAATCAAGTAAGTAGCACCACTGTATCCCTTTGGAAATAAACAGATGACTGAATTAGGGAGTACGTGCTTGGAAAAGAGAGGAGAGTGAAAACCATATGTGTATTTACATAAAAAATCGAATAAGAACTCTTATACATTTCAGAAATGTTCCAATACTATGGAACTAATTAACTGATATTTTGAAAACTAGATTGTGAATAAACTTTCATAAGGTTGCTAAGAACACTTTAGTGTTTTACTTTGCTAAAACAATGTCGATGCACCAATCGACTTCTTGGAAGTCAAAACTCTACTGTGAAACAAGACTGATATTAAAAATCCAAAAATGTTTTCATTTACAAGATCTGATCAAAACATTTATGTAATTTTAGAATTTGGGTAACGTTGGTACACATGTTTGTGACAATTGTCTATATTTCTAGCCACACTGGATGCACAGTTCCGATTTGATAGCTGTAGAGTAAGTTGTGTTTTGTATATTTGGTGACATTTTAAACATTTACTATACAAGATCAAAGCAACTACATTAAATTTTAAGTAAATAATGAGACAAAATCTTCACTACGCTCAACCATGGTGAAAATGTTACACAAGGCTTTTGATGAGTTCAGTATGCATGAACAAACAATTTATAAATATACAAACACATTCAAGAGTGGACATGAATCAGTTGAAAAGAGGATAGTAAGATAAAGATTTTGGAATTGTGATCCACGAATTCTTATCTTTACTAAAGAGAATGTGCAAGAGTTAATAAGAGTACTATTTGGTCATATTATGTTGGTCCCGTAGAGCCATATATAGAAAAATGGGCAAATTTATAGACATCGTACAATAATAAGGCAACAGCTCACATTTCATACCACATTAAAATATTTTGTTCCAAAATAACACCACAATAATATTGCAACAACCACATTATTCCCCAATACTTAGTCCTACTATAATTTTTCATATTCCCAAGAAGGTAATAAAATACCTTTATTACTCCCGTACCATCAAAATTATTTTTAACAACATCCAGCCTGATAGACATGGTTCATTGTTAAAATTTTGATTGCTAAATGTTTCGCCACCATGCATGGAGCCATTTTCAAAAACGGAGACTAGATTGTTTATGTCCCAACACTGTAAACAACAATGTTACTGTTGTTGGAAATTGTATAGGGAAGTTGCTTTCACTGTTGAATCAACAAGAGAGGAGAAATAACTATCAAGGTGTAGACTCACAAGAAAGGAAAGGGAGGAAAGATTATCACACTTAATTAGATATAGGCTAAGTGAAGACGCTTAAGAAAATAAAGATGAACAGCACCTAAGTTGCAGGAAACAGCCAAATGTACAACAGTAGGATTCTGCTGTCAATCTCTCTCTCTCTCTCTCTCTCTCTCTCTCTCTCTCTCTTTCTCTCTCACACACACACACACACACACACACACACACACACACACACACACACACACACACACACACACACACACACACACACACATGCACACACGCACACACTCGCCACATTTTATTGTATCGATGTTATCATGGTGGTCAGTTATAAGAATGGACCATATGATAATTTATTAATTGTACACTGATGGTGAATTCATACAAATATTCAAATAAAAAGGTAGATAAGTGGAAACCTATTAACAAAAATGGGTAACACTCATATTCAATTACTGACTTATCGACTTTTACAATAATGCTGACACTTTTCAACGTCAATACATTTCATGTCAGATCCAGACTAAGACACCTGGGAGAGGGGAGGTGGAAAACCCATTAAAATGTTGTGTTGCCTCACTATTTACACAATGTTAGGTTCCTTACTTATTTAATGTCTTATTTGTTATTATGTTAAACATTCCTATCATAAACTTCACATACAAAATGTGCAAATAAATAGACTTTTGTTTTAACAGATAATCAAAATTTTAGGAGGGGAATATGCAACTACCTTAAAAGTTAGTTTGTTTTTAAAAGTTAATTATGATCACTTCCTAATCATCATTTGTATTTTATTTGTAAAGATTTGTAAATGGTTTGTTATGAATTCGTTGTGTATTAATTTTTTTTCTAATTTCTGGTAATATCATATTTAATATCAGCTGACTTAAAAAAGACAATCATCATAATTTTCATTTTTTATAATTAACACAAACACACACACACACACACATGTGCATGCATGTATTTGTATGTGTGTACGTGCGTGTGTGTGCATGCACAAATTTAAGCAGAACAAGCTAATGTTTCATTCATGGTAGTAGTGTTTTACATTTGCTAAACAGACACATTCTTATAACAATCATTTACATTCATTATGTACAAATAATAATTTTAAATATACTAAAGCCAGACTATCTAAATGACCAGGTTACGTGAATTCATTGTATGTATATTTTTTGAATTTAAGGAACATGCATAATGTATGGATTAACTTGGATGTTAATGGAAGTTTAGTCTGTAATTGAGGGCTACAAAAGAGATCTTAGCAACAGAAGAAATATCTAAGACAATGGCTTCATATATGCCAATCTTAAACCAACTATAAAGGGCTTAGTACAGCAGTATGCATGACACCTGGCTACTAATCTAGAGGTCCTGAATTCAATTCCAGGGTGAGCAGCACATAAAATTCAAAAGGCATTTTCCAGTCCACAGGTTGCTCATCAGCTTGTGAAAATAAATACCTAGGAGTATTAGGTGGTTGAAGTACAGTGTTTGCTATGCTACATTCCTTGAATGCTGTATGGATCCAGCTGGCAGCCTATCTCACCTGGACCTTTTAAGCTCCTTTGGTGGCAATAAGAAGAATCCGTTGTTATTATTGTTGTTGTTTCTATTATTATTATTATGAAAACCAAGAACATGGCAGCTGGAAAACTGCTGACCAAATGTACCATCTGCTATCAACATCAATAGAAACTACTGCACTGACAGGATATAAAATTTTGCTTATTTGGGTTCCTCAGTAACTTGTGACAATGATGAATGGAGAAAATTCGAGAAGGCTTATAGCAGGAAACAGAGCTGTCTTTTAAATCACATTAGAAGTTTATTTTTAATTAAAATATGAAACCTGATGTTTGTAAAACTCCAAAAATACCTACATTAAGTTATTCCTTTGAGCCCTGAACAATGTCAAAAAAAAAAAGCTGAGAACCGGGTAATACAAATTTGAAAGAAAGTTTTGAGAAGGATTTTGGGAGAGGCTTGTGTTGCCACTTTGTGTTATAGCTATGAATATATAAACAGACCACTCAGACTATACGTTCAACAAGGCTTAAATGGGCGTTCATGTTGATCAGATGCTGGACAGTGAACCAACAAGGGTGATCATGACTGGCCACCCAAGCAGATATTCTCAGTTTCACTCGCATCATAAAACAAACTGAATGCCTCTAATTTATCAAAATGCATGCTGTGCTCCTCCCTTAGTAAGTACAAAATTTTTAATTTTTTTAATTTAAATATGGCATCCAATGTCTACCCCCTATGTTGTCATCTTTTCAAGGCACTGCATAACACAGGATGCTTATAGTGATAAGAAGACTCAAAATTGTCGAGTTTTCTTGGAGTTACAGAGGAACAAGTAAAGACATTTCTCCTTCCTCTTTACATAGTCATGTGAGGAGAAATATTGAGGCAAAGGACAGTAAATTGATCAAATATGAAACCCTGAAGTACTGAACAATGATACAGACCTATGGCTGGACAAAAAAAAAGATAGCTTGAATGAATACTTGAAAGGAGTGAAGGGAGAGGAGAGGACTCTATTAAACTACAGCACACAATAAAAAAAAAAGAAAACTATGTAAACGTGGGCCAAGAAGAAGGAGACTGGATCTACAGAATGCTATGGAATGAAGGGATAGCAGCCAGTGGTATGAATATTCAAAAATCTTAGTTGCTTTAGCACTAGAAACTTTCGTCTTGACAATGTTTTAAATCACGAACCCCATGACACCTACTCTTAAAAAGTCAGATTACAGTTAACACATTAACTGAAGACAAATATTTGTCTTAACATGTTACTTTATGGAAGCATTTAGTACTAAACATAGCATAAAAATTAATTCCGGAGTTGGAAAATGGAAACTGGTTAACAATATGAGGCTCAATTAAACAGATGTAAATGTTCACTAATGCACAAAAGATTATAGAATTTTTAAAGTACCCATTTCTGAACACAACTCTTAGTAATGGAGATGGCAAGTGTACAAAGGTCCGCAATGACTTCAAATGGTTACAAACCCATAATTCTGACATTTAATTTTTAAATATTTCTACTTAGTGGTACAAAACTTGATAGTTTTAATAACACAAAGTTGTACTATGAACACACACATACCTCTATTTTGTAAGTAACTCTTAAATATTTCTTGCAGTTTTCTATAGTACGAAATGTTCTTCAAATACTAATTACTTCTGAAAGTAAAATTTTTTATAATTTCTAATTTATAAATCATTTTTATAATCCTCTGATGATAATGATGTGATCAGTGAAACGTGCATCAGGAGATAAATACAATCATAATTTTACTCGAAGTAGTTTATATTTGAAGAACTTTTCGTTTTATATATATAAATTTCTTGTATGAAAAAACAAATATAATTTTCACACACACACACACACACACACACACACACACACACACACACACACACACATTTATTTATTTATTTCTAATGTACGGGAGTTGAACTGACAAAGAATACACATTTACTTGAATTCTGATTAAAAATAAAGACTGTAACCTTTGTAAATTAATTAAAAATGACATCTAATATGTATTTTTCACATTTAATGTGTTCAATATATACACAGAACAAGAATACAAAGATTTTCAGTTGATATCTATTTAAATAAAGTATTAGAAAAGACAGAAAACTGGAAGCAATTTCTGATCTCTGTATTTTTAAAATAGTAAATTGGTAATTTACTATCGGAAATAGTAAATTGCAAATCTATAGAATCGGAAAGTGTAGCGAATTCAAATATTTGGGAAGCATTATTTCAGAAGATGTAACAACAAAGAATGACATTAAAAATAGGATACAACAGGGAAAAAAGGCTATTCGTTTGCTAAACTCATTACTTTGGTCAAACAAAATGAAACTTCAAACTAAACTGACAATTACACAACTATTGTGGAGCCCATTTTAACTTATGACTGCAAATGCTGGCAACTTTCAGATAAAGAGAAAAAGATGATAGAAAATTGTGGAAATGGACTTCTTAAGAAGAGCGTGTAATATTTCTAGAATGCAACATGTTAGAAACAAAGATATAAGAAGGAAAACAGGGCGCATATTTACAACAGCAGAAAGAATAGAATCCAGACAGTTGCTATGGTATGGTCACGTAATGAGGATGGAGGAGAAGCGATGGCCAAAGAAAGCACTGACTTACACACCACAAAACAGGAGAAGAAAAGGAAGACTGACAACAGAATGGAGAACACGAATTAGGAAAAGCATGAGAGATCGAGCTATTGAAGACGATGACTGGAAAGATAGGGAGAAATGGCGATCGAAATGCGGGATGCGGCATAGACTGTAGGACCCCCGCTAATAATAATAATAAATTGGTAATTATTTTAATTTCTATTCCGAAGGTTTTTATTATATAACAAATTTTTTATTACATCATTACAAGACAAATTTGTTTGCGTTATTACGTCTTTTGATATGACTCTCCCATCATAACGCATGTCTAAAATATTATTTCACTTTTTTCGTGTGAATATGTGGAAGACAGAGGAAGTGACGACGTTCCAATACCCATGAGAATCCATGATCAAAAACGAAATACAATAAAACAGCTCAGCTGAAAAATACCGGTGTTAAAACTATACTATGTCATGAATCACAGTTTTACAAATAAGACACAAATTACATGAAAAAAGATGAAAGTATTTAAGGCAAATTATTGGCCAACAAACATTTGGCTGCAAGTCCTTGATACTGACTGGAAAATAGAAAAAGCAAAATATACGCTACTGGCATGAAGTATTTGAGAAATTGCAGCTACGTTATAGAGAAATATAATGAAATATGAAGTGACACAAAGATTGAAACTATACTTGAACTTATAGAAGGGAAGCATCTGAGTTGATGACAGGGTACTTAGCAAAAAGATAGAAAAAACAAGGTCAGCAAGATAAATAGTAGAAGTGAAAATAAGACATGGGGTTAATCTATGATGAACTAGTTTTAAGAATTGTAAACAGAAAAGGAAAATATGAGTTGCTGACGTGTCTTGATTTTACTTCCTAACTGTCAATATTATATTAAATTGATGAGTAAAAGTTTATTTTTAACTTTAACAGATGCGTTTCATGACATTTGTCACGTTAGTATGGAACTCGTCCTCACTGACTAACAATGCAACAAATGTCACAAGACATGTATACATAGGCCTACATTAAGATAAGGGAACATAATATACTTTATTATAATAAGTCAAGTTAACATAATAATGACAGAAAAAAGGAAAACATGGGGTATGCAAAAAGCTGATGAAGGACACTTAAAGGCTCGAAGAAATGTGTGCATAAGTACGGTAATCAACAAAAACTTTGAAAATGGTGTACAACAAAAATCTTGATATTTCATGCACACATTTTATATACAAATGTAGTACTGGAAAAAAATTCTATGACGCTGCATAATAAATGAATTTTATAACAGACTTCATATAAAAGATACAGAAATGAGATACAGTCACGAAAAAATCAGTTCCTGCTATCTCAAGTACCACATTTCTAAAACAATTAAATTATTAATTAGAGTTAAAATATACGTGTACTTGGTGTCTTATATCTCTAGCTATTTCTCACACTATAGTGACGCAGAGGTGTCCAAAAACTAGACCGACTGAATGTATACATGGCACAGTCAACACAAGCGTTAGGAAATTCAGATGAGAAACTCTTGCCAGTCTGTGTTATTAATTTGAATGTGAGATACAGTTCTTTACCACAGGTGAGGCATACATATACATGTTAAAAACGAAATAACTCTGATCTGTAGCAAGTTACTTGAAGCTCGATAGGAAGTGAAATATAAGTTTGTGGTGATTTATAAGCATTTTCAATATTAATCAGAAGGAACTTATGGGGATAAACTAGAAGTAATATCTAGAAAAAATATCACAGTAACCTACCAAACCTTATTGGACTAAATACCCTTTAAGAAGCCCAGGTCAACATAAGAGAGTGTGTGTAACATTCTTGTATAAGTACAAAAGCTTAACAGACAAAACCCCGTAGATGACTGAAGAAATAGAAAAGTAATAAACCTCACACTCCAGAAGACAATTCAATTTTTTTTTTTTATTCATTTATTAAGACTTTCATGCACACTCTATACACTATAAACTAACCTTCTAAATTGCAAACAACTTCGCATACTTTGAAAACACAACTCATTATAAATGTACTTTGTTTAATGACTATTACTGAAATTGCTTAAAAAAATTAAAATTTTATAATGAACTATAAAATCTGCAAAAATTCTAAGTAAACACAAATCAATTCACTAACTTACCAGTTGCCAGAACCAACAATGCACACTCTTTTCTTGTCTGGCATTTTGGAAGTAATTGTACGGATACTTTGTTTTATGGAATGTGTCAAGAAAAAATATAACACCGGAGTTACTATAAAAGCCGTATCTCAACCGAACGGCAACGTTCAAATCTGCCGACAACGAAACAGTTCTCTAGCGACGTCGTTAGAGAACTGATTTGGATAAATGACAAGCGTGCGTCTATATCTCAGGATGGAAAGCGGAATCAAAAAACAAAATTATCGTATAATCATGAGACAGCCAATAAATATCGTATTCTAAAAATTCTAAAAACAATCCAATTTTTTTTACAATTTCCAGGAAAAAAACGCCTTGGAAAGCATAAATTTAATTTTATGTCGCGTCATGGCCGGCTCGATTGCTGGTCATGTTAATACAAAAAAAATTTTGTTTAAGGCCGTATATGACCTTTTATCTTAGCTTCTACGACATAGTAGAATAGATTAAACAAGTATTTGATAGTATTAGTGTAGAAAACGTAAAGGAAATTCATAATAAATATATTAAAACATAGAGTACCTAATAATTCTAATTATAGTGTGTATTGTAGTCTTTAATAATAATCGATACTCAGCGCCTATTGTATCGACCGTGATAATATTGTAATGATAAAAAAATTTAAAAGGCAGCGTTAGTGTGAAATGTATCGTCTGTGAGTTTGTGTAATATGTTCCTACTCTGTGGTCTGTAATGTACAGTTAAATAGGATTGGCTTTCCCCTCTCTATATATTCGTGCTCTGTGGTAATGTATATTTTTGTGTAATTCACGTGCTTGTTGGGAACGAGTTAATCGTCACTTTTCTTGTTTTTTGGAGGCAGTTCTTTATGCCGTTTAAAATAAGTCAAAATGCCTCCAATACAAAATAGAAAGACGTGGCGAGAACTCGCTCTTGAACGAAAGACCGAACGGAGACGAAGGAGGCAGGAGAAATTATTGAAAAAAGGAGGCTTCATTGAACGTGTCAAGAAAGACGTACGTGTGAAAGTTGAAGAAGTAGAAGAACTTGAGCCTGTACCTAATACAATACCTACTGTGAGTATTGCAGTACCAGGTTCTGTAATGAATAATGCCCAGACAAGAGAATTAAGGACGTACTTAGCCGGCCAGATTGCTAGAGCAGCGTGTATATATAATGTTGATGAGGTTAGTTGTTGAGGTTGATTAATCGGTTTGAAATGTTTACAAAATTTACCAATTTTGTATTTGATAATAGTTGTAAATGGCGTTCTGGTTCTTAATTATGTGGTATCTTCGGTAATAACCATAGTAAATGTGATTTAGACTGTTTTCGACTTGAGCTTTCTAGTACTTATCACGCACGTCTTTTGAAATAATTTTATTGACCGTATTGGCATGGAAATCTTTAGGTTAAAAGTGTGGCAGTTCGCAAGAACTACTTGGTTAAAATACTTTTATTAAAATCAAATTGATCCGTAATTGCTATCATGTCATTTACGGGTTGTGTCCATAGTGCGACGAATTTGTGGGATGGTTGACTTTGTATTTCGAAAATACTAGAGACTTTTAAACTGATATAGAACATAGGGGCACTAGTACTGTTGTTTAATAACCATTCCAATATTAGTGATGCGATCACTAAAATTCATTACGTGCACATTATTAAAAAAAGTGCAGAACAAAGTTTTGAGAAACACGTGTCATACGCCTATTTTAATTGTATGTACTTATTGATTTGTATAAGCACCAGTAATTTGATTATTATATAATTTTAACGTGTAAAACCACTTGCAGTAAGTGCAGTGTAAAAAATAACTGAGTTGCCATTATTTGTGTAACTAGATGTTAGTAATTAACTTGCAGGCTAGTCGCATCAACTTTTGACCTGTAGTTTATGTAGAAACACAAAAAATGCGGTTTAACAATTGTAAAAACAGACAATCGTACAATGAATACTAAAATTTCCAAATGACTGCATTGGTTTTTTAGTTCAGTTTGTAACCACAGTTGCAAAATGATAAATAATTTTGCCTAGCTTTCAAGTTTATTATATTTTCATAGATATCTTTAGGCCTTCATCTAAAAATTTTCACAAATATATTTAACTGACAGGCTAAGTGATACATTTTTTTTGTGAACATAGCTTACAAACTTTTTGAAGGTAAGGAATGTTGAGAGATATTTTATTCTGGCAAATTATTATATATAGGCTACCGAGTTTGTACAGTATTTCGAATAACATCCCTCATAAGTTAATCCCAAATGTAGACTTTTACAACTTTTGTAACTTATGGCTTTTTATCGTTTAATTCGTTATCATTAAAATTGTATGTACTAGTAAATATCATTTTTAACCTCGGGCGCCATGTTGTACAAAATAACATTACATAAATTTACGTTTCGGGCCAGAGTTCGTGCAACACGAACTAGTTTTGTGAAATAGATTACCTGAAATAAAACATACACAAAATATCATATATAAATTACTTTTATTAGTATTGAACTTGTATTTTAATACATATTGGAAAAACGATTAGACCCACATATTACGCATGGGCGTTTTAAAAAGCAATTTACCCTCCAAAATCATAACATGTAATATAAAATGTGTTATATTAGATAATATAGATATACATATCTTTATATATTGTTGCGCACAACCCAGCGCTTAGAATTACCCACTCGCCCTCTCACTCTCTCTCTCTCTCATCCTGGTACAATTCTTTATTATTTTTATGAGCTCATTTTGTAAATTAAAATTTTGAATACTTGAATTTATTTGTTATTTTGGTCATTTCAAATTAAGTTTGATGTGGAAATAAAATATGTATATGTGTGTTGATGGAACGTTCTCACCAAAAAGTCGTGTAGGCCTCCTCGCACTGCTAGAATCGTCTCGATCCGCACAATCGGTAGTGTTTTACTTCGGTTTACGGCGCACCGTCATGTCGACCCACGAAAACTCCTCGGACCGATTCTACACGCTGATCTATATGGGACGATCCATCGGCCGATGACGCCTACACGATGCCGAACTTTTAACGTTCTTCACAACATGTTTTCTGATATTTATATAGTTTATTAACCACTTCTAGTGATTCAAAAGTTAAAATTCACTTGGCGTGAACGATCTGCCGGCCGGCTGCGATCACTGTTGCTGATGAAATGACGCCGAGTCTTTGTTACATATTTCCGAGGTGGGGTGAATCTACGTCACAAGCCCTTTGTTAAGCTGTTGACAGCATCCTGTTGTTGACAAAAACAAATTCCTGGCCGCTCACTTCATTAAGGATCGTCACTTTTATCGCAACAAATGACATACTGTTTTTGTGATGTTTCACGTTTTTTGCTACGAATCGGTCCAAATCCTGGCAAATATTATACAGTCCACTCACGATATATTCATACAGGTTATTTGATGTTTGTTTAATTATGACCAAACTAAGGAATACAATATTTATGGTTTTATATACCATATTTAGGGTAATTACAAATTGTACCATAATTGTACCATTACAAAACCCCCTCAATGAAAGATTGTGTGTCGAAGCACAAAAACTTTCATTGACCCTTTCATACTTCCTAAAGGGATCATCCAGGATAAGTCGCCACAACCCCCTGTAGTGTTAATATAAAAGAAAATAACAACTCACCCTTGGTCTGATGATGATGACTGTACCTATATGACCTTACTGGACTTCTCCTTTGAGATCCCAACACCATAAGGCCACTTAGGCTCGTAACGCCCCTGCTCTGACGCGCTGGCCAGCTCAGGACCGCTGTCATATCACCAAACACTGAAACAATAAACGATAAATCTTAAAATAGTGGCTTGGTAAATTACTCTATCCTCAACCGATCTGGTTCCCCTTAGCTAGGTGCTGGTTTGTGCTAATAAGCACTGGGTTTGCTTGATATAGTAATAATACTAAGATATAGTTATAAAAATTATCCTACTAAAACGTAACTCTCAAGAATTATAAAGAATTTCCTTTCTCCATATTGACAAATCCTGAATTTATAAATTGTTTCGATTTCTATCGATAATATTTATCTCTTTCCATTTTATAATTATTGTAATTATAAAATAAACACATTGATATAAAAAGAATTAAAATCTAATTGAAAATATGAAAATTCCACTCTAAATCTCCCAAACGTGGAGAAAAACAAATTATCTTGATATAAAAGAATTAATAAATCTGTATGGTATTATTTATTTATAAATCTTATTGAATGGTTAGATTAAAATTATTATGATTCTTCTTATTATTATTATTATTATTATTAACAGGTAATAATCTGTTATTAACAGCGCCAATTATATTTATCCCTTCATACACATTATTTCCATGTTATAAAGTCATGTTAAAAATTTTATAACATAAATACATAATACATTTTACATAATAATACACATTGATACTTATATTAATACATTTTAAATATTTAATCATATTTAATCTTGATTAAGATTTACATTACAAGATATGCACTAACATTTGCATAATTTATTTGAAGTTGCATTTAAGTTAAAAAATTACAATTTCAATTAATTATTTAGACATCAATTATTATTTATTATAATTATAAAATTCATTTTAAATTTATTATTACATTCTTATAATATTATTATTTCATCATTATTCACTTCCTATTACCTCTGTACTCTGAACTTTCTACCTACCTAACCTTTCACCTTCTATCACTGTTTAGTCTGGATAACTCCTATATTCATTATACTTTTACTTATTGTAATCTTACTCACCTTCTTCTAACTAACCACCAAATTTACCTATCATGACACCAATATCTCAATTATAAACACCTTTACTAATTTCATTTAAATCCTATGGCACCGCTCGTCTTTGCAATGGGTTGGGTGTTCCCTAAATGGCTATATACATTCATAATTTTTTGCCCTTCCAAAATATTCGTTAAACACTCCCTTAAACTACGCTATTTCCTGCCACAACACTATAAGTTGGCTACTCCTTATCACCTCACCCCCACTACAGAATTCATCAATAACAATTATATGTTTATACCTTTACTTTATTCACCTCTACAAATAATCACTAACTACTGTGTCCCTAAATATCTAATAATTCTCTTTGTCTTATTTACTTCAAAATTCTTAACTATCTAACTCCCATTTTCTACAATTAAACTCATCTGCATTTTATCTATCTATCCCTGCTTAAACACTTACTGTAATCATTGACAATTGTCTTATATAATTCATCTCTCACCTACTCATAACATTACCTCTCAAAATTCAAATATATATTCTTATTTAATCATTTATTTAATTATTCATTAATAATTACCTTCATTAAATATTAATTAATAATTTGACTTCATTAAAAACTTTCTATTAATTAATAATTTACTTCTGTTATTAAAGTACAACTTTCTTCTGTACTATTTTAATTCAATAATAAAGAATGATTACTCTTTAATTGTTATTCCATTATTTAAAAATATTATTATTAAACATGTTAATGATTAAAATACATAATAATACATACTGGTGTACACAAAATATACCTGTAAAATACATAAATACATTGTTACATAAATACATTTAATACAATGAAAATATACACTCCAACTCATTATTTTGTTATTTATCAAACTCAGTCCATAGCAGTCCAATTCAATACCACTTTTCACACATATATTTAATGTTCATTACACCATTGAAACAGTCTATCCACCATCGTTGAACAACATTCTTATCTTAGGTCTATTTAATTTATTATTTAATGAATAAATTTTATGAATAGTAACATTATATTCATGTTCATTTATCCAAATGTTATCAAACAAATATTTCAAGTCACGATCGAGTAGAGTTCCGTTTATCTCAGTAATATCATATGTCATTAATTGGTTATTTGTTTTATAATTATCGTCATAATTTTCTACCACAGGTAAGTAATTAATACCCTTATTATCATTTATCGTTATTTCAACTTCATTGTTATTATAAGGTAAGTATTCATTATTTTCATCCACCTTATCTATGCCTAACCTCCCTATCAATTCTCTGTATTTTCTATTTACTTTAAAAAATTTTATTACTTTCTTTTTCTCACAATATCTCTCTATATTTTCTCTCTTAATACATTTCTCTTCATAACACCAAATTACACACTCTCTCTCCAAATATGCAGGGGTCCCTAACATAAAATTGTTGCACCGCTTATTAGGTACACAAAAATACAAAGAAACTTTATTTGTAGACCTTTCGTCTCCCAAATATAAATTGAAGGAACATTTATCCTTATAAAAAATACGTGAAGACTTGTCTTTACCCCCTAACACAACATCAAAAGAAAATTCTACCCCCTGCACTCCTTGTACAAAAATACTTTCTCTAAACTCTCTTTCTGACTCAGTACACTCAAACACTTCATTTTCACTCATAATACTTTCATTATCATTTTCTAACATTATATTCTTACTACCTGTAATATTCTTACTATCTGTAAATTCATTATTTGAGTTATCACTCTTAATTACGTTATTGTTCAGTACTGCATTTTTCTGGGTACTACTATTTACCTTCTGGCTTTCTAATTGACTTACTAATTGACTTTCTACCAAATTTAAACACTTCTGTTGTATGTCTGTATTTTGTAACTAACTGACTTTTAACCGTGTCATTAACGGTGTCATAAATTAGCTCTATTTTAGTATCTAAATTATTAATTTTACTACTGTATTTTTCATCAACAATTGGTAGTGTGGTTTTCGGTATGTTATCACAACGGGTTTCTACTATACTAATTCTCTCATCAAAGTGGCAGTTTTGTCTTTTAATTTCATCTTTCATCTCATTGAAATTAATTTTAAAACTACTTTGAATCTCTTTAATTTCGTTATTCTGCTCATCTAATTTTTTGTCTAATTTTAATAGTAATTGCATCATTGCATTAGTTTCATCTGGTTTACTATCTGACATAGCTGACATGGATGTAGCGACCTTCTCTGTCTCTACAGATACAGGCGTATTTGCCTCGTCAGTCCGACTAGTTTGAGTTGGTTGGACATCCATTTCACTAGTTAAATTTACCTCAGCGGTACTGGTTTCTATTGCAATATTATCCTTATTACTCACATTGTATTATTTTATGTTACTAAAACAGATTTATTTATAACCTAAAATTTTAACCTTACCTTGCGCACGCTTTGCGTACTATAACGCTATTATTTCAGGTAATTATTTCACATACCGGTAGGTGTACTCTACATAAAATTATATTTTATGTCGAGTCCCTGTTCCAGAAGCCATCTGTAACTTATGGCTTTTTATCGTTTAATTCGTTATCATTAAAATTGTATGTACTAGTAAATATCATTTTTAACCTCGGGCGCCATGTTGTACAAAATAACATTACATAAATTTACGTTTCGGGCCAGAGTTCGTGCAACACGAACTAGTTTTGTGAAATAGATTGCCTGAAATAAAACATACACAAAATATCATATATAAATTACTTTTATTAGTATTGAACTTGTATTTTAATACATATTGGAAAAACGATTAGACCCACATATTACGCATGGGCGTTTTAAAAAGCAATTTACCCTCCAAAATCATAACATGTAATATAAAATGTGTTATATTAGATAATATAGATATACATATCTTTATATATTGTTGCGCACAACCCAGCACTTAGAATTACCCACTCGCCCTCTCACTCTCTCTCTCTCTCTCATCCTGGTACAATTCTTTATTATTTTTATGAGCTCATTTTGTAAATTAAAATTTTGAATACTTGAATTTATTTGTTATTTTGGTCATTTCAAATTAAGTTTGATGTGGAAATAAAATATGTATATGTGTGTTGATGGAACGTTCTCACCAAAAAGTCGTGTAGGCCTCCTCGCACTGCTAGAATCGTCTCGATCCGCACAATCGGTAGTGTTTTACTTCGGTTTACGGCGCACCGTCGTGTCGACCCACGAAAACTCCTCGGACCGATTCTACATGCTGATCTATATGGGACGATGCATCGGCCGATGACGCCTACACGATGCCGAACTTTTAACGTTCTTCACAACATGTTTTCTGATATTTATATAGTTTATTAACCACTTCTAGTGATTCAAAAGTTAAAATTCACTTGGCGTGAACGATCTGCCGGCCGGCTGCGATCACTGTTGCTGATGAAATGACGCCGAGTCTTTGTTACATATTTCCGAGGTGGGGTGAATCTACGTCACAAGCCCTTTGTTAAGCTGTTGACAGCATCCTGTTGTTGACAAAAACAAATTCCTGGCCGCTCACTTCATTAAGGATCGTCACTTTTATCGCAACAAATGACATACTGTTTTTGTGATGTTTCACGTTTTTTGCTACGAATCGGTCCAAATCCTGGCAAATATTATACAGTCCACTCACGATATATTCATACAGGTTATTTGATGTTTGTTTAATTATGACCAAACTAAGGAATACAATATTTATGGTTTTATATACCATATTTAGGGTAATTACAAATTGTACCATAATTGTACCATTACACTTTGTTAAAATTTTTGTTCCATTTTGGGCCTGTGATGCTTCTATAGTTAACAGATGTTTCTAGTAAACGCTTTATTAAAATTTGAGTTAAAATTTTCTGTAGCCTGATACCCAACTGATTTTTACATTTTTTTTTCAAGTTTTGACCTCTTAGGACAAGTGGGATTGTGGTGTTGGAAAATTTTGGAATTTCCAAAGCAATAGACTATATTCAAATTTTGGTTAAAATTCTCATTAATTTGATACCCCATGTGGATTTTTGTGATTTTTTTATAATTTTGCCTTCCATCCCCTGTATTTTTGGGGAGCTCAGCCTCAAAAACAATATGGTTCTGTAGGGTAAAAGTGTGGACACATGCCAAGTTTTACAAAAATCGGCTGATTCATTCAAAAGTTACTGAGATAATAGATAAGGATAGATAAATGCCAAATGGTCAAGTTAGAACTGAGAACTCACTTCACTGATTTAAATATAAACAAAATTGTACAAATTTCCTTATAAATGAGTTGCAGAAAGCATTAAAAAAGTAATAAAAGTCTTCATATTGTAGCAACTGATTAAGTCATATGATGAAAATTTTCTTAATATCATGAGTTATAAGTCAAGTAGAGTTCAGTAAATTGTTTTCTTGGGCAAATCGAAAGCTTAATAAAATTGACTGTGTAAATACAATGTGAAATGGGGGCACACAAAATGTTTGTATTTATTGTTGTCGTTTTTCCGTCCTTGTAAACAGAAATAAATATTTACAGTGTATGAAAAAAATACCATTTTGTTCCTGTTAAGGTGATTGTATATGATGATACGGGTCATGTCAGTAAACAACACACAGATTTTGGGCTGCCAAGTCAGGAGAGAAACACCTGCCTTCAGCTTGCGAGAATACTGCAGTACTGTGAGTGCCCTCAGTATTTACGTAAACATCTGTTTCCTGTACACAATGATCTGCAGCTTTGTGGACTGATCAATCCTCTTGATGCTCCCCATCACTTGCGGCAATCTGATGAATTTCCATACAGGTATATTTAAAAATTTTATTTTATCTTTTTTTGAGACCAATGTAATGGTCTTCTGACCTGAAGAGAAGTGCATTCAGATATGTATTACATAATTAGAAATTAAATCTTATCAACACTTATTGTCAGATCATTCACTCGCCTGTTCTAGTATCTGTTAGCACTGAAATTCAGTGGCAGCTGGTGGTGTCAAGAAGAGGGGGGTTGCAAGTTTTCATGAATGTAGGTAACTGTCACTTTTTGTATTCCTCATTATATTAACATAGTTATGAGGATAAAACTCAGATATTGGTTAAGACAGAATATTTTTAGCATACACAGTTTTCATAAAAATATCAAAATTTATTAGTTAAAAAAAAGGTTTAAATGTTAAATTTTGTAGCTCTTAAGTGCTACTTGTAAATGTATGTTTGTAATCATAAAATACGTATTTCATGGTAGCAGATCTAATAGTTTTAAGCTTTAGTATCTTTCCCCAGGTGTTTGTTACATTGTGAGTAGTCTAAATTATGTAATACTGCCAATGGTGGCTAGTTAAGTGTTATTTTACAACTGTTGAAATATTCTAATTAGATTGTAACAGGACAGATTAAATCATTTTAATAAATGTTAATTCAATGAGTGGTCAGCCTCAGGGGAACCTCTTTTTTACCCACATGCTGACAATTTTATTATGAAACATCAGTCTGTGTTGATGTCTGGCGTCAGTCTGGCCAGACGCGTTATGCAACCACCTACAGTTTGCGCCTCCTGTGAATCACGGAAAACGCCAATGTCAGCCGGCAGTAAAAATTATAAGGATTCCCGGGCTGAGTGTCTGGACCTTCCGGCCAATCAGAGAAGGCGAAATAAAACACATACGCTGGCGCGAAGCCTGACCAACGCCCAACACCTACACAGTTGATTAGCAGTCATCAAGCAGTACAGAGCAGCTCAACACAAATCATCAAACAGTGCAGACGTAATTTAACTGTAGCCTCGGGTGAGATTTTTGGTAGGCCGAAAACGTTAAAGTAGGCCTACCAAAGAGTATAAAATGTAATAGCAGTTTTTAAAATGGTAAAGAGAACAACAGTGACGATGATATAGCAGTTTGATTTGGTCGGTGTGAGTGTCTTAACCAAAAGTGTGAAATGACATGTGGTGTAACGTTATGGATACGGAATACAGACAACAAAAGTGAAAAGACCAATTGGCCAATAGGTTGTAAATAAAACATTAGTAGTACATTAATGAGCTCAATAAAAGGGGGTTAAAAAGAAAAAATAGATAGAGAGAGAGAGTAAGAGCAGAGTACTGGTTGGGGGTAAAATATTTCTATAATAAATTAAAGTATAATAGTTTTTGTATTATTATATAACGAAGAGAAAAAGATTAGTGTGGGTGATTCCATATAAAGTGATCAAATCCAAATTACCTCACCATTTTTTATGGGGTTGATCTTTTATATTAGATATATCTATGTAAAAGAAACTTAAATATGAAAAAAATTATTTTTTATCTCCTCTAGTTTTTTTAAAATCTTTTTTTAAAGTTACAAAAAATGTGCGTTTTTGTGCTTACGTGGATTTACGTTTTATTCAATATCTCAGGCTAGAATCGAGATAGAAAGGTAAGATAAAGACCATTCTTTTCAGAATTCAACTAGCTTTAATTTGATATACAACATGACAGTATTTCAAGTACTTAATATTTTCAACCCCTGAACTCAAAATTTTAAAAGTTAATTCCAAAAAACGCATATGATTTAAAATTTTCAAAAGAATACCATGAATTCTTAATGTTATTACTAAGTTGTGTACAAAATTTCAAGTTGGGATCTCAATGGGATCACACCCAAACCTTAAAATTAGTTTTATTAAACACGGACATTTTCAAGATCATAAGTCCAAACTTGGCTTTGAAAGGATTTATCATTCAGCGTATTGTTATAAAAGTCGATTAAAAACCTAATTTAATCTTGTTTAGACCTTTTATAACACATAATAACAATTAATGGCTTATAGAAAATATACTAAAGTAATATTACTTGTGCATCACTATTTTTTAGAATAACCACTAACAAAAATTAAGCACATACAAAATTCTTTTATTTAAAAACCAATTTTTTAAATATAATTAAAACTTAAAACATTTAAAATTAAGTGGATTTTCTTTTTTTGTACAAGGAGAGAGGGTATAGGTTACAGTAGAAGGTGGGATGAGTCAGAGGAGTGGGGGGAGTAGTGTGATGCAATGCAATGATGCAAGACTTGAAATCTCTCCCTGCTAATTTTTCCTCCAGTCAAGGCAGTCAGTATGCTATCTTCTTCTGCACTTGTGAGTAGTGATTTGTGAATGTGTTTATTTAGACAAGTGAAAAAGTACGTTAGGCAGATGTTATTGAGTGAATATTAATGTTGAAAGTGAAGTGTGTTTTTTACAGTTTTAGTTTTTTTAATTGTTAGTTTTAATGAATGAGTTAACAATGCTAAACTAGAGATGGAAAAGACACACAAAAAATCTGGTACAGGGTTTAAAACAATTTATTGTTGTAATCCTTTTGAGAAAAGTAATCACAAAGTTTTAAAAAGTCTTAGACCAGTACAAGAGTGGATGTTTGAAATAAATAGTGAAGTAAGACCTGGGATGAAAATTTGTGACAGCTGTCGTAAGCAGCTATTGAAAGAAAAAAATAATTTAGATTCTGTAGAGTTGGATTAACCTTCGTCTTCCCAAACAGACACCCAAGTTTACCGACCCTAATTTATCATTAGAGTATTTAAACAAATCACTTTCAAATATTGAAGAATCACCAATTACAAAGAAAAGGTTGCATTCACCTGGTTACTGTAGAAAGAAATTGGGAAAAGTCACTAAAAAGCTCACTCACGAGTTGGTTGGAGATACAAGCTTCTCTGAGAATGAAGAGCAAGTTAATCTAGATTCGGAAATAATTGTACAATTGAAAGAAAAATTCCAAAACACTATAAAAAAAAGTGAAAAGTTCTTGATCCTCACAACAATACCTAAAAGTTGGAATATAAAAAAAATTGAAAATGAGTTCCATGTCAGTAACAGGATGGCCAGAAAGGCTAAATCACTAGTTAAAGAAAAAGGAATAATGTCATGTCCAGATCCAAAGCCAGGAAAAACTTTAGACCAAAATGTTGCGGATAAAGTCAAAGATTTTTACAACTCTGATGATGTGAGTCGAATTATGCCAGGCAAGAAAGATTTTGTATCAATGAAAGTAAATGGAAAGAAGGAACATGTTCAAAAGAGACTGGTTTTATTGAATTTAAAAGAATGTTATGAACTATTCAAAAAAACTGAATCAGTTGCCAAAATTGGTTTTTCAAAGTTCACTGAATTAAGACCGAAGAATTGTATCTTGGCTGGGGGAAATGGAACACATTCGGTTTGCGTGTGCACAACGCACCAGAATGTAAAATTAATGATTGTCGGAGGAAAGCTGAAGGAGATGAAGATTGATGAAGCTTCTGATCTTGGTGATTACAAACAATGTTTGTCACAAATAATGTGCCAAGAAAAGACCCCTAACTGCTACCTAAACAAATGTGAAAAATGTCCAGGAGTTGCAAAATTAAAAGAAAAACTTTTGAACCACTTTGAAGAGGGAATGATAGAAACCATCACATACAAACAATGGGTTTCTGTGGATAGATGCACATTCGAAACATTTTGCAAGACTGTAGAAGAATTTGTGGACAGTTTTTGTGAACAACTTGTTGGACTAAAGAAACATTCATTTATAGCCAGTCAGCAATCCAAGTACTACAAACATTTAAAAGAAAACATCCAAGAAGATGAACCAGTTGTAAGTTTGGACTTTTCAGAAAACTACTCTTTCATTGTCCAAGACGAGGCACAGTCCTTCCACTGGAATAATGACCAAGCTACTGTGCACCCTTTTGCCATTTATTACAATGAGAAAGGAAAAATTAAGTACACCAGCTTTGTAATAATATCAGAATGCTTGATTCATGACTCGGTAGCAGTCCATTTATTTCAAAGGAAGTTGATATCATTTCTAAAAAATCATGTGCTGCCCAGTTTGAAAAAGATTTATTATTTCTCAGACAGTTCAGCTGCGCAGTATAAAAAATCGAAAAAACTTTATCAATATCTACAATCACAAAAATGATTTTGGAATTGAGACGGAGTGGCACTTTTTCGCAACCGCTCACGGCAAAGGAACTTGTGATGGCCTGGGAGGGACTGTCAAACGGCTTGCAGCAAAAGCAAGCTTGCAAAGACCGTATAGTGAACAGATAATGACCCCTTCACAACTGTTTCTTTGGAGTCAAGAAAATATACCAAAAATTAAATTTGAATATTACACAAACTTGGATTATTCAGAAGAAGAATCTTTTTTGAAATATCGTCTACAAGAAGCTGAAACTATTAAAGGAACGCAACAGTTTCACACTTTCATTCCTCACAGTTCAACTGAATTGAAGTTGAAGATTTTTTCCTTATGTGACGACTCTTGCATACAAGAAATTGTTGAAGGAGGTAAAAGTTTGTCAATGGATGAATTTTCAGGTTACGTTACGTGTGAATATGATCGGCGTTGGTGGTTGGCGAGTGTCCTATCAAAAGACTATGAAAGTGAAGATGTAGAAGTAACATTTTTACATCCTTCTGGTCCTGCTCCCTCATTTGTTTTCCCACGCAACCCAGACATTTTAAAAGTGAACATAAAACGAATCTTAACTCGAGTGAATCCGAACACAGCTACAGGAAGAACTTATGTAATTTCCAAAAACAAAACCATTGCAGCAACAAAGAGCTTAAGTTCAAGACTTCAATTCACCTAATCATCAATTTGAACATTCAAAAATACATAGTCATCACTCTTAAAATCAGGTTTGTTTTCTACTAGAATTGCTATTTGTAAGAAGTGACATAGCCATTAAACATCTGTTGTTCTATCTTAAGTACCAGTATTACAGAATTTGTAGACTTAGGCTTATATACTTATTGTAAATATATAAATTATGCTTTATATCATAATATGAAAAAACTTGCATTTTACAAACTGTTAGCTTTTTATTGATCATTACATAACTTGGACATGTTTTGAATAAAAAATGTATACAAGTTGTCTATATTTACGTTGCAAGCTTATGTATATAATTTTTTAAAATATGATCCCATTAAGATCCCAACTTGAAATTTTGTACACAACTTAGTAATAACACTAAGAATTCATGGTATTTTTTTGAAAATTTTAAATCATATGCGTTTTTTGGAATTAACTTTTAAAATTTTGAGTTCGGGGGTTGAAAATTTTAAGTACTTGAAATACTGTCATGTTGTATATCAAATTAAAGCTAGTTGAATTCTGAAAAGAATGGTCTTTGTCTTACATTTCTATCTCGATTCTAGCCTGAGATATTGAATAAACCGTAAATCCACGTAAGCACAAAAACGCACTTTTTTTGCAACTTTAAAAAAAGATTTATAAAAACTAGTGGAGATACAAATTTTTTTTTTATATTTTAATTTCGTTTTATGTGTTTATTCAATAAACCAAAAACTAATCAAAAAGAAAAACATGAGGGAAAAATGTATCTTTTATTTTGATCACTTGATATGGAATGACCCGTGTGATAAAATAAAATCATATTTGTTTAGTAATATAACCATGTGTTAGAGTAGTTATTACGTCATAACAATTTCCTAGTCTTCTGTGCTGAAAAATGCGTGTAACGTTCCGGGGAATTTTCTGAAGTGAGGGTGGTCAGATAGCGGGATTATTTTAATTTTTTATAAGGGAAAGAGTGTAAAAGTTTACATATTCATCTATAAAATATGTTGGCGGCCCTGGGATTTTTGGTGTTTAGAAGATAAGTTTATAAAGGTAAGTAATATTCTGGCAGCAGTGAGTTTTTTATTATTCTGTACTTGTAAAAGGTTTAGACCGTTACAAGATATCAATTACATTTACTTAGTGATAAAACAGAGCATAAATATAATGAAATTAAAAGCCTACTTACATTATTTAAACAGAAAATCTGTTCTTCTCTTTTTATTTTATGTAAATCTGTCAATCACTTGCTGTTTAAATCTGGTATATTCATTATTAAGTCCTTGAAGATGGAGAGCATAGCAGGAGTGTGTCTGAGAAATACTGTTTCTGAGAAATGTCTTTATACATTTTAAAGTAGAGAAACATCTTAATTTTCAGCTGTTGTAGTCAGGATGGTAGCCAAAATGTCCAGCTGTTTTGTGCATTCACTAAAGGTGTTTTGTAGTTTGGTTTGTCTTTATAAACGAAAGTAAACTTACAGTTCCAGATGTGTTTCAGAATTATTCTGCACTGTATTAAGTATAAATTTCTGAATGAAGTTTATTTGAATTTAAAATAGGGTGCTCTTTGCAACGGTTTTGAAAACTTTTTCAGGACATTTTGATTTAAAGGAATGAAAGTTGTCACATATAAAGAGGCAGCTGCAAGGTGGCCTGTAAAGGTAAATCATTCTTTGATCTGTGTAATACATATGTCATACTTTTACAGCATTCTTTTTCCATTCTTCCTTCTTATCTACCTTCATATGCTTAGGATTCATTTTTCACTAGTATCCAAGTCACTTGTAATTATATTCAAAAACTTACGTTAATAGTTTCCGTCAGTGACTTACTTTTGACTCTACGACGCGTTTCAAGACATATGTCTCATCATCAGGTATTTCACTCCACAGAAGAGGTTGTCAATACATTAAAATAAAATTACATTCGTTTATTTATTTTATTTTAATGTATTGACGACCTCTTCTTTGGAGTGAAATACCTGATGATGAGACATATGTCTTGAAACGCGTCGTAGCGTCAAAAAGTAAGTCACTGATGGAAACTATTAACGTAAGTTTTTGAATATCATACGCTTAGCTGGTGTACTAGATTCTGATTCTGATTCTGTTCCAGTTAGGGCTACTACATTGATATTTTTTCTAAGTGTTAACATAATTTGTTTAAACACAGACAACTTTTTTTACCAAAGGTTCAAGTTTCACATTTTGTAATTTCCCAAATAAAATTTCGGTTAGTGGCATAATTTTATTAAAGAAATTCAGCCAAAAAGCGACGGTTTCACTATAGTACGGGACTTACCATAATAAGCTTCGAGGTTATGCAATAGTAACTGCTCTTCCCCGCCCCTCGCCCTCCAGCATTGTCGCACGTTACACTTGGTTATGTGTAGGTAAAGGCGGGGAGGGGAGGTCTGTTACAAACACTGGCAATACCGCAGTGGCCTCGAAGCTTATGATACGTCTCACATAATAGCTGTCTTCAAATGGCCTGAAGCTTGGGAAAGAGTAGCATCATTTCTTAAGTGACTGGAATCTAAAATAGTTTCAAGCATTTTTCTTTTTCTTTAATTGTCTAAGTGATTATAAATAGTAGTTATACTTCTGGACTGAAAATTTTATCTGGTTGGAGCAGAATGTGGCAGTCTCTGTTATACAACTTAATCTAGACTTCACTGGGTCCTGTGTGAAAAATATGTACAGATCCCTTGGATATTTGTAAAAAATTTGAACTTACTTATTTATGGATGAAGCTTTCGTCATCATCAAATTGATCTGATGCTATGAAAGTATATACTGTATATTGAGCTCCCATATAAGATTCTTGAATAATAGCTTGAATGCCTCAAAAAGATCCGACCATTACTGAAGCTCCATTGTATATCTGAGCAATAAATGTATGCGGAGTTAACTTTAATGAGTTTACTCATTAAATTTGAGTCAACTTAGTTCATCTACTATACAACCAGCCAGTGTTTGAGAATTATACTGAAACAAGAGGTAGAAAATTTCAAAATCTACTGGTTTGTCATTAACTACATGTTGAAAAACTAAAGCCATTTGAAGTGTATTTGATACATCACTCATTTTATCACCATATCATAATGGCTAACAAATTAATGTGTTTTATTTCTTCTGAAATTTGTTCAAGGCAGACTTCTAGCATTATCTCTAAAAGTTCATTTTGGATTGTTTTTGAAGTACCCTTAAATACTTTAGCTCTTCCAAATGACTTTTCAAGGCAATGTCTAATTCTGTGCTAAAGTTAATGATGAACACTGATACTCCGCCTATAAGGACTATCCAATTGTTCTCCCACATTGACACTTCCTAAAAGAGCTAAATGTAAACTATGTTTAATATGAATTTCGGAAGTTTCGTGTTTTTTGCATGACTTGGATCAGTAAAGCTTGATTTTGCCCAAGGACTGTCACCCACATAAAATCAGGTCCCTGAATACACAAGGGAAGCAAAACAAAGTACAGTAGGACCTTGATAATCTGGCACGGTCGGGACCGAGAGCGTGTCGGATTATCAAATTTTCGGGGCTATCAAGGCGTTTAGATTAAATAACGGGATAACAGTACAGTACACCTGTTATTGTGCAGTTTCATAGGTAAATTTATTATTTAAATTACATAGGACCATGTTCAGTTACAACAGTAAACATTTTCTTAAAATTAAACATTTAAAACAAAATCAATAATTCGTCCATGTTAGGATGATTGTTAGGGATTGTCCATGGAGGTCGATGCCACATTGGTTGTCGTACTTGAGGTTTATTTAAAAAATGATCTTATATCAACTTGGCTTTTGCTGTTAGATCTTTTGTTTAAAAAGTCATTGCGGATTATATGAAGATTCATAACTTCATCCATGTTGTAATGTTTATTTGTCTCCACAAATTTTACAAAAGTGTTTATCGCATCGGTTGCCTCGCGCCAAGTAACATTATTTGACGCACTACTCTCTTCTTCCTCATCACTTTCCACTTCTTGAACTGTTTGAGGATTTAACACACTTTGAATTATCATTTCATCATTTATCTCCTCCACAGTAGGTTCGTCCTTGTCAACATCTAGCCAGTCAGACACTTCATCATCAGACATTTTTGACAATGATGAACAGCCTTCTGCAGCATTTTTAACAGTCTCCAGCAGTTGACTCAGGATCATCCGGGTCATCTAGTTCATTATGTTCACTAAGGGGATTGTCCATCACAGCTGGCCATAACTTTCTCCATGCTTTTATTAACGTATCATTTTTTACTTCTTGCCAAGCAACAGCAGCTGCAAAAATAGCATCTTTCACATTAGAAGTTGATTGAAAGTCTTTTACACTACAGTCTGAGTAAACGAGTCCTTGAATAAATGAAATATTTATTTGTACTTAATTATATTTGCACTTAATTGTACTGTATTTGCACTTAAAGTTCTGAATTACTCCTTGATCCAGGCTGAATCAAAGGGGTTATGTTTAGAGGGAGGTATTTCACTGTTATATTTGCTGACTTTAAAGCTGGAAACACATTGCTATCACGTCATGTGAGCTCACGTGAATTCATGTGATAGTAAAAAATGTGAGAGTGGGTTTTCAGCTTGAGTTAAATTGCTTGGAGGCACACTGTCTTCACACCATGTATATCACGTGATGTCACGTGACATAGCTGGCCGTTTCACACCTCATGCGAATCACATTTTCTGTTCAACCACACTTTTGTGATGCGTAAGGTGACACGTACATGAAAATGGAGGAGTTGTTAATAGAAAAAGTGAGATTGCACGAAGTACTTTACAATATTAAATCTATAAATTATAGAAATCAAAAAAATAAGACAAGAGGCACGGGAAGAAATAGGAAATGATTGAACATGACAGGTAACAAAATACAAATTATAATTATAATGATAATTATGTATTGTAGTAATATTGTATATACTCTTATAACGCTGTTCCCGTGAATTTCACTTGTAACGTTATTAGCTGTTAAGTTTATTAGTTTTTAACATACTAGAACTTTTTTTATTACTTGTACTGATTAAAAAAATACTCTATTTATATCAGCGTGGATCAAAATTAAAGAGTTCAGCCTGATAACAATTAGTTAGTGATATTTTTTACACTACGTCAGTTTTTTATTATATGACAATAATACCTGGTCATTGATAAAATTTAATATGAATAATGTTTTGACAGCACAGAAGATAATCTCTTTACACATAATTCACACAGTAAACACATTTTATAATTTTTTATTGCAAGAACGTAGTTTAGAACATTAGAATGTAGACCTCATAAACTAGAACAAATTTAGCTTCTGAAGATGCTACGCATTGAATACACACTAGCAAAATGAAAAATTTAAAAATAACTTAAGGTGTTTATTAAAAAAAAGTATGAAATCGCATTTTAACAAGATTTTCTTGTACAAATATAAACTAAAATACAGTAAGTATAACATTTCAGGAATATTTAAACTGAGTTGACATGAGTATGATTGTAAATTATAAATGTTTTGGTTTAACGCTATCTCAGAGTACAATCAAACAAAATACGTTTGGTACAGTCTTAAAGCTTGTGTGTGTTTGGTACTAAAATCAATCACATTACAAAACTTAATTTTTTACAATCAAAAATAGGCAGTCTTCGTAGTTTATGAATATAATTATTAAAAACTGTGACGTTAATTCCGATTTAAAATATTAGGCCTACTACCGACGGACACAAAATATGAAAATAATGCAAGCCATTACTTCTATTATTATTAATTCACTTAAATTTGTATTTCATTATACGTACTCTATTGGATTCAGTTTTAATTGTTAATGCTTAAACTTCTATTCGTCCATGATAAATAACATCTTGTTGCCATGGCAACGAACCGACGGGAATTAAAATAATTTTTAAAGTTTTCTCGAACTTGGAAAGCTTTACTTGTTGCATTTCTTCGAAGCATTTGCGTATTATGAAAAGCAGACATAGATAAACATAAAGGTTCAGCTTCAGTAGGTAGATCTCTTTCTTTGCAGAGCATGTTATGAAGGCAACATGCAGCTAAAACCAGTTTATCAGCGGTTTCAGGCTGTACCTCTAAAGGTTTTCTGAATATTCTCCAGCGTGCACTAAGAATTCCGAAGGCGTTGTCTACTACTCTTCGACAACCTGTAATTGAAAATTTTTTTGCTCATCTCCTCGTAGGTGGTTGCGACTGGTCGGAGAAGGAACGTTTTCAGCAGAAACGCTTCATCACTGACAATAACATGTGGCTGAGGTTCACTGTTTTCCGTTAACGGTGTAGCAGGCGGCAGAGAAAAATTATTTGTTTCAAGTTTCTTCCCAAAGTTTGATGTAGAAAAAATAGAACCGTCACTGTTTCTACCATATGAACTGACATCAATAGCAATAAATTTATATTCCGCATCGACTAATGCTAAAAGCACAATGGAATGACTCCCCTTATAGTTATAGAACGCTGATCCAGCATTAATTGGGCATTGAATAGTAATGTGCTTGCCGTCTAAGGCAACAACACAATTCGGGAAGTTCCATAATTCTTTATATTTAGCTGCTGAAATTTTCCATATTTCTTCTGTTGGTTGTGGCATTACTACAGAGCCTTGTCTATAACTGAAGCCCAGACTTCGAAACGAATTACCAGTTGCCAAGTATCTGAAAATAATTAGGTTTATGAACATTTTATTTTTCATTCCCGTACACTTTGTAGAGGGAGATGGAAGGCTACATCAATCTAATATTAAATTTTGAATATTTATAACTCAGAAAGCTATGAATATTTATCTCAGAAACTATGAAAACAGAGATCTGATATTTATCTTACTTTTCCTGAAATGAAATACTCTTTTTTACTTCCATGTTCCTTAAGGCAATGGAAGTATGGTGATGGCAAAAAAATCGTGTTTAAGATTATTGCAGATTCTGATTGTACTACACTCAAAAAATGAAAAAAGTCGTTTTTCGAAAAGCGTCTGTGTGTGTGTGTGTGTGTGTGTGTGTGTCTGTGTGTCTGTCTGTCTGTCTGTAGATTTTTTTTCTATGGCAAACGATAACAGCCGCAAATTCGAACAGAATCAAATGATGTTTTGCATACAGCCCTGTATTGTAGAGTTTTCAATACCTGTTGGTGTTGGTGAAGATCGGTTAAGGGAAAGGGGTAGTTTACCTGCAACATTTTATGTTTTAACAAGGGTTATTTTTTATATGACGAACGAGTGCGCACTCAATGAAAGCCGGCTGGACACTGAATGTTATCAGTTACAGATAAATTTTAATGCTGTGTCATACAATGGATTCGACTTGAAATGTAAGTGGTCGTTTAATATGAATTTACGGTAGTATTTGTCATTATGTGCTTTATATATTTCAAATTCTTCACGTGCATTTAAATAAGCGCCCTTACCACAGACATGTATGGGTTTCAAATTGGTGTCAAAACTTGTATAATTATGGTTCTCCTGTATAAGATGACGAGCATAGTTAGACTTTATATAAGATTGTGTTGTCAAGTCTTTTACATTATGCTTAGGAGTGTGCTCAACGAAACGTTTATAAAAACCTCTCCCTGTAGGACCGATATAAAAGCATTCGCAGTCATTACAAGAAAGCTTATAAACACCTGTTTTCATTTCCAAAGGTGTACTGGTTCTATTACAAAGCCTATTAAACAGATTGCTATTGGTTTTAAATGTTACAGTTCTATTGTTATTATTTAATACTTTTGATAAAATTTTGGGCATAATACTGGTGTAGGTTGTTGAAATAAAGGTTGGTTCCTTATCTTGTATCACTCGTGGTTTTGACAATTTACGGTTATGCTTTTTAAGGAGGTTATCAACCATGGAAGATGTGTAACCATTGGCAACAGCAATGTGTTTTATAATATTTAATTCACTTCTAAAATCATTTTCATTAAGAGGTGTTGTTAACAATCTGTGTATGAAATAATTATATTAATTATATGTGTATGGTTACATTGTAAACATACCGGCTGACTCACACCACCCATTCTCGCAGAAAATGGCGGCTTATAATTATTATAACTTATAATTATCAATACCTATTGGTGTTGGTGAAGATCGGTTAAGGGAAAGGGGTAGTTTACCTGCAACATTTTATGTTTTAACAAGGGTTATTTTTTATATGACGAACGATAACTGCCGTTAATTCAAACAGAATCAACTACGTTTTTGCATACCTTTTTGAACTAAAGAGAACTCAAGGTCTGTTGATTTTGTTGAAGATTGGTTAAGGAAAAGGGGTAGTTTATCACCAAAGTTTTATGTTTTAAAAAGGGTAATTTTTTTATGACGAACGATAACTGCCGAAAATTCAAAGAGAATCAAATAATTTTTTGCACGCTTGCTTGAATTGTAGAGGACTTTAGGCCTATTGATTTTGGTGAAGATCGGGTAAGAGAAAGGTGTAGTTTACCTGCAACGTTTTATGATATGTACCGCTAAATGTAACTTAGGATGTGATAGGCCAACTGAAGCCTAGAACTAAACATTGTATTTTTGTCAATTTAAGATGTTTATTATGTTAAGCATTGTTATAAAAGAACTTTATACGTATCCTAGTTAATGTAAATAACAATCATTCAATCAGTAATTAGTTATAAGACATAAGTTTATCAAAATATTGTATCGACTAATCGATTTTTATGACGAATGATAACTGCCGCACATTCAAGCAGAATCAAATAATGTTTTGCATGCATCCCTGAATTGTAGAGGACTTTAGGCCTATTGATTTTGTTGAAGATCGGGTAAGAGAAAGATGTAGTTTACCTGCAACGTTTTATGATAAGTACCGCTAAATGTAACTTAGGATGTGATAGGCCAACTGAAGCCTAGAACTAAACATTGTATTTTTGTCAATTTAAGATGTTTATTATGTTAAGCGTTGTTATAAAAGAACTATATGTATCCTAGTTAATGTAAATAACAATCATTCAATCAGTAATTAGTTATAAGACATAAGTTTATCAAAATATTGTATCGGCTAACCGACTTTGTGAAACGTATACAGTTGTCCATATTTCAGCCAATCACGCATCTATATTTGAATAATGTTACCCAGCTTTCCAAGTGTGAGATAAGCCGAAAATCTGTTACCGTTAAAATAACTGACTTTTTTCAAACTTCTGAACGGATAAGGTTGTTAGAATCTGCCGGTCAAATTACTCGTTAATTAAAAGTTTATTCCAGGGTTAATAGTGTCATAAAATTGCAAGGTGTATAATAATTTGCAATTCAGTGAATTTAAGGCAAGTATAGTTGAATATTAATTACTTATGTTAGTATAATATCCAGCAATGCACTTTGAAATAATTACACATTTGTCAATAATTATACCATCACCAAGACATTACCCATTATTCAAATAATCACTATTCTTGTTAAATTGTAAATTAAAAAATATAAGCATATGTTAAAGATGTTACTTTTTCATAACATGGTAACCTCAAAATGTCGAACATTTTCAGCCAAGATTTATTGTTTTAGATTAAGAACATATGGTTAATAGATGTAACTACTCTATTTAGTCTCTTTCTGACCTTTAGTTAGGTTATAAATCGGTTATGTGTTACAACAACTCTAAAATTTAGTATAAACCCTGCTGTACAGATAGCATTATGGTTTAGATTAGGTCATATTATTCATTGAAGGTATTTTAAGAGTTAGTTAATTTCACACTTATTCTTAAAGTCTCCCTTCAACTTCTGGTTATCATTGTTTGACTTAATACCCTTTTTACTTCCATATTCCTTAAGGAATGGAAGTATGGTGATGGCAAAAAAAATCGTGTTCGAGATTATTGCAGATTCTGATTCTACTACACTCAAAACATGAAAAAAGTCGTTTTCCGAAAAGTGTCTGTGTGTGTGTCTGTCTGTCTGTCTGTCTGTCTGTGTGTCTGTCTGTCTATCTGTCTGTAGATTTTTTTTCTATGTCAAACGATAACTGCCGCAAATTCAAATAGAATCAAATAATTTTTTGCATGCAGCCCTGATTTACAGAGTACTCGCGACCTATTGTTTTTGGTGAAGATCGGTTGAGGGAAAGGGGTAGTTTACCTGCAACGGTTTTTTTTTAGCAAGGGTAATTTTGTTTGTTTGGCAAACGATAACAGCCGCAAATTCAAACAGAATCAAATAATGTTTCGCATACAGCCCTGAATTGTAGAGTTCTCAAGATCTGTTGATTTTGGTGAAGATCGGTTAAGGGAAAGGGGTAGTTTACCTGTAACGTTTTATGTTTTAACAATGGTATTTCCTATGGCAAACGATAACAGCCGCAAATTCAAACAGAATCAAAAGATTATTTGCATACAGCCCTAAACTGTAGAGTTCTCAAGACCTATTGTTTTTGGTGAAGTTCGGTTGAGGGAAAGGGGTAGTTTACCTGCAACGTTTTCTTAACAAGGGAATTTTTTATGGAAAACGATAACAGCCGCAAATTCAAACAGAATCAAATAATGTTTTGCATACAGCCCTGATTTGTAGAGTACTCAAGACCTATTGTTTTTGGTGAAGATCGGTTAAGGGAAAGGGGTAGTTTACCTGTAACGTTTTATGTTTTAACAAGGGTATTTCCTATGGCAAACGATAACAGCCGCAAATTCAAACAGAATCAAAAGATTATTTGCATACAGCCCTAAATTGTAGAGTTCTCAAGACCTATTGTTTTTGGTGAAGATCGGTTGAGGGAAAGGGGTAGTTTACCTGCAACGTTTTTTTAACAAGGGTATTTTCTATGGCAAACGATAACAGCCGCAAATTCAAACAGAATCAAATAATGTTTTGCATACAGCCCTGATTTGTAGAGTACTCAAGACCTATTGTTTTTGGTGAAGATCGGTTAAGGGGAAGGGGTAGTTTACCTGCAACGTTTTTTTATCAAGCGTATTTTCTATGGCAAACGATAACAGCCGCAAATTCAAACAGAATCAAATAATTTTTTGCATACGTCCCTGAATTGTAGAGGTCTCAATGACTTTCGATTTTGGTGAACATCGGTTAAGGGGAAGGGGTTGTTTACCTGCAACTTTTTACGTTTTAACGAGAGTAAATTACTTGAAAATTTATTTAAACTTTTTGAAACAATGGTAATTGTTAAAAATAAAATAATTTTGTTGCCAGGCAATAAAATTATAATTTTTTCATTTTAATGTAAATCATGTATAAAAGAAAATATATCGCGCTTGGCAGGCGATATTAAGATTTAAATATAAATCTTAGAATATGGAAGTCATGTATGGTTCTCCATACCGATATTTTGTGTATTTGTTTGAATGACATATTTGGTTATTGGCACACCTAGGCCTTAATTTTTATTCTGCTTTAATCTTATAATACATTGTTTATATTGGTTACATTTTAACCACTACCTGGTGTCTTGTCTATCTTATGAGTTTACTACTGTTGGGTTGATTCTGAGACTCTGTATAACTTAATATTTAGTATCAGTCTCTGGGCTCCCTTTAGGCCCCCCAAGTTAGTTTTAACAGTGGTCTGTTCCTTACTATTGGATTACCTTTGAATATTGTTACTTGTTTCTCTAAATTAACTATTACAACTTCTAGTTTACTTCCATGTTCCTTAAGGAAATGGAAGTATGGTGATGGCAAAAAAAATCGTGTTCGAGATTATTGCAGATTCTGATTGTACTACACTTAAAACATGAAAAAAGTCGTTTTCCGAAAAGTGTCTGTCTTCTGTAGATTTTTTTTCTATGGCAAACGATAACAGCCGCATATTCAAACAGAATCAAATAATTTTTTGCATACAGCCCTGATTTGTAGAGTACTCAAGACCTATTGTTTTTGGTGAAGATCGGTTAAGGGAAAAGGGTAGTTTACCAGAAACGTTTTTTTTTTTTTAATCAAGGGTAATTTGTTTCTATGGCAAACAATAACAGCCGCATATTCAAACACAACCAAATATTTTGCACACAGCCGTGAATTGTAGAGTTCTCAAGACCTATTGATTTTGGTAAAGATCGGTTAAGGGAAAGGGGTAGTTTACCTGCAACATTTTATGTTTTAACAAGGGTATTTTTTATGGCAAACAATAACAGCCGCAAATTCAAACTTAATCAAATAATTTTTTGCATACTGCCCTGAATTATAGGGTTCTCAAGACCTATTGTTTTTGGTGAAGATCGGTTAAGGGGAAGGGGTAGTTTACTGGCAACGTTTTATGTTTGAAAAGGGTATTTTCTATGGCAAACGATAAGAGCCGCAAATTCAAACTTCAACAGAATCAACTAAGTTTTTGCATACAGCCCTGATTTGTAGAATACTCAAGACCTATTGTTTTTGGTGAAGATCGGTTAAGGGAAAGGGGTAGTTTACCAGCCACGTTTTTTGGTTTAACAAGGGTATTTTTTATGGCAAACGATAACAGCCGCAAATTCAAACATAATCAAATAATATTTTGCATACAGCCTTGAATTGTAGAGTTCTCAAGACCTGTTGGTTTTGGTGAAGATCGGTTAAGGGAATAGGGTAGTTTACCTGCAACATTTTATGTTTTAACAATAGTAAATTTTTTTATGACGAACGATAACTGCCGTACATTAAAACAGACTCAACTACTCTACTGCATACCTTTTTGAATTATACAGATATCAAGGTCTGTTAATTTTTTTGAAGATCGGTTAAGGGAAAGGGGTAGTTTACCAGCAACGTTTTATGTTCTAACAAGGGTATTTTCTATGGCAAACGATAACAGCCATAAATTCAAACAGAATCAAATGATTATTTGCATACAGCACTAAATTGTAGAGTTCTCAAGGTCTGTTCATTTTGTTGAAGATCGGTTAAGGGAAAGGGGTAATTTACCTGCAACATTTAATGTTTTAACAAGGGTATTTTCTATGGAAAACGATAACAGCCGCAAATTCAAACAGAATCAAATAATTTTTTGCATACAGCCCTGATTTGTAGAGTACTCAAGACCTATTGTTTTTGGTGAAGATCGGTTAAGGGAAAGGGGTAGTTTACCTGCAACATTTTATGTTTTAACAAGGGTATTTTCTATGGAAAACGATAACAGCCGCAAATTCAAACAGAATCAAATAATTTGTTGCATACAGCCCTGATTTGTAGAGGACTCAAGACCTATTGTTTTTGGTGAAGATCGGTTAAGGGAAAGGGGTAGTTTACCTGCAACGGTTTTTTATCAAGGGTAATTTTTGTCTATGGCAAACGATAACAGCCGCAAATTAAAACAGAATCAAATGATATTTTGCATACAGCCCTGTATTGTGAGTTCTCAATACCTATTGGTGTTGGTGAAGATCGGTTAAGGGAAAGGGGTAGTTTACCTGCAACATTTTATGTTTTAACAAGGGTTATTTTTTATATTTCGAACAATAACTGCCGTAAATTCAAACAGAATCAACTACGTTTTTGCATACCTTTTTGAACTAAAGAGAACTCAAGGTCTGTTGATTTTGTTGAAGATCGGTTAAGGGAAAGGGGTAGTTTATCACCAAAGTTTTATGTTTTACTAAGGGTAATTTTTTTTATGACGAACGATAACTGCCGAAAATTCAAAGAGAATCAAATAATTTTTTGCACACTTGCCTGAGTTGTAGAGAACTCAAGGTCTGTTGATTTTGGTGAAGATCGGTTAAGGGAAAGGGGTAGTTTACCTGCAACATTTTAAGTTGTAGCAAGAGAAATGTTTCCATGATGAACGATAACTGCCGCACATTCAAACAGAATCAAATATTTTTTTGCATGCATCCCTGAATTGTAGAGGACTGAAGGTCTATTGATTTTGGAGAAGATCGGTTAAGAGAAAGGGGTAGTTTACCTGAAACATTTTATGATTTAACAAGAGTTGTGCCGTGATTGGCACAAAGCATATAATCACGGCGCCGTTATGGTTAGTAAATTTCGTGTTTCTATTGTTTTGCACGCCTGGTGTGTGTCGAAGTCATGCGCGCGCATTCTGGTGATTGATAAGAGCATGTGTGTGCACGGACAATAGTTCAGTTCCATTTCCGCCACCAGCTGATGCACTATCTCTCTCGACCGCGAAAAATTTTCTCGTGTGCTCATCTTATATCTGTATGGATTGCTGATCCATAAAGTACCTCTGGTAAGTTAATTTAATAATTCTAACTGTGTGTAAAAAGGAATTAGGATTTAAATGTGTTTATGGCGTATGTGAGAGTGTTTTACATAAGCGGGCGTGATTGCTGTCTTGTTCCGAACGGCATGAATGACCACGTGGTGAATTTTAATGATGAATTTCAACTTTGAAAGTAATTATAGAGGTTCTGTTGTTAATTGTTATTTAATTAAATATTACACAGCAAGATGCTGATGAAGTATTAGTAAAAAAAAAGCAATGCATTAATAATTAATATGTTATGTAATTCCGCCCACATGGCGAAGCTTTATACAAAACCGGTTGTGGTTATAACAGGTTAAAAGTAACTATTTAAATAAGAAATATCATGCAGTGGCATCGATGAATGTTTATTTTGCGAGTTAAATTTGATTATTTAATCTGAATACTAACTGGTTGTAAGTGAAGGTCCAGTCTCCATATGATTCGTGGTGTGTGTGTTAGAGCTCGAGTGAAGTTTTGTAAGCGTGAATTTTGTGAGGGTTGCTACATAAGTCTGTTATCCTAGGGTTCCTGACTCGTCGAAGTGCTCCAGAGATGAGGATGACTACAACTCCATCCGTGGTCATCTGCTGAGCAGCTAAGCTTTACCTGAATTTCGCCGTCGAGAGAATGTAACCTGGAAACCCGAATCTTTCACCCTCTACCTGCAATGAACTGTAACGGGGACTTCTGTGTCCTTAAACTACACACAGGCAGCTGATCGCCTTCTAACCACGGAATACAAGGTGAACATTTTCCATTATTTTACGCTCGAGTTTCGCAACAGAATTCATATGTGATTGACACCTTCTACAAATCAAATTACATTCTCTTTGAACTTAACTTGTAAAGTGATATGAATAGACCGAACTTGACGTGTGCATAGAAAATGTGCTCAATTGTGCACTGTTTGTATTACACCATAGATTTATATGTATAGGGAGTCATAAATTGTATGCGGGTTAGCAGGCATCGCCAGCTCCCTTAATTTTTGTAACTTAATTTAGGTACCTTATGATATACAGTATATACTTTTACTCAAGCAAGTCCGTCTGAACTACATGCTGGAACATTCATGAATTACCATGTCAGCCTTGCACAGGCTATTGTCAGGTTTTACTTTTTTACTTTAATGATGTTTGAAGTGGCTTACAGTTGGGTGGTAAATTTTGCTAAACCCTGGCGTGTATTATTTTAACTTTGAAATTTATTATTTTCGTTTCTTTGGTCTCTTTCACTCTTTCGGGTCATGTCTGTGCAAGGGATGCCTGGCTTGGGCATGCGGCTGGGGTCCAGTCATTTTGAATTCTGTGTGACTTTACATTTTGTAGATTGCCGTTTTTAGTCGAGTCTATATTTCTAGTTAGTTGTTTATTTAATTGCTCTAATTTAAGATTTCGGTTGATAGTGGGCTGGTTATGCTGGCTGACTTGCTGGTCACATGTGTCACTGCAGTATGTAACAAAGTGTTCAAATTCTATTAATGCAGAACCAAGGGTCATTAATAATTATGAATGTATTTTATATAATAGATGTTAGGCTGTTATGAAAGGGCACACAAAAAAGAATTTATCTGTTTCTTTGCTGTTATAGCACTCATATAAAAAACATATCATTATTGATTATAATGGATCACACTTTGTAACTTTTATTATTTAAAACTCTGCGTATGTGATTATTACAAACATAGAATCCTATATTTCTGATGAGCAATGCATATTTTTAGGCAGTTTTCTTGTGCATGTAATGAGTTTGGTAACACTGTACGATATAATCAAGATAATATGAAATATAGAAAAGGGTTTGAAAACTAGGTACTTGCGGTACCAGATGTTGTGTGTGATTTTCACAGTATTGTGAAGTTTTTAAAACAAATGTTAATAAAATTTGTCTTGTTAATCAGGCGGTTTCATTTCCAAGTCCTGTCACAATGGGCCTGGTACAGTTTAAACTTCGTCTGGGTCTTTGGCCTAGTTTTTAAATTTTACGGGGCGCCTTCCCCTTTTCCAAAAAAAAAAATACTTAAATTTTTTTTGAAAAAAAAAATTCTAAACTTTGAAGAGGGGAAATGAGGTGGCTCAAATGGTAGCAGAGCGTGATTCCGTATGTGACAGGACTTGTAAAATTGGGACGGAATTTTCAGGAAGAGATAATAAAAGAATTAAGAAAATTTTTTTTAGACCTTGGTTACTGCACTTGGCAGGGAGTTAAGAGGGATTCGGGTTCTGTAATGGAAATGTGATATGGGACTGTTGTGCCCACTGAAATTTTATAAATATTATGTTGTTGTTTTGTAGAGTTATAATATGTGTTATTGTTATTGTTGTACTATGTATGTTGTGCCCTTAAGCTAATATTTGTGAATCAGAGACAAGCAGGAATCGCGCACGTATATTTCTTTGTGTATTTTGATTGGGGGATGTATGTAACTTACCAGAGGCCTTGGTGTTTTGTATCCAAGAAGGATGGGAGCGGTTTAGATACATGTTAGTTGTCAGGGGGGTTTATGCGCGAGTACATTAAGTTAGAATCCTCGTTGGGATGCGGTGTGGTCGGACCAGCGTTGTCATCACCGATGATAGTCAAAAGAAAATAGTTATTAAAATGTGGTGTTGATGGGTTTTGAATAGGATGTTTGTTGTTGTTGTTAGGTATATTGTATAGTGTGTGGCGGTGCTTTGTTTGATGGTTATGTTTGTCATTGTGCGTGTTGTTCGTTTTCTTGTTCAGCGTCAGGGAAGTTAGCTCGGCATAAGTAATCTCTCGAGCCTTCGCAGCGCTAGTTAACCCGGAGGTCGCTCAATGGAAGAGTTAGTACTTGAGTTTTTCCTGATTCTTGTGAATATGTTTTTGTAGGTCATGTTTGTGTTAGGTGTTTAGTGGGGATTTGTTTTATTGTTGTTTGTTGTGAATTGTGCAATTCTGGCGGCGGTATGCTACCAGAGATTGCCCCACCCCATTTCATGGGTTCTCCAGAAACTTTCGGTGTTGGATGGAGTAGATGAGGACAGGTTGCTGGTCTTCTTGGACCTGGTCCTGCAGTTGGCAGATTTCCCGGGGGTGTCCGATGGGGAGGTCTTGTCCCTTATATACCCGTATTGCCGGGGTCCGTTGGCTGAGCTGGTCACCAACACTCTGCGTCGGGGTGGCAGTGTTGACGGTTTCCATGGGGAGGTGTTGAACTTCTTCCTACCCCTTCGACGACATGCCCAGCTTAAGTTTGAGTTATTCTATCGCCTACAGGCCAAAGGAGAGGCGTTAGGGGACTTCGTGCATGATATACGGAAGGCTGCCCGGGTGTTAAGGTTGGGGTTGCCCGAGACAGAAGTTATACAAGCAGTTCTGGAAGGACTGAATCCCCAAGAGAGATCTCGTTTGATATTCGCGGATCTGGACCGATTGTGTGTGGTTTCTAGTACTGTCCAGGCTGGGGACGAGTCCCGGGGAAGAGCTGCTACAGATGTCCAATACTCCAGTGGTTTGTTAGGAAGAGGTAAAAAGGACAAACATGGTGGTTGGAGGAGAACACAAGAGACTGTCAGAAAAACTGAATATTCCGGAAGTAATGGAGGCTACAAGGGGGTGGCAAGTGAGAAGACGGTAACAACAGCTACAGCACAGAAAACAAAGAAGTATGAAATGAATAGGGGAAGAAGAAGTTATATTAGGGAACAAACATCGGCAAGTAGGGATCCTGTAGGAAGTCTTTATTCCTATTTGGAAAGAAAAGAAACTTTAAAGGTTCCAGAGGAAGTACCAGTGCCTAATAGAGTTGTGGATGAAGAAGGTGAAGAGAAAGAAGGAAAGCGGAATAACTTCTGTGGATTAATACAAGACGACAAGAAAACGTCTGTTGATACTGAATTACAGGACTCAGAGAGGACATCACAGTTGAATCCAGATGCCGTGGAATTTGTTCCGGTATCTCCATCTCGGTTCGTGACGGATCCTGATCCGGTAACATCATTATCGCCTACGCCGGGATATGAGAAGTCACTTGATGGTGTAGCTTTACCATCGCCAGTAGAAATTAATTTAGTCATTGCACATGAACCTGGACAGCTGGATTCCAGGGTGGAAAATGTTGAGGACATTGTAGTTGCTGAGAGTGGTGAAGGAGTGGAATCGACAGAAGAGGCAGAAGAGCGGTCTGCAGATGCTGCACAGGGAATTATAGTTATAGGTGTTAGGGAGACTGAAGAGTCTGAGTTTGCAGATGGACACGGGGATGTCCATGCTGCGAAGGTTTCTGAGGTTGCGGATGGACACGGGGATGTCCAAGCTGCACGTGTGGTGGAAGGAGATGAGGTAGAAGTTGAGGAGAAATTTGGTGGTAGCGTTGTGGAGTGTGTGAGTGAGAATGATGTAGTGTGTGAAGATGTGCAGACGCGTTCTGTAAGTAGTGTTGAGGATTCCGAGGAACGGAAAGAAGTTTCATGCGGACCAGAGGAGCAACTAGAGGATGAGGACGTGCAGTGTTCAGATGGTGGTAGTGGAAGTGATGGCGATGATGTTGATGATGAATGTGTTGATGAAAATGAAATTGGAGAGGAGTTTAGTGAAGAAGTTTGTGAAGCGGCTGGTGATGAGTGTGATGAAGAAATTGGTGAGGAGCTGAGGGAAGATGCGGTTGAAGATGGGTCAGAGGAGCAACTGGAAGATGGTGAGGAGGTGCAGTGTCATGATGTTGATTTGGATTATGGGGACGAAGAAGGGGAAATGGTAGAAGGAATAGAGGAAGAAAAGGAAGGGTTGGAAGAGAGAGAAGCAGGGGAGTTAGATGATGAGGATAATCCACAGCGGAGCGAAAGTAGTGACGTGAGTTGCCGTGATCCTGATTCAGAAGAAACAAATCAGTACACCTCAACATGAGATAATTTCTCAGAGAGTGGTGTCCAAAAGGAACGAGTACCTAAAGTTCGTCATAGAAAGGTGAGAAGAAGCGGTTAACGGGTAGCGGGTAGATGTTCCCCACAGTCCCAGTGGTGTTCGTCTACTTCAGGGTTGCGCCCCTGCCCACGCGAGCCTTGGTTTTCTCCAGTCATTCTCCTTTTTGGAGGGAACCATGTCCTTACCCTTAGTCCTCGCCCTTGACCTTCAATGATCCTTGCCCCGTTTCATCTTCCCGATTTTCCTACCCCTCCCGAAGGGGAAAAAAATTAGAAAAAGAAAAAGAAAAAAATATCAAAAGGGAGTTAGAGAGCTTGCCGAGAGTGCACCTTGGATTGTGGTCTCTTGGAGATCGTCAGTTTCCCCTGTTTTGAAAGTTATGATGGAGAGTGATAGTGTGCTGTTGTTTCGTTGTTAATTGTTGTAAATTTTGATTGTGGGTTATTGTAGGGTCTGAGCCATGCCGCATTCCCCGGTTGTTTTCCCTGGTGTTTTTTGTTGAGAGAGAGGGTTTTATATATTGTGTATCGACGTCGGCAGAGAAGTATAACCCCCTTGCTAGTCATGGTGTGTGAACAAAAGGTTAAGTAAAAGTAGGGATGGATGTTCGCGTGCCCTTGATGCATTCCCCTCTGTCTGGCGAAGCGGGGCCGTCCGCCCTAGTGTAGGGATGTGGGCCAGCCATATGGCAAGGAGTGTGAGGCCTTGTTGGTGCATATGGCTGGTCGGTCCAAGAGGTGGACGAGAGGTAGTACGGTCACTCACATACCAAGGTTGGTGATGCCTTGTTTGGTCATCGGACGGGTATGTGAGTGGTCGCAGTAGAGTTAGGTGATGGTCACCAGAGAGGGTGACGTGTTGGGGCGGTCCCGTGGGGTTGGCTTGACAGAGAGGACTCGCATGGGGATGGCCGCTGTGGCCTGGGAGCCATGACCTATGAATACACTGCAGGGTACCCCTGAGTTCATGTGGGGCAACCATGTTGCCCTTTTGGGGTGGGGGTGTGCCGTGATTGGCACAAAGCATATAATCATGGCGCCGTTACGGTTAGTAAATTTTGTATTTCTATTGTTTTGCACGCCCGGTGTGTGTCGAAGTCATGCGCGCGCATTCTGGTGATTGAAAAGAGCATGTGTGTGCACGGACAATAGTTCAGTTCCATTTCCGCCACCAGCTGATGCACTATCTCTCTCGACCGCGAAAAATTTTCTCGTGTGCTCATCTTATATCTGTATGGATTGCTGATCCATAAAGTACCTCTGGTAAGTTAATTTAATAATTCTAACTGTGTGTAAAAAGGAATTAGGATTTAAATGTGTTTATGGCGTATGTGAGAGTGTTTTACATAAGCGGGCGTGATTGCTGTCTTGTTCTGAATGGCATGAATGACCACGTGGTGAATTTTAATGATGAATTTCAACTTTTAAAGTAATTATAGAGGTTCTGTTGTTAATTGTTATTTAATTAAATATTACACAGCAAGATGCTGATGAAGTACTAGTAAAAAACAAGCAATGCATTAATAATTAATATGTTATGTAATTCCGCCCACGTGGCGAAGCTTTATACGTAACCGATTGTGGTTATAACAGGTTAAAAGTAACTATTTAAATAAGAAATATCATGCAGTGGCATCAATGAATGTTTATTTTGCGAGTTAAATTTGATTATTTAATCTGAATACTAACTGGTTGTAAGTGAAGGTCAAGTCTCCATATGATTCGTGGTGTGTGTGTTAGAGCTCGAGTGAAGTTTTGTAAGCGTGAATTTTGTGAGGGTTGCTACATAAGTCTGTTATCCTAGGGTTCCTGACTCGTCGAAGTGCTCCAGAGATGAGGATGACTACAACTCCATCCGTGGTCATCTGCTGAGCAGCTAAGCTTTACCTGAATTTCGCCGTCGAGAGAATGTAACCTGGGAACCCGAATCTTTCACCCTCTACCTGCAATGAACTGTAACGGGGACTTCTGTGTCCTTAAACTACACACAGGCAGCTGATCGCCTTCTAACCACGGAATACAAGGTGAACATTTTCCATTATTTTACGCTCGAGTTTCGCAACAGAATTCACATGTGATTGACACCTTCTACAAATCAAATTACATTCTCTTTGAACTTAACTTGTAAAGTGATATGAATAGACCGAACTTGACGTGTGCATAGAAAATGTGCTCAATTGTGGACTGTTTGTATTACACCATAGATTTATATGTATAGGGAGTCATAAATTGTATGCGGGTTAGCAGGCATCGCCAGCTCCCTTAATTTTTGTAACTTAATTTTGGGTACCTTATGATATACAGTATATACTTTTACTCAAGCAAGTCCGTCTGAACTACATGCTGGTGTGACGATTTAAATTGTAACAGTAATAGTAAAAAAGGAAGAATTTTAAAAAGTAAGTTTGCGAGCAATTAATCAATTTTAAATCTCACTATAATACTAAAAACCCCTGTATGTACTCAGTATGAGAATAAGTAGTAATTAAGAAGTTCAAGGAAACTTTAATAAAAAGGCATATTGTAAATAGTTATTATTGTCGTATTTAACCCTTTGCTTGTTGTCAGGCGGTGACCTGTTAATTCCGGACTCGACATGTCTCCCGAGTCGTCTGTAATTTAGGATAAGATAAAAATCATAATGTTAATAATTTAAAAAATCTGAAGACACAGATAGTCGTTAAAATAACTCATTAAAATTATATATGTTTATTAAGGTATAGTTTGTGTAATTAAAAATGTTAACTTGAATAAAGGTAGGGACTATATTCTCGCGGAGTAATTGCCCCTCTCCCTTTTGTTAAGTACCAGTTGAAGCGAGCAGAAAAACTCTCTCGCTATGTTGACCTCACAGTGTGCAGACGTACGAGCGAAAGCTCTGATAAAATGTTAGTTTGTTTGTTTAATTTAAATGTAGTTTAGTAACTACTGCTACAGCAATTTTGTAACGTATTGCCGCGTTACAAATCCAGGGAACCCATCTTAACTGACCTCTGCCAATTACATGGGCTGCCTACATTGTAACGAACTGTATTCAAATCAAACTAACTGAATAAATTACTTACTAACTGTGTAAGGAAACAAGGGAAGGTATTGTACTGATTTACGCACTCATTTTCTGTGTGTAACAAGACGACTTCTCTTTATTTAACAACTGTTACTGACAGATCCCATGACATCACTAATTAAACTAAAGTATTTAAATTCTTTTATAAAACTTTGGGATCAAATTGACTCTATTTTGCTATACCTCGGATCCGGGTTAACTTTCTGTATTTGATAGTAAAGACTTTTATTTATATTCAATTCATTATCTTAGCTTGCAAGACTTCTTTAACCATTTGAAGAATGGTACTATTACTTGGAATAATAATAAGATATTTCAATATATAAAGAGTTACAACGTATGATGTTTGAGTTTTTTACAGTAAACTCTTAGATTTACATTTTTAATCTTTACGTTAAATTAATTGTCTTTGAAATGTCTGTTTTGGAAGTGTGTAGTATAACAAATATTATTAACTCTCGATAGACAGGCTATCGAGTCACCTTTAGAATGGAATGTAGAAACCTCGTCCTGGGGTGTCCGTCTTGGGAATCCTCGTACGCGCCGTGTTCATCTGAGTCGGGTCTTCGTCAATAATGTGTCGAAAGTTCACAGAGGAGATTGAAGCTTCTTAGGTGTAAGTATATGTAGATTCTCGGATGTCCTAAACAGCGTCTTCTGCCGGGTATACGTGTCTTTAAGCAGTTCCTGCAGATCACATCTTCAGGAATGATGTTGAAATGTGAGTTACTTCTTGAAGGGAGTCGTCATCTTGCTTAACACTCTTACTTTTTGTTGTTACATATTATTTCTTCTTGTTACCACATATTTATAGTTAATGGTACATGCTACACGCTTTTTGTAGCAGTAGTTACTAAACTACATTTAAATTAAACAAACAAACTAACAACATTTTATCAGAGCTTTCGCTCGTACGTCTGCACACTGTGAGGTCAACATAGCGAGAGAGAGTTTTTCTGCTCGCTTCAACTGGTACTTAACAAAAGGGAGAGGGGCAATTACTCCGCGAGAATATAGTCCCTACCTTTATTCAAGTTAACATTTTTAATTACACAAACTATACCTTAATAAACATATATAATTTTAATGAGTTATTTTAACGACTATCTGTGTCTTCAGATTTTTTTAATTATTAACATTATGATTTTTATCTTATCCTAAATTACAGACGACTCGGGAGACATGTCGAGTCCGGAATTAACAGGTCACCGCCTGACAACAAGCAAAGGGTTAAATACGACAATAATAACTATTTACAATATGCCTTTTTATTAAAGTTTCCTTGAACTTCTTAATTACTACTTATTCTCATACTGAGTACATACAGGGGTTTTTAGTATTATAATGAGATTTAAAATTGATTAATCGCTCGCAAACTTACTTTTTAAAATTCTTCCTTTTTTACTATTACTGTTACAATTTAAATTGTCACATACTCCACCGCTTAATTTGCACATTACGGGGTTTTTTTTAATAACTGGGGACTTGGAGTATGAATGGTGTCAGTGTGTGTAATTTCTTTCACATAGTTATTGGTTAGCATTATATCTACTTGCTTCTTCTCCACAACACAATCTGCTTTTATACATTCTTATTAACTACTCTTTTTTTTTTTACTATTCACACTTAATATTTACAAAATAAAACACAAAACTCTTTCTTATCTCTATCACTTAAATCTACTACCGGTTTTTTCTTTCTGGTTGTCTTACTCTCTCTCTGTAGAGTAACTTTCTAAATCTTTACTATTTAGAATTCTATCTTGTTTCCATTGAGTACTAGATAACTCATCGAGTTAATGAGTGTTAGTTTCCATCTAGTTAATGAGTATTCATTAATGTATGCTTCGCAGAACTGGAACTCAGGTTGATCAGGCCTCATTTCCAAACTCTACGTTTAACATTTTTCACGGTTTCAGAAGGATAATTTACTTCCTTACCTAGTATTCCCTTTTCTATTCTGGGTTATACCATTACCTTTTTTCTTCTTATACAATTTTAGCTGTGACATATGCGTTCTCCGCACATATTTTCGAGTCGCAGGTTCGCACAGGGCTACTGTAACTGGAGTTAGGTACTTCTGGATTCGGTAAGGGCCACACCATCGGAATGATAGTTTAGAGGTGGTCTTATCAATCGCACTACTAGTGGTGTGAGTTTTATACATTACTAAGTCACCTACTTGATACCTAATTGAATTGTTATGATTACCTTTCTCGTGGTATCTTCTGGATTTTTCTAAGTTTGCTCTTAAATTAGAGCGGGCTTTATTCCATATTCGCTTTATCTGCTTATCCGTTATTTGCAGGGGCAGAAGATCGTGTATATTCCATCTCGTGGACAAAGGGTGGTTTGGTCGGTATTTGTACAGTAACTCAAACGGGGTCGACTTGTGACCTTCGTGATAAGCTGAATTAAAAGCATATTGAATCCAGGACAGGTTTTGGTCCCACGACGTGTGATCGTTCGCATGATAGGCGATTAGCGCAGATTTGAGGTTTCGTAGATACCTTTCAGCAATATTGCCTTGCGGTCGATACTCTGTAGTGGTTATATGGTCTATCCCTAACTTGAAACACATATTTCTAAATTCTTTTGCTTTAAACTGTGGACCGTTATCAGATACTATACGTACTGGAGTACCGTAGTCTTTAAATAGTCTTTCCTGTAATATTTTTACAGTCGTCGACGCTAATGCTCGTCGCATGGGATACATCCAAACAAATTTAGTGAACGAATCTACACAGATGAGTAACATTGTATTCCCTGATTTCGATCGTGGATATGGACCTGAGAAATCTAGATAAAGTTTAGAAAAAGGGGTCTTAGGGATTTCTGAAATCAGTTGGCTTACTTGAGTATTCCTGGCTGGTTTACTGAGGGCACATAATGTACATTTCTTTACAAAGTTGGCTATTTCGCTGTTCATATTGTTCCAATGATATTCCTTTCGAACACGATGTATTGTCTTATTGATTCCCATATGGGCTCCTATGGTAGATGAATGGAAGTATTCCATCAGCATGGGCTTAATTACATCAGGGGCTATTATTCTTAATTCCTTTCCGCTCCTTATCTTGTGACATAGTACATTTCTACTCAATACGTACTTCTCGGTTTTAATTTCTTGCGTAAGTTGTTCTATAATAGGCTTCAGTGAGGGGTCTTGTTGTTGATACAGGGCAATGTTTGTAAAGGCAAGGGGGAATTCAGTAATTACGGCGTTAGCAAGTGCTATTTCCGGATTCTCTTTGTTTTCGCGAGTTTTAGTGGGCGACTGGAACATACGGGACAGGGTATCAGCGACTACGTTTTGAGTACCTTTAATATGCTGCACTCTGAATTTGTAGCAGTTTAACTTCAATATCCATCTTCCAATTCGTCCTAACTGTTTAGGGTGATTCAATAACCAAGATAACGCCTGATTGTCGGTTTCCAAAAGGAATTCTTTATGTTCTAGGAAGGGTTTAAACTTCTCGAATGCAAAAACAATTGCTAAACATTCCAATTCATATGCTGAATACTTTCTTTCCTGATCGCTAAGTGTTCGTGATGCATAACTAATAGGTAGTCTACAGTTATCTATCTCTTGATATATCACTGCACCTAACGCTACACTAGAACTGTCGGTTTGCACTACGAAAGGTTTCGTGAAATCCGCTAGTTGCAAAACTGGGGGAGATATAATACTTTCTTTAAGTTGCTCAAACGCGTTTTGATGTAGTGAGCTCCATTCGAACTTCGTTCCCTTCTTTCGTAAGGAGTTTAGGGGTGCTGCTATTTCGGCAAGATGTGGAATATATTTGTGGAAATAATTTACCATTCCCAAAAATCGGGCTATACCTTTTGCATCTCGTGGGGGTGAAAATTCTCTAATAGCGCGGGTTCGTTCGGGGTCAATGCTTACCTTTCCATTCGCTTTCACGATGTGACCTAAGAAAGAAAACTGAGGGACGGCAAAACTTACCTTCTTTGGGTTAACAGTCAATCCTGCTCTTAGTAACCGAGATAACACTTCGCGTAGATGTTTAAGATGTTGTTCCATAGATTCGCTGTATATAACGATGTCGTCCAAATAGTGATACACATATTTAAATTTAATATCGTGAAATATCCTTTCTAACAGTCTACTACATACGGAACTTCCTTGAGATATTCCAAAGGGTACTCTAGTAAATTGGTACAAGTTAAAAGGAACTGCAAACGCGGTTAGACGTTTTGATTCCTCAGAAAGGGGTATTTGGTGAAAAGCTTGATTCAGATCCATCACCGTAAAGACCATAGCTTTAGTGAAATAATGAAATGCACTATGGATGTCTGGAAGAGGGATTGATTCAAATTCTATTCTTTTGTTTAATTGCCTATAGTCCACAACTAGTCTGTGTTTATCTTGTCCTTTTGGTACTAAAAAGGAGGGTGAAGAATATGGGGACGTAGAGGGTTCTATGACTCCTTGGTCCAACAACTTGTTGATATGGTTTCGCATGACTTCCATCTTGGGAGGCGACAATTTGTACGGAGGTAGTCATATTACTTTCTGATCGCTCAGATTAATTTTATACTCTATTAGGTTAGTGAGTCCTAGTTTAGGTGTAAGAACCGAGGAAAATTCTTTTATTAATTTCAGTATTCTCACTCTATCTCTTTTTTCTAGGTGAGACAAATCTGAGTCTTGGTGTATAACATATGCATTAGATGAACAATATTTTTCTTTATTACTATCAAATCTATATTTCCGTGTACGGTCAAATCGGAAATAATATACTTGCTCAAAGATGTCAAGAATCATTCCTGTCTTACTAATAAAGTCTGCACCTAATATTAAATCAGGTCCTAATTCCTTACATACTAACATTGTAAACATCCAGGTTAAGTTCTTGATTTTAACCTTAACGGTAATGCTCAGGTTTATGTTTATATTACGTTTATCAGCGGTAGCACACTTTATATTCACTGGTTGATTCCGTTTTACTAGATGGTGTTTAGCTAATATGTCCGCTAATTCTTGGCTGATTAAAGTTCTACTAGATCCCGAATCAATTAAGGCGATGGTGGATGTAACGCCTAAGTCAACTCGTATTAATAGTAATAGATTTTTAGTCCAGTTACATTTATTAATCGCGTTACATTTTTCACGAAATTCTCTCACATAGGGATCGATTTCTTTCGAACTTTTTTTCCTTCCACGTTGGTTATAAAATATTTTATTATTATTAATAGTTTCTTTGCGTTCACCTGATTTCGAGTAGCTGCGGAAGACACAGGATTTCGGGTCTCCCTGCCTTACATGTTTTTTGAAGTGGGGTGATTCCATTCCAATGGCTTACTCTTGCAGTCTTTTCTTATGTGCCCATATTTGCCACAATTATAACAGATGGTTTTATTGCGAGGTGGGTACTTTGTTTCCGTTTTATATGGTGTTACACTTAACTTACCAGCTTTGCGCACATGGTGAGGTTTACTAAAAGCTTGCCTTTCATGAGAGGTTGTTACATCAGGCACTAGTGCTCGCAATTCATTTCTATTAGTTCCAGCGGTTTTCATTGCGTGTCTATTTTGATCAGAGTACCATACATTTGAAGAATGGATACTGCACTGTTCTAGATCAGCAATTGTATTGGGTCTATTTATCAACGATAGACGAGATCTTTCTTCAGGTGACACTCCTATTAAAATGGTGTCGACCAGTTGTGTCTCATTCCAGTCTACACGTAGTAGTCGAGATGACTCCCTAATGTCGGAGATGTAATGAGCTAATCTCTCCTGATTTCCTTGTACTCGGAGTACTGTCTTTCTTTTTATTTCCTCATAAATGCCGGTGGGAATAAAGTATTTTATTATAGACCTATGTAGCTCATCTACTGGGAATGTAGAGGTAAGGGCTTCTAGGACACGATTCTTCAACGGGGGTTTACACTTTGGTAACAGAACTTTCAAAATTTGCCAGTCATTCAGCTGCTGTAGATCTTTTATCTGGAGAAGATAACTAATGAAAGTTAGTAGTTTGGAAACATTTAATCTATCGGTGTAAGGGATTTCTGTTAAGATTTTCTCCACTGGATGAGTCATTTTAACGTATAGGTCCGCGTTATAGTTCATAGTTGTCATTCCTTTATGAGAACGATTTGATTCATTGGAGGTAATCACTTCATGATTTCCGGGACGAAACTGAAAATCCTCGGGAGGAGGGGCATTTAAATCTTTATCAGTATTTTGCTCTTGGTTCGCTTGCACTTGCGATACGGTGGGTGAGTTCCGATCAGTGTTAGGCGGAGGTAAATCAGTAGTGGGAGATTGTACTGGGGAGATGTGTAATTTCATTAAGGACTTCTCTATTTCGTCCATCCTGAATGAGTCGGATTTTCTTCTTAAGTCATTAATAATTGAAGGTAAGCGGCGTAGAGCTTCGTCAGCTAGGTTTTGTACGTCAGCAGGTATTTCCGTGAGATTAGGCCAGATCGACAAATTTTTTATTCGCCTGGTTAAATGCTCTATTCTCTGGGTAGTCCGCAAAATTATTGCCGGAGATTTCTCGTCTTGGAGGTTTTGAGACAATAAGGTAAGCTCACTATACTTGGCATTACAAATTTCTTTCTCGCTTTCATAATCGAGTTCACTTAGGTAGTTTAATTGCACGGGTGTATCAAATCCACATTCGCAAATGGACCTACGTAATTCCGCGACTGTTACATTCGCATGAGGTAATCCACGCAAAAGAGCTTCGTAAGACAGCTCGTCTTTTAATAACAAATCCGGGTTGAATTGGGCCATTTTTTTTTTTTAGTTCTAACACATTAAAACGTACTTAAAATTAATCCTACGACACTACACATATATAAGATAAATTCTCAAGTAAATAATTTACACAAATTAGACAAGAACAATTTCTCTTCTAAAGGAAAGACAGAAATTCCACACACATATTTTTCAAAGTTGAATACCGATCAGCTGTTTTCTGGAATGTAGGTCACCCTCTTTATTTAGTGAACACAAGGTAGGCTGAGTGTGTCAGTGAGAATGGGGGGTTTTACTCTTATTGTTCTCTACACAATGCCAGCGATTACTTCCTGAACAGGTCCGAACAGGCGGAAGGGAGCACAGACGTTAGGGTGAATCTTATTCAACAAAACGGATTACTATTACGCTTTATAACACTTTGACTCTATTCATTCATATACTTTCCCCAATTAAATCAATTAGTTATTTTGTTCACAAGTTCAAATTACGAAATTCTTTTCACATAATTAACTGGGTCTACATTACACAGGAGCATTATTATTATTAACAAAGTTTTGTTACTACAGACACATGTTAGTGTATGTCTTACATATACTATGCAGGAGTATTCAAGAAACAACAGGTCATGGATTGTCTTAAAACCAACCTGTTACAGATTGCTCAGTTGACCAAACATTACAAGTCAAGTATGCAAGTAGGTACATGCATATATCTTCATACAATGATATTTCAACTTCTACTGACTATCATTTACGTATTTTTGAGATACATAAGATATGAGATATGTTTTGAAAATTAAATTTACATTAATTACATTCTCTGAGTGCATAGATCAATAACATTCAGGGATTTATTTAATTTACTAACAAATTAAGAAAGCTACAGAGTGGCACAATTTTGTTTGTTACACTCTGTACACAATTACTCTTACAAGATAACAACAACACAATACCTTTTATATAAATAAGCAGTGGCGCAATTTTGTATGCGTCACGAGGCTTACAACACCTTTATAAAAATTAGCAGAGTGGCGCAATTTTGTAACGTATTGCCGCGTTACAAATCCAGGGAACCCATCTTAACTGACCTCTGCCAATTACATGGGCTGCCTACGTTGTAACGAACTGTATTCAAATCAAACTAACTGAACAAATTACTTACTAACTGTGTAAGGAAACAAGGGAAGGTATTGGTACTGATTTACGCACTCATTTTCTGTGTGTAACAAGACGACTTCTCTTTATTTAACAACTGTTACTGACAGATCCCATGACATCACTAATTAAACTAAAGTATTTAAATTCTTTTATAAAACTTTGGGATCAAATTGACTCTATTTTGCTATACCTCGGATCCGGGTTAACTTTCTGTATTTGATAGTAAAGACTTTTATTTATATTCAATTCATTATCTTAGCTTGCAAGACTTCTTTAACCATTTGAAGAATGGTACTATTACTTGGAATAATAATAAGATATTTCAATATATAAAGAGTTACAACGTATGATGTTTGAGTTTTTTACAGTAAACTCTTAGATTTACATTTTTAATCTTTACGTTAAATTAATTGTCTTTGAAATGTCTGTTTTGGAAGTGTGTAGTATAACAAATATTATTAACTCTCGATAGACAGGCTATCGAGTCACCTTTAGAATGGAATGTAGAAACCTCGTCCTGGGGTGTCCGTCTTGGGAATCCTCGTACGCGCCGTGTTCATCTGAGTCGGGTCTTCGTCAATAATGTGTCGAAAGTTCACAGAGGAGATTGAAGCTTCTTAGGTGTAAGTATATGTAGATTCTCGGATGTCCTAAACAGCGTCTTCTGCCGGGTATACGTGTCTTTAAGCAGTTCCTGCAGATCACATCTTCAGGAATGATGTTGAAATGTGAGTTACTTCTTGAAGGGAGTCGTCATCTTGCGTAACACTCTTACTTTTTGTTGTTACATATTATTTCTTCTTGTTACCACATATTTATAGTTAATGGTACATGCTACATGCTTTTTGTAGCAGTAGTTACTAAACTACATTTAAATTAAACAAACAAACTAACAACATTTTATCAGAGCTTTCGCTCGTACGTCTGCACACTGTGAGGTCAACATAGCGAGAGAGAGTTTTTCTGCTCGCTTCAACTGGTACTTAACAAAAGGGAGAGGGGCAATTACTCCGCGAGAATATAGTCCCTACCTTTATTCAAGTTAACATTTTTAATTACACAAACTATACCTTAATAAACATATATAATTTTAATGAGTTATTTTAACGACTATCTGTGTCTTCAGATTTTTTTAATTATTAACATTATGATTTTTATCTTATCCTAAATTACAGACGACTCGGGAGACATGTCGAGTCCGGAATTAACAGGTCACCGCCTGACAACAAGCAAAGGGTTAAATACGACAATAATAACTATTTACAATATGCCTTTTTATTAAAGTTTCCTTGAACTTCTTAATTACTACTTATTCTCATACTGAGTACATACAGGGGTTTTTAGTATTATAGTGAGATTTAAAATTGATTAATCGCTTGCAAACTTACTTTTTAAAATTCTTCCTTTTTTACTATTACTGTTACAATTTAAATCTTCACACTGGAACATTCATGAATTACCATGTCAGCCTTGCACAGGCTATTGTCAGGTTTTACTTTAATGATGTTTGAAGTGGCTTACAGTTGGGCGGTGAATTTTGCTAAACCCTGGCGTTTATTATTTTAACTTTGAAATTTATTATTTTCGTTTCTTTGGTCTCTTTCACTCTTTCGGGTCATGTCTGTGCGAGGGATGCCTGGCTTGGGCATGCGGCTGGGGTCCGGTCATTTTGAATTCTGTGTGACTTTACATTTTGTAGATTGCCGTTTTTAGTCGAGTCTATATTTCTAGTTAGTTGTTTATTTAATTGCTCTAATTTAAGATTTCGGTTGATAGTGGTCTGGTTATGCTGGCTGACTTGCTGGTCACATGTGTCACTGCAGTATGTAACAAAGTGTTCAAATTCTATTAATGCAGAACCAAGGGTCATTAATAATTATGAATGTATTTTATATAATAGATGTTAGGGTGTTATGAAAGGGCACACAAAAAAGAATTTATCTGTTTCTTTGCTGTTATTACAGTGTTGCAAACTGGTCAGTAAAGTCAGTAAAAGTCAGTATTTTTGAGCAAGTCAGTAAAAAGCCAGTATTTTTTAAATTGGTCAGTAAAGTCAGTTTTTTAAAGCAGAATTTAGTGGTTCTTAAGAAAGGGTTTTTACTCAATACCGGCAATTCATTTTTTTATTTCCTTACTTTCTAACATGATAATTAAAAATTTTTTTGTCAGAAATAAATAATTAAGATTAGGTATGAAAAGCAGATTGTGAGATTGCATTCCAGTATAAAAAGCAGTCGGGAATGTACTGTTTGCCCAATGATGTTTAACTGAGGGCGCAATATTGGTGCTATAAATTCCTGTTGCACTAACAGATTTTTATAGCACCGTAATATTTTTAACAGTACATTTCATCTGTGTTTTTGTTTCACATGCTGGTTTACTGGTATAATTTATAAGGCCGATAATATCCATGAAAGATCACTGAAAAAATTGTTAGAGCTTCCATAGACTTACTACGCTGGCTCAAATTTAAGAAAGAAGAATACAACCGGAACTGAAGGGAAGAAAGCGACCACCCAAAGTCTTTTAATCCGTTGTTTTGTACCGGCCTTATAATTTTTTGAAATCAAATAATTTGTTGGGACTCTTAAGTGTTTAAAAACAATTTCTTACTGTGTAAAGTATTTGAAATGGGCAGGTGTAAATTTAAAAGTGACTGGCTGAGAAAGTCTGACTGTAATGGATATATTGTTGCTGAGTGGGGACGTAAAGCCAGTGACCATGAGATGTTCTGTACCCTTTGTGTAAAAACTTTCAATATTTCGTGGGGATATGAAGCCGTGGAACAGCATGCATCTTCTCGGAAGCATAAAGAAGAATGTAAACAAAAACTTTCCTCTTCACAACTTCACCTGACTTCAGTTCGCCAATGCACAGCTGGTTCACAAGACTGTGCGCCATCTACTAGTGTTGGTGAAACAATCAAGCAAACGGTTCAGTTGTACAACATTAGAGATGGTGCAGCCAAAGCGGAACTTATTTGGGTAATGAAGACAGTTGCAGCGGACTTTCCTTTGCTTCCATCCTGTGAAGACATTCGGGAGACTTTTGAAGCGATGTTTCCATCAAGTGTTCCTACAGATTTTTCACTTTCAAAAACAAAGGCACAATACTTAATAACTGATGCTCTGGCACCATTCTTTAAAAAGCAAATGTTGAATGAAATGGATGGTGCTCTTTTCACATTATGTTTTGACGAAACTGTTAATGCTGGCTCATCAAAAGAACTTCAAACAGCTGTTAAGTGTTGGTCTCCATCTAAAGAAATAATTGTTACAAGGCATTTGCAGACTTTTTTTATGGGGTCAGCTACCGCTGATGAATTGTATAATAAGCTGTGTGAAGCTATAGATAACACAACCTTACTGCGAACCAACTTACTGATGCTCAGTAATGATGGGCCCAATGTCAATAAAGCAGTTACAAACCTGATGAATGAATCTCTTATTTTATTAAGAAAAAACGAATGGTTGACATTGGTACATGCAACATTCACATACTTCACAATGCTTTTAGACGCGGTATGAAAGAACTTGGTGATAATGCTTCAAATTTGATATTCCTTATTCATGACTTTTTTGATGGTTGGGCTTCGAGATGGGAAGATTTTGAAAAAATTCAGAATGATCTGAAGCTACCTAAGCACAGGTTCATCAAACATGTTTCTTCAAGGTGGTTGTCTTTGGAGTCAGCAGGTTTAAGACTCCTAGAACAGTGGCCAGCAGTCACAAAGTATTTCATGGTATTTGTGCCAAAATATAAAAGTGATTTAATGATATGATTCAAATACAAGAACATTGTTAGTCTTCTGAAAATTAACACAATGAAAGTGGAAATATACTTTGCTTGTTCCAGTGCTCACATATTTTCACAGTTTACTGGTCACTTTCAGAAAGAAGAACCTTTGATTCACCTTCTGTATGATCACCTCAAAACTCTAACAAGCAGACTAATGACTCGTATATGTCATTCTGACGTTATCTTCTCGTTAGATTCCTTGAATGATGAGAAAAGTTTTCTTCCTCTTAAAGAAGTAAACTGTGGAATAGATGTAAAAGAATTACAAATGTTACCAGAACAGGACAAACTTGCATTTCTGCTCCAAGCAAAAAAGCATTTCATTGCTAGTTGTAAACACATTTTTACCAAGTCTTTGTTGACGTCAAAACCTTTATTGAAGCATTTTGAATGTTTGATCCCATCTGAAAAAACAAAAGACAATAGTTGGAAGTCCATCGTTGAAGTGGCAAAAGCATTGCCTATTGATCTGAACATAGCCTCCCTTAGTGATGAATGGAAGTTACTGAGTTTGGAAGAAGATGAGCTCCATAGCAAGAGCAATCGCACTGATGTTTACTGGAACCAGTTTTTTAAGAAAACTGATAAGGCAGGTGAGATTAAGTACCCACTTGTTTCTAAGGTTGTCAAAACAGCTTTATCTCGTTCTCATGGTTCAGCAGATGTGGAAAGAGGCTTCTCAAGCTCACAGAGAGTTATAACCTCTGATCGGGCAAGTATGTCTGAAAGAACTCTGGATGCCTATCTTCACGTTAAGTTGCATAAACTCTATGATGGAAAAGTACATTTGGTTCATATAAACAAAGAGCTCTTGAATCTCGCTCAGTCAGCCTATATACATCATAGGCAGTACCTAGAAGAACAACGTTTAAAGAAAGACCAGGAAAAGAAAGAAGAAGCTAAGGAGAAAGAGCGTATTGCCGAAAACGAATTAGTGAAAAAACTCTCAGCTGAGAGGAAAGGTATTAATGAAAAAGAAGTAGTATTAAAACAACTGAAAAGTCATGAAGAAGAGAAAAGAAAAGTAGCTGATACTCTTTTAAAAGATGCAAATGAAAGATTAAAGCAGGCTATTAAAAATAAGGATCTTGTTGTGGCTAATGTTGCACAGGCAATCCTGGAAAGTGCTCAGAAAGTTAAAGAAGAAGCTGACATAAAAAGACAAGATGCGGAAAAAATTCAGAAAAATGTTGAGAAAAGAAAATCTTCACTAATTACTTCATTTTTCAATAAAAAACCCAAGCAATGAGTTTCAATTACAATTCTTAAGCAGGCTGATCATAGAGTACCAAGGATATTTAACGTTCTCTTGGTATGTACATTATATTATTCTAGGAATATTTAAGATGGGTAATTATGTTACAGTTTTATTAGATATAAGATGTAAGTTAAGCGCTGAATAATATGTCAATAAAATAAATATACAAAATTAACTTATAATGGTGGCAAGGGAAATTGGCCTGAGTAGCTGTAAACCAGTTAACAATATGCCTGCTGATTTTACTTGAACAATATTTAGTTTTTAATGTTTTTTAATAAGTCTCAAACTAAAATAATGCCGTTGTATGTTAGATTTTGTTTTACAGCTGCTCAGTGGGGAGAAGGGTGGCCAATTATAAAAAATATGTTTTAAACTGTCTCTAATTACTTGTAAATTAATATTAATATGGTCGATGGAGGTCAGTAATTAAGGTCAGTTATTTTATCTTAGGTCAGTAAGAAGTCAGTATTTCAGTGATTTTAGTCAGTAAAATCAGTAATTTAGACCTCAAAACCAGTTTGCAGCCCTGCTGTTATAGCACTACAATAAAAACATATCATTATTGATTATAGTGGATCACACTTTGTAACTTTTATTGTTTAAAACTCTGCGTATGTGATTATTACAAACATAGAATCCTATATTTCTGATGAGCTATGCATATTTTTAGGCAGTTTTCTTGTGCATGTAATGAGTTTGGTAACACTGTACGATATAATCAAGATAATATAAAATATAGAAAAGGGTTTGAAAACTAGGTACTTGCGGTACCAGATGTTGTGTGTGATTTTCACAGTATTGTGAAGTTTTTAAAACAAATGTTAATAAAATTTGTCTTGTTAGTCAGGCGGTTTCATTTCCAAGTCCTGTCACAATGGGCCTGGTACAGTTTAAGCTTCGTCTGGGTCTTTGGCCTAGTTTTTAAATTTTACGGGGCGCCTTCCCCTTTTCAAAAAAAAAATACTTTAATTTTTTTTGAAAAAAAAAAATTTCTAAACTTTGTGGAGGGGAATGAGGCAGCTCAGAGTAAAGTACTTAATTTTTATAAATAAAGTATCATGATAAGAAGCTCATAATAATCCACTGTAGAAACGTAGATGAAATATCTGTAAATGAAGAGGTTAGGTGAACGGGGTGGGGGTAATTTTCTATTATTAAAGATTATAGTTGAAGGTGGAGGGGAGAATTTTTTTATTAAAATTTAAAGTTTTTTACCTTAATCCGTCTATGTGACCGCTTAATTTTGTCTTCTTTGTCTTCTTACGCGTTTCGGATTATGTTAATCCATCATCAGAGATTAAAAAATTCGTCGGTTAAGACTTCGTTAAAACAAAAGTTATACTAAAAGACATTTAAGTATATATTCCACAAACACTGGGACGTACGCGGATGTGAGTGCGCACTCAATACTGGTTAGCGACGAGAATTTTTTATACGTGTACTACGTTATCGGCAACAAAGAAGTAGTTTTTTTGTTAAAATTGCTTCCCGGGCTGTTTAGCCGTAGTCCAATGTTTTCTGTAAAACCAGACTTTTCGGCAGTGCCATCGACTGCCATCATCAGTGAAAATCATGTGCGAAAACGTGAGGTGGTATACGTTAGTGACCCACAGTACTGTGGTTAATGCTGAAGCAATAAGTAGAAAGACGTAGTTTCTATGGAAATATTTCATTTCAATAAAATCATATTTAAAATATGATTTTAAATATAAATCTTAGAACATGGAAGTCATGTATAGTTCTCCATACCGATATATTATATGACGAACGATAACTGCCATAAATTGAAACAGAATCAACTACATTTTTGCATACCTTTTTGAATTAAAGAGAGCTCAAGGTTTGTTTATTTTGTTGAAGATCGGTTAAGGGAAAGGGGTAGTTTACCAGCAACATTTTATGTTTTAAGAAGGGTAATTTTTTGTTTTGACGAAAGATAACTGCCGTAAATTCAAAGAGAATCAAATAATTTTTTGCATACTTTCCTGAATTGTAGAGAACTCAAGGTCTACTGATTTTGGAGAAGATCGGTTAAGGGAAAGGGGTAGTTCACCTGCAACATTTTATGTTGTAACAAGAGAAATGTTTCCGTGACGAATGATAACTCCCGCACATTCAAACAGAATCAAATATTTTTGTGCATGCATCCCTGCATTGTAGAGGACTGAAGGTCTATTGATATTGGTGAAGGTCGGTTAAGAGATAGGAGTACTTTACCTGCAACGTTTTATGTTTTAACAAGAGTAAAGTAGTTAATTTTGATAAATAAAGTATCCTGATAAGAAGCTCGTAATAATCCACTGTAGAAACGTAGATGAAATATCTATAAATGAAGAGGTTAGGTGAACGGGGTGGGGGTAATTTTCTATAAATGAAAATTATAGTTGAAGGGAGAGGGGAGAATTTTGTATATGTGTACTACGTTATCGGCAACAAAGAAGTAGTTCTTTGTTAAAATTCCTTCCCGGGCTGTTTAGCTTTAGTCCAATGTTTTCTGAAAAACCAGACTTTTCGGCAGCGCCATCGACTCCCATCATCAGTGTAAATCGAGTGCGAAAACGTGAGGTGGTATACGTTAGTGACCACAGTACTGTGGTTAAGGCTGAAGCAATAAGTAGAAAGAAGTAGTTTCTATGGAAATATTTCATTTCGAATATGATTTTAAATATAAATCTTAGAACATGGAAGTCATGTATGGTTGTCCATACCGATATTTTAATAACTGATAAATTTTACACACACTTTTTTACACTTTAAGGTGTGAAATGCAAAGTAATTAATTTGTATACATGCTTTAGTACCAGGTTTGTATAAAGATGTGTTCTGACTATGCTATAAATTTTAACACTGTATCTTTAAGAGTTCGTGAGAAAAAGGGTCATTTGTTAGCAAAAATAAGTTTTCCAAATATGCAACACAAAGCTACTAATTTGGAGCGTAAGCGTAGCACAAGGTACATGTCCATGACAGCTTACAACAAATACACGAAGGCAGAATAATAGTTGCAAACTTAAATTTTATAAATTTACGTTTAAAATAAAGCAAACTGTAGCCTTCTAAGTCATCTGTTCCAAAAATATTCAAATATTTGTGGTAAAGGGACATAATATTTTAACAACAAAAATCTTCAAAAAATAAGAAAAGTACAAAGGATAAAAATTTGTCAATAAAATTTGCATAGAAATATTAAAGAAGCATCAACATAGCATAAACGTATCTTCAAGCTCCCCTTAAATACTCCAAATCTTTTGCTAAACACAAGAACTTTAAGTAGCTGTAATCAAGTAGTGTTACTTTTTTCTCTTTGCAGCTGAAACGGTGAAAGAAACGTGGGATAAACTGAGTTTTTTAAATGTGCTGAAAAGGCGTCGTCAGAAGAAAAGTGGCCAAGCTTGTAATAAAATTACAACATGGAAATATGAAAATCAAATGGCATTCCTTTTGCCATTTATAGACACAAGAAAAACACTAGGGAATGTACAAGAGGTTACTGAGGATCAGAAGTTTATACACAGGGATCAGAAACTGAAATACATGAAGCTGAGTATAATCAAACACAGCCCAATGAAAGTGTGTTAGAAGAAACTAGTGTAGGCAGAAATGAAGACGTTTCTGATCATTTGGAAGTAATAAAAAAAAAAGAAAACGAGATGGGTGAGACATGGATGTAAGTGAAATGTTAAACTTATTAAGAGACAATGCAAATTTAAGAAAAGCTAGGCATGAAAAAAAACATCAACAAATGGACGAAACAGAGATGTTCTTCCTAAGCATGGCAAAGAAGACCAAAACTTTATCACCACTGGAACAAGCTAAAATTAAATTACAGCTGAGTAACTCAGTACTGCAAGCCCAGATCGACATGAGTCAGCGTTTATCAAATCAAGAACGGCCTCCTTCTACTTACTCGGCATCAACTAGCTGTTATTCAACGTACTCACCTCAAATGACCAACGCAGTCGAATCACAGACCATAGTTACGGAAGAAAACAATCGTCGAATGTTAATCAACTTAGGTGGTTTTCAAATTAATTATATGTAAATGACAATAGCGTTTATCGACCTTAGAAAAGCATATGATACAGTACCCAGACAAGAAATGTTTAAAGTTCTATCACAGTTGAAAATACCGAAAGTCCTGACGCAAGCGGTAAAAAATCTATATAAAAACAACAACGTACAAATTAAAGTAGGTAACAAAATTGTCTTTAGGTTTAAAACGTCCAAAGGGTTATTGCAAGGCTGCCCAACATCGCCCACGTTGTTCAAGATATTTTCAGAATATGCATTAACCATGTGGAAACAGAAATGCCATGGAATGGGAATACCGATACGAAATGAACACCTGTACACACTATGTTTCGCCTATGACCAGGTAGTTATAGCCCAGGATGAAGAAGATCTAAGTTACATGGTCAGGAAGCTGAATGAAGAATACACAAAGATGGGATTGGAAATAAACATAAAAAAGACTGAATACTTGGCAATTAGAGATGAAGAAACAACAGATTTAGAAGTAGACGAAAATGTTAAAATTAGAGGATAAGACAAATTCAAGTACCTAGGATGTACACTGAGTAAGCAAGGCACAACGGAAGAGGAAATAAAAAGTAGATTAGGGCAGACTAGAACAGGGATTAGACAATTACACAGTGTTATATGGGACAAAAATATTAGAAAAGCACCAAAAAATGATATATCAGACCATAGTCCAAAGCATTATGACGTATGCAGTGGAAGTATGGGTTATTAACAAAAAGAATGAAAGAAAGATTCTTGCAACGGAGATGGAATATTGGAGGAGGTGCTGTGGAATAACGAGAGCAGACAGAATGACAAACGAGGAGATCAAAAGAAGAATGGAAATGGAAAGAAGTGTAATTGACTACATCAAAGAAAAAAAGATTGGTTTGGTACGGTCATGTCCAAAGAGCCCAAAATAGGTGGATCAACAAAGTGATGGAATGGAGTCCGTTAGGAAGGAGAAAAAGGGGAAGACCGAGAAGATCTTGGAGGGACAAAGTGGATGAATCTATGCAACGTATAAGACTTGAGGAAGGACAATGGGACCATTGGGAGAATTGGAAAGCCAGGTTGAAGGAAGGGAGATGGCACTAGCTGTAGCAACCCTATTATATATATATATATATATATATATATATATTGTAACAACAAATTAATCCAGATCAATAAGATTTATTTTAGGTTTCGTGGTTTAATCAAGCTCCGCGTTGGTGTGCGCCAATTTGTAACAACAAGCCGATGTTACGTGTTTTTAATCAATCTGTTATTAAGGAAATGTTTATTATGTAGTCTTATAGGTGACCTCCTGTAACTCAATTTTAATAGACAAATATATTTATTGTTGTGTTATTATAACTTTTATGTATACTATAACACGGTTTTACCTAATTACTCAACGTTTACTCAATGTCAGTGCTATAATTCATGTATTTAATTGATAAATTAAGAATTCTCTCCAACCCTAGTCAGTCCGTATTGTATAAATCAACTCAAAAATTCTGCAGGAAACACGCTAGTTCGGTAATCTCACGTTCTACCAGCTGTTGACTATGAGCGCTGTTATTCGTAATTGGCTTGCTTCTAGGTTAACTTGTTCGCCAGATTTTAATCACCCTTTTTACCTGTAAATTACTCCACCCACAACATATAATACCTATTCTACAATAATATAAAACATCATCATATACAAGAAGGATGCTTTATTTATATTGTACATTAATTCAACTTCTAACAGTGCTCTTCATAATTATAATAGAGTGATATCAATTACACAATGATGAATCGATTGTTTAGTTGACTATGCTCCTTTTATTTTATACAAATTAAATATAATGTTACCTATCTCTTATCCCAGGGTACGTGTGATTCTTTTAACGATTAGTAAGGCCAGGTAATGCAAAATTAAGGTTACTTAGTATTACAAAATGTTATTGGTTTTTACTATATTGAAATTAAATATAAGCTGGTGTTACCGGGTTTGATGATTCTCAAGGCAGCATTGTCCGTCTGCAAACGGTTGAAGATTTACAATTGAGGTTACTTCAATCCAGAAAAAGTGTTCCGATCATTAATAAAATTGACGGTGTGATGTCCTGGAAGGCCACGGGAACTCTTCTAATCTTCGTTCTTCTCTTACGATCCTTGTGGTTGTCGGTCCCAGTGGAATTGGTGTCGTATTATAATTTCCTTCTTGAAAGTGAGGTTTATTTCTTCAGAAACAAAGGTCCTTGAGTATATTTTTCTATAATTCCGTTAATTTAGGCTTTTTTCTTCCATCAATTAGTCTCCTGGTTAGATGGGAAATCGGGTTCAATACTAAATCCAAGGGAATTATCTTGACGAGTGAAATAAGAATTCCTCGACCTTTTGGAGGTATATGGTTATATTTTTGAACTCTAATTTATTTTATTATTCATCGGTTTGTTTTATAGGAATAGGTTTTGACTTTAATTTATTAATTTTGGTTCATTTTTCGTTAATTTGTGTCCTCCTTTTTAAATTTGTCTACTCATCTGAACTCAATAGCATATAACAATCGAATAATTGAAAATCAACAAGATTTTTTACATTTTAGTTACCCTAACAACCACTGCTTTCTGTCATTGGATGATATTTGATATCCTAGAGCCAGAATTATAAAACATTACTACTCTTTTTTAATAAAATACTCCATGCTTGGAATTATACCAAATTACCTAAAACTCTCACCCAATCTACCTTATTAAACCGTATATATTTTACTATAGTTTCATTAGACTGGACTTATTAAAAAGGTATTAATTTCCTTTTACAAATATTAAATTTAGGCCTATAAGTTTTCTTACAACTGTTATAATGATTTTGTTTTTAACTTAATTTTCTTTACCTGACCTACTGTACAGATAGTCATTGGTTTATGGCTACTTACATTAATTTATATTTCCTGGTTTTAATTCATTATATTAATTAGTTCATCCTTGAACCTTTCATTATTTTATAACATAACTATAAGAACTACTTGTCAACTTTTAAACACTTATTGCCTTCCTGGCCAAGTTTACAAACATTAATTCAAAACACCTTCATTAATCAATTTCAGTAAATACATTTAACATAATATCTAACACCTGTATTTATACTTAATTGTCTAAAGACAATTTTAACATAAATGAAAGGAGTACCACTGACTAAGTACTTCTATAAAACAACAGCTCCACTCTTACTATCCACAAAACATAAAATAAATATCCTGTAAACACTATATCATGCTACAGCATAACAACAAGTACAATTTGCAACACATTATATATTAATTTGATAGTATTTTATACTTCATTACTACATATTAAACTCCTCCCATTAGATACAATGTTCATGTTTTACTTCCCATATTATTTATTATCTTTTATATTTATGTACACTTCAGATGTCTTAATTACTTAGTAACCGTAATATTTTGGGTATTGTTCTAAACCATATTTTTATGTAACGCTGGGGACCTCAAATCTGTTACGTTACATAACACTCCCCCGTCGAAAGAAGTTTATTTTGGCTCAACTAAGTTTAGTCAAAATAAACTTATAGCTCGTCCCTGACCAGGTTGTCCTTTTACGCATAATATTTTTTTATTTCAGTTTGATTATATGTACCCTTCACTCTATTATTTATGGGGTCAGATACCACGTATGTATTGTTCTGATTGTCCTGGCTTATTACAAAAGGTCCAACATATAATAACAACAATTTCTTTGCTATTCCTTCAGAACTGCTTGGTTGCTGACGTTTTCTTATTAAAATTTTTTCGCCGATGGCGTATTTAATGATGTTTTTTCGGGTAGCATCCTGTTTTTTCCTTCTGGTTTCCAGTTTGTGGAGTAGTCTATTATACACATGGGTAAGGTCAAGTTCTTCTTCAGGTCCTTCAGGGAATCGTATTAATTTGGTAATTTCTCGAGATGGCAGTTTTGAAAACATCATCTGGTATGGTGTGACACCAATAGTTTCGTGATGAGCAATATTTAAAAAGGTTTCGGTTTCATGTATGAATTCACTCCATTTCCTATGATTGTCATAACAATAAGTACGAAGGACTCGTCCTACCTCTCTGAGTACCCTTTCCGCTGGATTACTACTAGGATGATAAATTGAAGTTTTGTAGGTTTTAATTCCTCGATTTGACATTTCTAATTTCCATTTTCGACCCTTGAACTGGGTTCCATGGTCCGTTATTATGGAATATGGAGTGCCCACATCTATGAGGTACTTTTCTGCGATTACCTTGATGATAACATTGGTGGATGCCTTGCTGATAGGGTACAGCTTAGTGTAACGTGTGAAATGGTCCAAGATGATTACAATATATTTATATCGGCGCCTGCCTCCACTACGTGGGAAAGGTCCGCAAATGTCAAGAAACGTTTTTTCTAATTTCCTTTCTGAAGTAATTGTTATTAAAGCCCCCTCCTTTCGTTCATTGTTTACCTTAACCCTTTGACATATTCCACATCGTTTTATTAATTCCCTTACCTTCTTGTTCAAACCCTTAATATACACATGCTCCTCCAGTGCCTTTACTACTTTGATGGAACCCATATGTCCATACATTTGGTGATAATTCTTTATTATTTATGATTCTGTAGATTTGGGAATGTATAATTTCCATTTATTTTTTATAACAGGGGATTTTATGAAGATTAACCCGTTATAATTTTGATAATACTGCATAATTATAGTATCATTACTGATAAGGCGTTCTCGTATGGTGGATAATCTCTGATCCCTTGCTTGTTCTTCCTGAATTTTAGTTAATACTTCTGCTAATTCTTCTCTAGCTAATATTATAAGATATATTTTTCCAACATCCTCCCTTTCGATTTCAAAAGTACCATTCTCCAGGTTCACCCTAGATAGAGCATCCGCTACAGTGTTCTGTTTACCTGGCACGTATTCCCATGTTATGTTGTATTCCTGGAGAGCCAATATCCAACGAGTTAATCTACCATGGCTTAGTTTGCACCTTTGTATGAATGATATGGATTTGTGGTCGGACCGTACTGTTAAAGGATAGCCTAATACATATGTGCGGAATTTACTGCATGCAAATACCACACTCAATAATTCCTTTTCCGTGACACTGTAATTTCTTTCACACTGGTTTAAGACCCTGCTGGCAAAACTTGTTACTTGGTGGTCTCCTTCTTGATCTTCCTGATATAGCTCCGCACCTAGACTCACATCACTGGCGTCACAATTTATAAAAAATTTCTGATCAAAATCAGGATGATGCAGAATGATGTTTTGTAAAAATTTCTCTTTAATTAAAATGAATGTTTCATCATCTTCCTCCTTCCACTTCCATTTATGTTTAGATGACAGCAAGTGTTTAAATCTTGCTGTTAATTGGGAATAATTCTTTTGGAATTTCCGGTAGTAGTTGCATACTCCTAGGAATGATTGCAGCTGTCTAATGTTTTTAGGTCTGGGGAAGTTTTGAATAGCTTCCACTTTTTCAGGGGATGTTGATATTCCATTTTCAGAGAGTATAAACCCTAGGAATTGTAATTGATTAGTTAATAATTTTGACTTATTTAATTTCAAAGTAATGTTGCTCTTTTCCAACTTGCTTAACACCATTTCCACACGTTGGCAATGTTCCTCCCATGTGGTTGAAGTTACCAATATATCATCTACATATACTGTTGTGAAGGCTAATACTTCTTCGCCTAGAACCTGGTCCATGCATTTAATAAAAACCGCCACAGTGTTTACTAATCCAAAAGGAAGACGTTTAAAATGATAATTTCTACCTTCAAATATAAAGGCAACGTAATTTCTACTGTTGGGATGTAACTCCACCTGCCAGTATCCACAAACAGCATCCCAAATACTCATATACCTGGAATTTTTAAATTTCTTCATTAACTCTTCAATTTCCCCTGGTGAGGTTCTATCATTTATTATATTTTTATTTATCTCCCTGGCGTCCAAACGTACGTACGTTTGTACGGTACCGTCCTTTTTCTTTATGGCTGCTATAGGGCTGGTGTATGGTGATGAGCTATACTCAATTATGTCCTGTTCCATCATACTCTGTATTTCCTTTCTCACTGCTGGTTTTAGGGATTGGGGTATAGGATATGATTTCCGGTTAAAGTTAATGGGGTGTTTAAATGACAATTCACAAATAAAATTCTTGGCCTTTCCTGGCAAATCCGAAAATACTTTTTTATATCTGTTATAAATCTTTATTAATTGATTCTTTTGTTCCTGTGTTACTCCATTATTATTACTGGCAGTTTTAAACAAATAAATCTCTTGCAATTTTTCCTTCCATTCATTCTCCTTAGTACAGGCTAATTCCTCAAAAGGTGTTCTATATTCCAGTTCATCATCACGCATTAGAGTAAAAGAATGTCGTTGGTGAGTGGCATTTTTATGATCCACTATTTCACTTGACCATTCTCCATTTTCATGGTACAGGGTTATTCGTCCTCTGCCCATATTAATAATAGCTGAGTGGCGCCGCAGCGTATCACACCCTAGCATCGCTTTAAATGGTAATCCTTGAGCTACCATAAACACCATAGGAATAGTTTTACCTTCACTAGATACTTCCATCATTACTTGCTGCCGTATTGTTTTATTTGGTCTGCCAGTAGCACCTATAATTACCATGTTATTAACTGGTAATGTTGGTATATTTTTCTTATACATCTCCCTTATTCGGTTATATTCTACCTTGTCCAGGAGTGACACGTTCGCGCCGGTATCAATCACTATCTCTGTCATAACTCCCTGCAATTCTGCCATTATATATATAATTTGATTGTCAGTTTTATTCTCTGACTGTAACCCTTCTTCCGTTAAATCATTTCGTATGTCCTTTAAATAATTGTTCCTGGTAATGTTTATAATTTGGTTGCTTTCCTTTTGTGTTCGTACATACCCTTCCAATCCCAGCAGCGAGGGGTTACTTGATACTTCCACTGCTGTACTTAGTTTTCCATCCTATCCTGCGGACGATCGTCCCTCGTAGTGGTTCCTGGGTTGCCATCATCGGGTCTAAACTCTCTATGGTTTTCTTGGTGCCTAGGTAGCTCCTCCTCTCGACTTCTATTACTGGGTTGATGCCGTTGGTCGTTGTGTGTACGGTTGTTATTCCAATACTCTCTCCCATTATCAAAACTCCTGCGGCCTGCTCTGTATCGGTTATTATCATAATTAATATAGTGATTACTTGGGTAATGATTGTTGCAATAACGATTATTTATAAATTGGTCATTCACCCTTCGGTGATAATTATTATGGTTAAATCGATTTGTTCCTGGACGCGACTCTTGATTTGGCTCCTCCCTTCTATTGTTGGAATATTCACTTTGCCGTCGGGACCTTTGATAATAGTCTTCCATTTCGTAACTGGCCAACAAGGTTTCCATTGTTTCTACTGTCTTTACTTGTCCACTGCGTCTGGCATGAACTATCTCTTCTTCAAAATGGTAAGATAATTTATTTACCAAACATTCCTCTGGTATTCGCGGTTCCAAATGACGCGCCAAACACACCTTTCCCAAAAAGTAAGTAGTTGGTGACTGCTCTTGATTAAAATTGAATCTCCCGTTGGTAATGTTATCTCTAATCATGTTCTGTACGGAATCCGACCAGTATTTTGACCGAAAAGTCCTTTTAAACTCCTCATAATCACTAAGTTCATTCCGGACTGCTGACCACCAATTATCATTTATACTTTTAAAACACTCATCTAATAAACTTTTTATTACGTTCCATCAGGTTACCTTAATCCTGTTAAACCATTCATCTATTCTCTCCAGAAATTCTATAGGATTTCCTCTATAAATTTTAAAATTAATATTTTCTTTTTGCTCAGGGGCTATGTGATGCGCCAGATACATGGGTCGATTTTGTAAAATTTCTGTTGATTATTTTATATTAATCAATTCCTGATTTTTCATATTTTCTACAGTTTCTTTATTTTGAACCACTTGGGTTTTTATTTGTGTTATCTCATTATTTACTATTTCAATTCTCCCAGCTATATTAATTTGCACTTCGTCCAATTTCTCTTGGGTTTCTAATTGTATTTCCTTTATCCTAGTTTTGTTAGTATTTTCCCCTTGGTTAATTTTGGCCTCTACTTCCATTGCGAGTTGTACGATGGTTTCATCTGTCTTTTCCAGACTCACCTTAATTTCAGTTATTTGCTGTCTTACTTCCTCTTCATTATTATCTACCCTTTTATTGAGTGTTTCATTGACATTTGCAACCCTTTCATTGATGACTTCCCTCAACACTTGGTTTTGTTCATTTATAATTTGCCTCAACTCCTTATTACTGTTTTCAATTTTCTCGTCTATCTGTTTGTGATTTTCCTGAATCTGCCTTAAGCTCTTATCGTTCCTGTCAAACCTTTCATTTGGTTTAAACTTTCATTTATCAGCCGGTTATTCTCATCATTTTCCTCTTTATTTTTGTCAAACTTCTCATTCATTAGTTTGATTATATTCTCACTCAAAATTTCGTTTTGTTTCTTTGAGTTTTCATTAATATTGTCTATTTTGTTTTCTAGCTTTTCTGAATTCTCATTTATACCATCTATTTTTCCATTAATTTGTCTAAAATCGGCCTTCAATTGTTCATTATTTTCATTTATGGTTTGCCTTAAAAGTTCACTAGTCCTTTCCTTAATACTGTCTATTTTTTCAGAGTTTTCTTCAAATTTTTTATTTAATTGTTCCTTCTGTTTCTTGGAATCTTCTTTAATACTGTCTATTTTATTTTCTAGTTTTTCTGACCTTTGTTTGTTATCCTCCTTCATACTACTCATTAATTCCATTAATTTTTCCCAATTTAGTCATCCTCTGGCTTCCTCTTTATCACCCGCCTGTTGTTCCATTTCGGTGTCTGTAATTAACTCTGCTTCTTCTTCCCGTCTATCTTCTTCTGTTTCTTGCTCCTTCTCCATCCTTTTAGAAACACCTCTAGTATGCATTCCTGTGCCTCTAATAGTTGCCTGCTCCAGTTAAGTAATAATTAAATCTATTTTTTACTTAACTAAAGCCCACTCGTTGAGCGCCAATTTGTAACAACAAATTAATCCAGATCAATAAGATTTATTTTAGGTTTCGTGGTTTAATCAAGCTCCACGTTGGTTTGCGCCAATTTGTAACAACAAGCCGATGTTACGTGTTTTTAATCAATCTGTTTTTATTATGTAGTCTTATAGGTGACCTCCTGTAACTCAATTTTAATAGACAAATATATTTATTGTTGTGTTATTATAACTTTTATGTATACTATAACACGGTTTTACCTAATTACTCAATGTTTACTCAATGTCAATGCTATAATTCATGTATTTAATTGATAAATTAAGAATTCTCTCCAACCCTAGTCAGTCTGTATTGTATAAATCAACTCAAAAATTGTGCAGGAAACACGCTAGTTCGGTAATCTCACGTTCTACCAGCTGTTGACTATGAGCGCTGTTATTCGTAATTGGCTTGCTTCTAGGTTAACTTGTTCGCCAGATTTTAATCACCGTTTTTACCTGTAAATTACTCCACCCACAACATATAATACCTATTCTACAATAATATAAAACATCATCATATACAAGAAGGATTCTTTATTTATATTGTACGTTAATTCAACTTCTAACAGTGCTCTTCATAATTATAATAGAGTGATATCGATTACACAATGATGAATCGATTGTTTAGTTGACTATGCTCCTTTTATTTTATACAAATTAAATATAATGTTACCTATCTCTTATCCCAGGGTACGTGTGATTCTTTTAACGATTAGTAAGGCCAGGTAATGCAAAATTAAGGTTACTTAGTATTACAAAATGTTATTGGTTTTTACTATATTGAAATTAAATATAAGCTGGTGTTACCGGGTTTGATGATTCTCAAGGCAGCATTGTCCGTCTGCAAAGGGTTGAAGATTTACAATTGAGGTTACTTCAATCCAGAAAAAGTGTTCCGATCATTAATAAAATTGACGGTGTGATGTCCTGGAAGGCCACGGGAACTCTTCTAATCTTCGTTCTTCTCTTACGATCCTTGTGGTTGTCGGTCCCAGTGGAATTGGTGTCGTATTATAATTTCCTTCTTGAAAGTGAGGTTTATTTCTTCAGAAACAAAGGTCCTTGAGTATATTTTTGTATAATTCCATTAATTTAGGCTTTTTTCTTCCATCAATTAGTCTCCTGGTTAGATGGGAAATCGGGTTCAATACTAAATCCAAGGGAATTATCTTGACGAGTGAAATAAGAATTCCTCGACCTTTTGGAGGTATATGGTTATATTTTTGAACTCTAATTTATTTTATTATTCATCGGTTTGTTTTATAGGAATAGGTTTTGACTTTAATTTATTAATTTTGGTTCATTTTTCGTTAATTTGTGTCCTCCTTTTTAAATTTGTCTACTCATCTGAACTCAATAGCATATAACAATCGAATAATTGAAAATCAACAAGATTTTTTACATTTTAGTTACCCTAACAACCACTGCTTTCTGTCATTGGATGATATTTGATATCCTAGAGCCAGAATTATAAAACATTACTACTCTTTTTTAATAAAATACTCCATGCTTGGAATTATACCAAATTACCTAAAACTCTCACCCAATCTACCTTATTAAACCGTATATATTGTACTATAGTTTCATTAGACTGGACTTATTAAAAAGGTATTAATTTCCTTTTACAAATATTAAATTTAGGCCTATAAGTTTTCTTACAACTGTTATAATGATTTTGTTTTTAACTTAATTTTCTTTACCTGACCTACTGTACAGATAGTCATTGGTTTATGGCTACTTACATTAATTTATATTTCCTGGTTTTAATTCATTATATTAATTAGTTCATCCTTGAACCTTTCATTATTTTATAACATAACTATAAGCACTACTTGTCAGCTTTTAAACACTTATTGCCTTCCTGGTCAAGTTTACAAACATTAATTCAAAACACCTTCATTAATCAATTTCAGTAAATACATTTAACATAATATAATACCTAACACATGTATTTATACTTAATTGTCTAAAGACAATTTTAACATAAATGAAAGGAGTACCACTGACTAAGTACTTCTATAAAACAACAGCTCCACTCTTACTATCCACAAAACATAAAATAAATATCCTGTAAACACTATATCGTGCTACAGCATAACAACAAGTACAATTTGCAACACAGTATATATTAATTTGATAGTATTTTATACTTCATTACTACATATTAAACTCCTCCCATTAGATACAATGTTCATGTTTTACTTCCCATATTATTTATTATCTTTTATATTTATGTACACTTCAGATGTCTTAATTACTTAGTAACCGTAATATTTTGGGTATTGTTCTAAACCATATTTTTATGGACACTTCCACTCCATAATTACACTCGACTATCTCTACAGTTTATCATTACATAAAGGAACGCGTTCTTCATACTAATTTAATTGCAAGAATCTTTTTAATCCGGGACAACAAAAAACTGTTTATTATTACTTCCCGTCTTTGTTAGTTGAAGGAGTAGTGTCCATTTTAACAAATCTCGTTACTGGATGATAACATAAATAATTACGATAATACGTAATTATAGAATAAAAACTACCAATACAAATTAACTAAAAAATTAAATAACTAATAAAAATGAGTGACTGTAAAACAACGATACAATTAATATCAAATTGAAATAATAATAAAAAATGCAAGACTGAGATAGTACATCACACAGTAACTAACAATGTACGGGTAACTAAAACATCACATGCAAGTTGGTAACACCTTCACTTGCATACCAGCTGATTCCCCTTTACCCTCCCGCCATTCACAATTTCAAAGTGGACTCGTCCATCCATAAATTGGTTTCTGCGCATTTGTCCTTAACTTTCAATTTGACTGTGCTTTTTAATATATCACATTAATATAGAACTAGAACATATTTGTGTGCATAGTCTAACCTTTCAGACAGTATGTTAACTTTGACTTTTTGTTTATACAAATTAATAATTTTAATTAGCATATTTAACCTGTACTCACCATATGGTTCACTACAGCTTCCGGTTCGCCACGTGGCTCTATCGCCAATATTAGTTATCTTATTTGGGTCCAAGGTATCGTTGAACGAGAGACAGAAACAGTTGGGATTGTTGAAATAAAGATTCGTACACATGTATATACGATAGAACACTAGTTTTAATATTTCTCTGTATATTATGAACAACATTACAAAAGGCTAAAATCAAAATGGAGTCATACTTAACAAGATGGCGGCTTTGCAGTTCCGCTACTAGTGATTAATTTCTTTGTTTCTCTATGATATGTACTTGGACATGAAAAAAATCTTATACTGCAGTTGTGATTTTAATTATTCACTTAGTTTCATATGAAATTTTTAACAATACATAAACCAATGCCTCGGTTTGATTACTGCCGGCATTCTCTTTCACTCTCTCTCTTGCGCTCTCTCATTACATTTTTTATTATCGGTACATTCAATTTTGTTTGTTATTATTTCGAGCTCGATTTTTATAAGAGGATATTATTATAAATTTTGACTTTCCTGAAATGTTGCGGTTCAGACGATCTCCATGGCAGGCCCGGTGTTTGGCGTACTTAGCTGGTCGGTGTACTCTCTAGTTTTTATTGTCTGTCCTTTGCACTGAATTTACATGATGTTAATGATTACTTTGATAACACTGTCTACTTGTAGTTACATTTTATTGATTCAAAAAACACTTTAGCTGGCAATTTTATGCCAGCGAAATTTTAGCGTGTTAACACCATGGCGATATTCTGCAGACTGGGACGCCATGCTTGCATAATTTTTCATAGGTGGAAGGGATTACCTCGTCATAGTCTATTGTCTTAAGCGGACAACGCCATTGTTATGTGTCACAATCGTTACATATTACATGATTGATGACGTTCAGCAGTGCTTTTTTAACTGGCTTGGTACAAATATGTGTGTATAACCGCACGTACGCCATGACCTTGAAGTCGATTTGTACTGATGAAACTGCGTCTTGGGTAACTCATTTGGGAAAGTTAACCTAACCCTCTTTACATATATGACAATACAATAAAATTTATTCTTTCTATACCAATGAATATTACGACGGACTTTTGTACCGTCACAAGTATTCATGTATCTGGACTTTTCCTTTAGCCTAAGTGTTTTTATATATTTTATTTCTTGTTTTTCATTCGGTCTTAAAAAAAAAGGGTCTTGCTTTCCTTTTGATATCCTGATTTCTGTTTTGAGAATTCAGCTTTATTAACATGTTGAGGCAAACAGATGCCCAGTATTCATCTTAAAAAAAAAACTTTGGAGAAGCCAGTAGATTTGTGAATTACTGAATTTATATAAACATAACGTAGTACAATTAAAATGAAAACTGTTATAGTGTACACAACAAGTTAGATCAGATTGAATAAAAGTATGCTCTATAAACCAAATTTTTGAATTTTCTTTTAATTTGTAATATTTTTTTTGTCTACAGGGAAGGTGTAACTACAAACCAGAAGTCTAAACATGAACAAGGGGTTTATGTGGACGTTGGCCTAAGAAAGTCAGTAGCTGTAAACAAAAACTTGGAACCAGGAATCCGTGTGACTGTGAAGCTGAAGTTGATAGGTGAAGACAAAAAGAAATGGAAGGGTACATTGGTTCCACCGTATGAACCAAGACAAAAACTAGGTGTGTATTGGGGCTACACTGTTCGTCTTGCCAAATCGTTTAGTGACATATTCAAAGAATGTCCTTATGATGAGGGATACGATTTTACAATTGGAACTTCAGACAAAGGAAAGCCAGTTAATGAAATTAGTGATTCCGAGTTTAAGCCATTTAAACATTATCTGATTGTGTTTGGTGGCTTAGCAGGACTGGAAAGTGTGCTTGAGGGTGATGAAACTTTACCTGAGAATGATGTAACACTGTGTTTTGATAAATATGTAAATACCTGTCCAGGTCAGGGCTCTAGAACAATACGAACTGAAGAGGCTCTTCTTATTTCACTGGCAGAACTTGTAAAAAAATTTGAAGCTCCATCTTCAGAAGAAAATGGAACACAGTGAATTTCTTGTTAAATGAGCGAAGTGAAGTCGCAATTTTAATGCTCTGTTTGTCATTTGTCTGTCCGTCTGTTTCGGGGTATGTCCATGATAATTTTTGAACGTGTGCACTGACTTTCCTTGAACTTGGCATGCTTGTCCACAATTTTCCCCACAGACCCCATTGTTTTTGAGATTGACATGTCAAAAATATTTGGGTCAAAATTTTTAAGAAGTTTTAAAAACCTTTGTGGGGAACCACGAAGAGAATTTTAACCAATATCTGAATCTAAATTTTAGAAGAAACTTCAAAATTGAGACACCAAGGCCCAGAAATTTGAAGAAACTGTAGACATTCATGCCAGGTATAATACTAAATGGAATTCTAACCCAAATCCAATTTGTTAATTTTAGACACCTTGGATCAAAAATGGAAATTAAAATTTTAAGAAAATTGTAATGTAAATAAACTAACCTTTTCAATCTGCCTTTACTTCTTGTTTACAATTAATGATGCGTTTCAAAGCATACACTTCATCAGCAGATATTTTTAAAAATCTCTTGTATAGAGTCATCACTAGTTAAAATACCAATTGCATCTGGGCTGTACGCATTAGTAGGTGCACACCTATTCACGTTTGGTCAACCAGTGAGCAGTTATTCATCTCTATCTGATAAAGCATATTCAAGGGAGTATCGCATAGCAGATTGGATTTAACACATTGAGCCCTATGAACGTACCTAGTATGTCCAAGTCAGACAAGTGCCAGGTACGTCCAAGTATTTGATGTAGTTTAAACTAAACAAGATGGCTCCTATACACAGGCTTGGTTTCCATGTAATGGGATACTTTAGTTCTCTATTTAAACTGTAGAGGTCAGCATGCATTGGAACAAACACAGGGAAAAATATTTCAGTTTGTACTACTGTAACGGTACAGTAGGTCCGTAAAGGAATTTAGGTACATGAAAATATAATTTTATTGTAATTCAAAGGTAATCAGAAATGTGAGGATAAAAGTTTCCCAATATACTACAACGCAATATGTAACGACGAGTTGGCGTCAAGGTCACTGGCGTACGTGCCAATCGTCAGCAAGTCAGACGCAGCAACAGTCAGACACTCCTAAAAACGGCATCAAAAATTATAAAAACAATCGTTGCGATGTAACACAAAGCCGTCATCTCCAGAGAACAATAGATTCGGTGACGTATTACCCTTTCCACTAGTGGATTATACGCCATGTTGTCTGCCCAGTCGAAACAACACCGTCCGTGCTACAGCACGCTATAAAATCCGCTGGCCAGCAATTGCCAGTAAAATTATTTAAAGTGGTAAAATGTAACAAAATGTGAACAGTTAACCAGTTAAAGAACTAACAGTATATAAAAAGATGTAAATTAGAGTCAGTGGCAGTATAACAGGAACCAATAAAGAATCCGGCCGAACACCTGCTGGAACATGAGGCACGTCTGAGTCAATCTTCCGACAAACGAACTGAGGAAAGTAAACTTTTTCGAAATTCTAAATACAACACATTAATTTTGAGCTCATTTAAAATGTATTAAAAGAATGTACCAAAAATAATGTGTGGGAAGCATGTGAGTGTGTGTGCATGTGCTGCCGGCATGCATATATAGAGAGAGTCACAAGGCATTGGTTCACGTTACGTGACCCAGTTTATGTAACGATATAAATATTAAACCAGTATTTTTTCTAACGTCATTTATAATAATCAGGGAATTTGAAGATAAATATATGTATGTAATTGTGATGTACGTAGAGATCATGCAGCTAAAATACTTTGCCGCCATGTTGTTTTTGTAATTAACTCGAGGAGGAAGACTGCATTTTGTTTTTGTTTTTCAACATTCAAAATATTCAGATTAAAAAAAAAAACAAGTCTTTAACCAAATGTTAACCGAGTTATTATTTTCAAATACCCATGCTGTTTCTGTGCTCGCTTAAAAGAGAACCTGGACCCCAATAGGAAATGTTATGTTGGCAACAGCGCCACATGGTGAACAAAATATAAGTGTAACGAGATTTTCTAAAAAGGTAAGTCACAATAAAAAATAATATCCCATAAGTATGTTAGTTAACAAATGACGACCCGAACAGTGACCTTTTGTTAGTTAATACTACATACACGTGTTTGATGACGGAAACAATTTTTGTTGTTATCTACAGCTTGTGGGTGAGATCAGTTGTGTTTTGTTATATTTTTGTTTATTGAAAATGGATTCCAGGAATTATCGTACAGAAGAAGAAATCAATAAAATCATAAACAGTTCTGGCTCCGACATCGATTCATTAAATACATATTCAGAAATTAGTGGTAATGTGTGTTGATGATAGTGACATTGTGGTGGTTGAAGCTAATGATATAACTAACACTTCTCGGTTTTCAGTTGAAATTATTAAAAACTCAAAAGATGTACATAGTAATACAAGTTAATTTCATATATCAAATTCAAGTTCATGGTGTGAGTTAGATGAACAACCACCGTTACCCGTGTATGAGAAGCAGAGTTGTATCCTAACCTCAGTTGATAAGATGGCTTTTGATTTTGAATATGTCAGTAAATTTTTTGATAAAACAATATTTAGGTGTAAACAATATCATTTTGTGTATAGTTGTAATCTGTATTTAAAATTAACGTACTGTGCAAGAATTGGTTGAGCTGAATATTTTTAATGAAGAAATTTGTGTTAGTGGTTGAAATCACAATCAGGTAATAAATGACAACAATAAGGTAAGTAAAGTTTTTAAATATCTTAAGTTAAAAGTTAAATTGAAGAGGGTTTTAAGTAAAATATGGTTTAATAAACAATGTCTGGATAATAATGTCATCCCAAAGTACGCTCAAGTTAAAATTAAAAATAAGAACTGTAGCCAAAAAAGTAAAAGAACAAAGCGAGAAGTTGTGGATAAAACTGGAAATAAGGTCACTCTACGGCTTAATCAATAGATATAATAGGGAATTATATGACAGACACATAGAATTATTAAGAATATACTCGTATGCAGAGTTAGAAGAAATATTATATAATTTTGGTTTGGGGTACATAGAAAAGAAATTGGAAAATAAAAATAAAAAAATGGTAGATAAGTTAAATAAATTAATAAGAAAGAACGAAGTAAAAAAGGAACACCTCTCTAAGAATAACTATGAAAAAAGAGTAATAAACCTTACAGAGGTAAATTTCAATACGGAAGAAAAAGAAATGTTAGCGAAAGGCTTAAAATACGCACCACCACCAGAATTAAATCAAGAAAAAACGATTATTGAATGCGAAAGCATAATACAAAAACTAGGAAATGAAAATGATAAAAAAAGAATAAGGTGGGAAGTAGGGAATGTAGTAGATAAAATATTTAAGAAAAGTTTGTATAATTCAAAGAGTGAACAAAAAATCAAAGCAACTGTAACTAAACTAAAGCATAAAATAAAGAAGAATGATATTATAGTTACGAAGGCGGATAAAGGAAATACAATGGTACTAATGAGAAAGGAAGAATACATAAAGAAAACGGAAGAATTTATAAGGGAAGGACCACACGAGGAAATAAAGTATGATTATACAAGTAAGTACCAGTCAAGGATAAAACAAATGATGAAACAGATAACATTTATAGAAGAAAAAAAGAAAGAGTATTTATTGGAAAGTAATCCAACAGCACCAACTTTTAAAAGTCAGGTTAAGATACATAAAGAAGGAAAACCAATTAGACCGATTGTTTCTTTTATTAATGCACCTATTTATAAATTATCAAAGGAAGTTAGCAGAGTACTGAAAGAGAAATATGAATTTGGGACAAAATACAACATAGAGAATAATATAAAATTGATAGAAAAATTAGAAAATATTAGCATTAATGTAAATACAAAATTGATATCACTGGATGTTAAGGACATGTTTACTAATATCACAGTAAATAAAGTTATTAAGTTAATAAACGATAATAATATGGGAGAATACAGGTATAAAAAGCAGTTGATGAAAGTAATTAAAGAATGTGTAAATCAGAACTATTTTAAGTTTAATAAGTTTTATATACAGAAAAAAGGTTTACCTATGGAGTCTTCATTATCCCCTATTCTTGCTGAAATATACATGAATGATTTTGAAAAGCAATTAATAACTTCCAGTAAGTATAAAGACAATATAAAATTATGGTCTAGATACGTTGATGATGTATTAGTGGTTTGGGAAGGAAGCATAGAAGAAGTGCATGAGTTTATAAAGGAGGTAAATAAAAAGGATAAAAACTTACAATTTAAGGAAGAGATAGGAGGTAAGCAAATAAATTACTTAGATTTAAACATAGAAATTAAAGATAATGAGAAACTACAGTTTGGGATATTTAGGAAAGAGTCGTATTCTGATATAATTATACCAAGAGAGTCGTACCACCCATACAGATATAAAATGGCGGCAATCAATTCCTTTTGTTACAGAGCTCAGAAGTGTTTAAAAGAGACCGAATCAAAAGATAGGGAGTTAAAAACGATAAAGGGAATTGTAAGGAATAATAATTATAGCACCAACATAGTGGATAAAGTTATGAAAAGGGTCAACATACAAAAAGCTAAAATAGAACCAGAAAAAAAGAATTATGCAGGGTCATTGACATATAGAAAAATTATAAAATGTTTTAATAAATATGGAGTAGATATAGCTATTAAAAAATGTGAAATGGTATTTGATAAAATAAGGAATAAGAATATAGAAAAAATTCCAGTATTACAGAAAAGCGGAATTTATAAATTAAAATGTAAAGACTGCAACAAAGTGTACCTAGGGGAGACAGGACGAAAATTCGCATGCAGGTTGTCTGACCACAAACGTGGAGAAGGTAATAGAACAACCAATTCGTTATATGCAAGACATTTCATAGAAGACAACCACAAGTTTGTTAATCCTTTGGAAGAATACGAAATTGTAAAAGTAGTAAATAACACAGTTGAAAGGAAGCTTAGAGAGGAGTTAGAAATATTGAAAGAAAGAGAAAAAGGGTTAGCCAATTTAATTAATATTAAAATTAAATTTGATAATGAAGAAATATTTTATAACATGATTAAGAAGTAAATGAGAGAGGGCAGATAGATAAGATTAAGAATTATATTTCATAGTACTAATTGGTTGTTTTAAAATAAGGGTGTGTGACTGACCCACGTGTGTGGAAAGGAAGAGGGTAGTTTAAAAGGATGCACACACACACAGAAACACAAGGAATTTACTAGAAAAATATGTAACTGTACAGATGGTGAGACAGAGTTTAGGGGGTGGGGAAGGGTCATTAATTTTTAGTTTGTTGTGGGGGAGAAGGGTGAAGGGTTGGGTATTACATATTTTCTGTCTATTCCTGATCTGATGATGAGCTGTGAAGCTTGAAAGCGCTAATCGGAATAATTTTTATATAGTGGTGTGCAATATTGATCATTCTGATTGTGATTTCAACCACTAACACAAATTTCTTCATTAAACGTCTGTTAAGATGTGCAATCGACTACAGGTAATGGACAACAACAATGAGGTAATAAACGACAACAATAAGGTAAGTAAAGTTTTTAAATATCTTAAGTTAAAAGTTAAATTGAAGAGGGTTTTAAGTAAAATATGGTTTTAATAAACAATGTCTGGATAATAATGTCATCCCAAAGTACGCTCAAGTTAAAATTAAAAATAAGAACAGTGTAGCCAAAAAAGTAAAAGAACAAAGCGAGAAGTTGTGGATAAAACTGGAAATAAGGTCACTCCTACGGCTTAATCAATAGATATAATAGGGAATTATATGACAGACACATAGAATTATTAAGAATATACTCGTATGCAGAGTTAGAAGAAATATTATATAATTTTGGTTTGGGGTACATAGAAAATAAATTGGAAAATAAAAATAAAAAAATGGTAGATAAGTTAAATAAATTAATAAGAAAGAACGAAGTAAAAAAGGAACACCTCTCTAAGAATAACTATGAAAAAAGAGTAATAAACCTTACAGAGGTAAATTTCAATACGGAAGAAAAAGAAATGTTAGCGAAAGGCTTAAAATACGCACCACCACCAGAATTAAATCAAGAAAAAACGATTATTGAATGCGAAAGCATAATACAAAAACTAGGAAATGAAAATGATAAAAAAAGAATAAGGTGGGAAGTAGGGAATGTAGTAGATAAAATATTTAAGAAAAGTTTGTATAATTCAAAGAGTGAACAAAAAATCAAAGCAACTGTAACTAAACTAAAGCATAAAATAAAGAAGAATGATATTATAGTTACGAAGGCGGATAAAGGAAATACAATGGTACTAATGAGAAAGGAAGAATACATAAAGAAAACGGAAGAATTTATAAGGGAAGGACCACACGAGGAAATAAAGTATGATTATACAAGTAAGTACCAGTCAAGGATAAAACAAATGATGAAACAGATAACATTTATAGAAGAAAAAAAGAAAGAGTATTTATTGGAAAGTAATCCAACAGCACCAACTTTTAAAAGTCAGGTTAAGATACATAAAGAAGGAAAACCAATTAGACCGATTGTTTCTTTTATTAATGCACCTATTTATAAATTATCAAAGGAAGTTAGCAGAGTACTGAAAGAGAAATATGAATTTGGGACAAAATACAACATAGAGAATAATATAAAATTGATAGAAAAATTAGAAAATATTAGCATTAATGTAAATACAAAATTGATATCACTGGATGTTAAGGACATGTTTACTAATATCACAGTAAATAAAGTTATTAAGTTAATAAACGATAATAATATGGGAGAATACAGGTATAAAAAGCAGTTGATGAAAGTAATTAAAGAATGTGTAAATCAGAACTATTTTAGGTTTAATAAGTTTTATATACAGAAAAAAGGTTTACCTATGGGGTCTTCATTATCCCCTATTCTTGCTGAAATATACATGAATGATTTTGAAAAGCAATTAATAACTTCCAGTAAGTATAAAGACAATATAAAATTATGGTCTAGATACGTTGATGATGTATTAGTGGTTTGGGAAGGAAGCATAGAAGAAGTGCATGAGTTTATAAAGGAGGTAAATAAAAAGGATAAAAACTTACAATTTAAGGAAGAGATAGGAGGTAAGCAAATAAATTACTTAGATTTAAACATAGAAATTAAAGATAATGAGAAACTACAGTTTGGGATATTTAGGAAAGAGTCGTATTCTGATATAATTATACCAAGAGAGTCGTACCACCCATACAGATATAAAATGGCGGCAATCAATTCCTTTTGTTACAGAGCTCAGAAGTGTTTAAAAGAGACCGAATCAAAAGATAGGGAGTTAAAAACGATAAAGGGAATTGTAAGGAATAATAATTATAGCACCAACATAGTGGATAAAGTTATGAAAAGGGTCAACATACAAAAAGCTAAAATAGAACCAGAAAAAAAGAATTATGCAGGGTCATTGACATATAGAAAAATTATAAAATGTTTTAATAAATATGGAGTAGATATAGCTATTAAAAAATGTGAAATGGTATTTGATAAAATAAGGAATAAGAATATAGAAAAAATTCCAGTATTACAGAAAAGCGGAATTTACAAATTAAAATGTAAAGACTGCAACAAAGTGTACCTAGGGGAGACAGGACGAAAATTCGCATGCAGGTTGTCTGACCACAAACGTGGAGAAGGTAATAGAACAACCAATTCGTTATATGCAAGACATTTCATAGAAGACAACCACAAGTTTGTTAATCCTTTGGAAGAATACGAAATTGTAAAAGTAGTAAATAACACAGTTGAAAGGAAGCTTAGAGAGGAGTTAGAAATATTGAAAGAAAGAGAAAAAGGGTTAGCCAATTTAATTAATATTAAAATTAAATTTGATAATGAAGAAATATTTTATAACATGATTAAGAAGTAAATGAGAGAGGGCAGATAGATAAGATTAAGAATTATATTTCATAGTACTAATTGGTTGTTTTAAAATAAGGGTGTGTGACTGACCCACGTGTGTGGAAAGGAAGAGGGTAGTTTAAAAGGATGCACACACACACAGAAACACAAGGAATTTACTAGAAAAATATGTAACTGTACAGATGGTGAGACAGAGTTTAGGGGGTGGGGAAGGGTCATTAATTTTTAGTTTGTTGTGGGGGAGAAGGGTGAAGGGTTGGGTATTACATATTTTCTGTCTATTCCTGATCTGATGATGAGCTGTGAAGCTTGAAAGCGCTAATCGGAATAATTTTTATATAGTGGTGTGCAATATTGATCATTCTGATTGTGATTTCAACCACTAACACAAATTTCTTCATTAAACGTCTGTTAAGATGTGCAATCGACTACAGGTAATGGACAACAACAATGAGGTAATAAACGACAACAATAAGGTAAGTAAAGTTTTTAAATATCTTAAGTTAAAAGTTAAATTGAAGAGGGTTTTAAGTAAAATATGGTTTTAATAAACAATGTCTGGATAATAATGTCATCCCAAAGTACGCTCAAGTTAAAATTAAAAATAAGAACAGTGTAGCCAAAAAAGTAAAAGAACAAAGCGAGAAGTTGTGGATAAAACTGGAAATAAGGTCACTCCTACGGCTTAATCAATAGATATAATAGGGAATTATATGACAGACACATAGAATTATTAAGAATATACTCGTATGCAGAGTTAGAAGAAATATTATATAATTTTGGTTTGGGGTACATAGAAAATAAATTGGAAAATAAAAATAAAAAAATGGTAGATAAGTTAAATAAATTAATAAGAAAGAACGAAGTAAAAAAGGAACACCTCTCTAAGAATAACTATGAAAAAAGAGTAATAAACCTTACAGAGGTAAATTTCAATACGGAAGAAAAAGAAATGTTAGCGAAAGGCTTAAAATACGCACCACCACCAGAATTAAATCAAGAAAAAACGATTATTGAATGCGAAAGCATAATACAAAAACTAGGAAATGAAAATGATAAAAAAAGAATAAGGTGGGAAGTAGGGAATGTAGTAGATAAAATATTTAAGAAAAGTTTGTATAATTCAAAGAGTGAACAAAAAATCAAAGCAACTGTAACTAAACTAAAGCATAAAATAAAGAAGAATGATATTATAGTTACGAAGGCGGATAAAGGAAATACAATGGTACTAATGAGAAAGGAAGAATACATAAAGAAAACGGAAGAATTTATAAGGGAAGGACCATACGAGGAAATAAAGTATGATTATACAAGTAAGTACCAGTCAAGGATAAAACAAATGATGAAACAGACAACATTTATAGAAGAAAAAAAGAAAAAGTATTTATTGGAAAGTAATCCAACAGCACCAACTTTTAAAAGTCAGGTTAAGATACATAAAGAAGGAAAACCAATTAGACCGATTGTTTCTTTTATTAATGCACCTATTTATAAATTATCAAAGGAAGTTAGCAGAGTACTGAAAGAGAAATATGAATTTGGGACAAAATACAACATAGAGATTAATATAAAATTGATAGAAAAATTAGAAACTATTAGCATTAATGTAAATACAAAATTGATATCACTGGATGTTAAGGACATGTTTACTAATATCACAGTAAATAAAGTTAAGTTAATAAACGATAATAATATGGGAGAATACAGGTATAAAAAGCAGTTGATGAAAGTAATTAAAGAATGTGTAAATCAGAACTATTTTAGGTTTAATAAGTTTTATATACAGAAAAAAGGTTTACCTATGGGGTCTTCATTATCCCCTATTCTTGCTGAAATATACATGAATGATTTTGAAAAGCAATTAATAACTTCCAGTAAGTATAAAGACAATATAAAATTATGGTCTAGATACGTTGATGATGTATTAGTGGTTTGGGAAGGAAGCATAGAAGAAGTGCATGAGTTTATAAAGGAGGTAAATAAAAAGGATAAAAACTTACAATTTAAGGAAGAGATAGGAGGTAAGCAAATAAATTACTTAGATTTAAACATAGAAATTAAAGATAATGAGAAACTACAGTTTGGGATATTTAGGAAAGCGTCGTATTCTGATATAATTATACCAAGAGAGTTGTACCACCCATACAGATATAAAATGGCGGCAATCAGTTCCTTTTGTTACAGAGCTCAGAAGTGTTTAAAAGAGACCGAATCAAAAGATAGGGAGTTAAAAACGATAAAGGGAATTGTAAGGAATAATAATTATAGCACCAACATAGTGGATAAAGTTATGAAAAGGGTCAACATACAAAAAGCTAAAATAGAACCAGAACAAAAGAATTATGCAGGGTCATTGACATATAGAAAAATTATAAAATGTTTTAATAAATATGGAGTAGATATAGCTATTAAAAAATGTGAAACGGTATTTGATAAGATAAGGAATAAGAATATAGAAAAAATTCCAGTATTACAGAAAAGCGGAATTTATAAATTAAAATGTAAAGACTGCAACAAAGTGTACCTAGGGGAGACAGGACGAAAATTCGCATGCAGGTTGTCTGACCACAAACGTGGAGAAGGTAATAGAACAACCAATTCGTTATATGCAAGACATTTCATAGAAGACGACCACAAGTTTGTTAATCCTTTGGAAGAATACGAAATTGTAAAAGTAGTAAATAACACAGTTGAAAGGAAGCTTAGAGAGGAGTTAGAAATATTGAAAGAAACAGAAAAAGGGTTAGCCAATTTAATTAATATTAAAATTAAATTTGATAATGAAGAAATATTTTATAACATGATTAAGAAGTAAATGAGAGAGGGCAGATAGATAAGATTAAGAATTATATTTCATAGTACTAATTGGTTGTTTTAAAATAAGGGTGTGTGACTGACCCACGTGTGTGGAGAGGAAGAGGGTAGTTTAAAAGGATGCACACACACACAGAAACACAAGGAATTTACTAGAAAAATATGTAACTACAGATGGTGAGACAGAGTTTAGGGGGTGGGGAAGGGTCATTAATTTTTAGTTTGTTGTGGGTGAGCAGGGTGGGGGAGAAGGGTGAAGGGTTGGGTATTACATATTTTCTGTCCATTCCTGATCTGATGATGAGCTGTGAAGCTTGAAAGCGCTAATCGGAATAATTTTTATATAGTGGTGTGCAATATTGATCATTCTGATTGTGATTTCAACCACTAACACAAATTTCTTCATTAAACGTCTGTTAAGATGTGCAATCGACTACAGGTAATGGACAACAACAATGAGGTAATAAACGACAACAATAAGGTAAGTAAAGTTTTTAAATATCTTAAGTTAAAAGTTAAATTGAAGAGGGTTTTAAGTAAAATATGGTTTTAATAAACAATGTCTGGATAATAATGTCATCCCAAAGTACGCTCAAGTTAAAATTAAAAATAAGAACAGTGTAGCCAAAAAAGTAAAAGAACAAAGCGAGAAGTTGTGGATAAAACTGGAAATAAGGTCACTCCTACGGCTTAATCAATAGATATAATAGGGAATTATATGACAGACACATAGAATTATTAAGAATATACTCGTATGCAGAGTTAGAAGAAATATTATATAATTTTGGTTTGGGGTACATAGAAAATAAATTGGAAAATAAAAATAAAAAAATGGTAAATAAATTAATAAGAAAGAACGAAGTAAAAAAGGAACACCTCTCTAAGAATAACTATGAAAAAAGAGTAATAAACCTTACAGAGGTAAATTTCAATACGGAAGAAAAAGAAATGTTAGCGAAAGGCTTAAAATACGCACCACCACCAGAAATAATTCAAGAAAAAACGATTATTGAATGCGAAAGCATAATACAAAAACTAGGAAATGAAAATGATAAAAAAAGAATAAGGTGGGAAGTAGGGAATGTAGTAGATAAAATATTTAAGAAAAGTTTGTATAATTCAAAGAGTGAACAAAAAATCAAAGCAACTGTAACTAAACTAAAGCATAAAATAAAGAAGAATGATATTATAGTTACGAAGGCGGATAAAGGAAATACAATGGTACTAATGAGAAAGGAAGAATACATAAAGAAAACGGAAGAATTTATAAGGGAAGGACCATACGAGGAAATAAAGTATGATTATACAAGTAAGTACCAGTCAAGGATAAAACAAATGATGAAACAGACAACATTTATAGAAGAAAAAAAGAAAAAGTATTTATTGGAAAGTAATCCAACAGCACCAACTTTTAAAAGTCAGGTTAAGATACATAAAGAAGGAAAACCAATTAGACCGATTGTTTCTTTTATTAATGCACCTATTTATAAATTATCAAAGGAAGTTAGCAGAGTACTGAAAGAGAAATATGAATTTGGGACAAAAAACAACATAGAGATTAATATAAAATTGATAGAAAAATTAGAAAATATTAGCATTAATGTAAATACAAAATTGATATCACTGGATGTTAAGGACATGTTTACTAATATCACAGTAAATAAAGTTAAGTTAATAAACGATAATAATATGGGAGAATACAGGTATAAAAAGCACTTGATGAAAGTAATTAAAGAATGTGTAAATCAGAACTATTTTAGGTTTAATAACAAGTTTTATATACAGAAAAAAGGTTTACCTATGGGGTCTTCATTATCCCCTATTCTTGCTGAAATATACATGAATGATTTTGAAAAGCAATTAATAACTTCCAGTAAGTATAAAGACAATATAAAATTATGGTCTAGATACGTTGATGATGTATTAGTAGTTTGGGAAGGAAGCATAGAAGAAGTGCATGAGTTTATAAAGGAGGTAAATAAAAAGGATAAAAACTTACAATTTAAGGAAGAGATAGGAGGTAAGCAAATAAATTACTTAGATTTAAACATAGAAATTAAAGATAATGAGAAACTACAGTTTGGGATATTTAGGAAAGCGTCGTATTCTGATATAATTATACCAAGAGAGTTGTACCACCCATACAGATATAGAATGGCGGCAATCAGTTCCTTTTGTTACAGAGCTCAGAAGTGTTTAAAAGAGACCGAATCAAAAGATAGGGAGTTAAAAACGATAAAGGGAATTGTAAGGAATAATAATTATAGCACCAACATAGTGGATAAAGTTATGAAAAGGGTGAACATACAAAAAGCTAAAATAGAACCAGAACAAAAGAATTATGCAGGGTCATTGACATATAGAAAAATTATAAAATGTTTTAATAAATATGGAGTATTTATAGCTATTAAAAAATGTGAAACGGTATTTGATAAGATAAGGAATAAGAATATAGAAAAAATTCCAGTATTACAGAAAAGCGGAATTTATAAATTAAAATGTAAAGACTGCAACAAAGTGTACCTAGGGGAGACAGGACGAAAATTCGCATGCAGGTTGTCTGACCACAAACGTGGAGAAGGTAATAGAACAACCAATTCGTTATATGCAAGACATTTCATAGAAGACGACCACAAGTTTGTTAATCCTTTGGAAGAATACGAAATTGTAAAAGTAGTAAATAACACAGTTGAAAGGAAGCTTAGAGAGGAGTTAGAAATATTGAAAGAAAGAGAAAAAGGGTTAGCCAATTTAATTAATATTAAAATTAAATTTGATAATGAAGAAATATTTTATAACATGATTAAGAAGTAAATGAGAGAGGGCAGATAGATAAGATTAAGAATTATATTTCATAGTACTAATTGGTTGTTTTAAAATAAGGGTGTGTGACTGACCCACGTGTGTGGAGAGGAAGAGGGTAGTTTAAAAGGATGCACACACACACACAGAAACACAAGGAATTTACTAGAAAAATATGTAACTACAGATGGTGAGACAGAGTTTAGGGGGTGGGGAAGGGTCATTAATTTTTAGTTTGTTGTGGGGGAGAAGGGTGAAGGGTTGGGTATTACATATTTTCTGTCTATTCCTGATCTGATGATGAGCTGTGAAGCTTGAAAGCGCTAATCTGAATAATTTTTATATAGTGGTGTGCAATATTGATCATTCTGATTGTGATTTCAACCACTAACACAAATTTCTTCATTAAACGTCTGTTAAGATGTGCAATCGACTACAGGTAATGGACAACAACAATGAGGTAATAAACGACAACAATAAGGTAAGTAAAGTTTTTAAATATCTTAAGTTAAAAGTTAAATTGAAGAGGGTTTTAAGTAAAATATGGTTTTAATAAACAATGTCTGGATAATAATGTCATCCCAAAGTACGCTCAAGTTAAAATTAAAAATAAGAACAGTGTAGCCAAAAAAGTAAAAGAACAAAGCGAGAAGTTGTGGATAAAACTGGAAATAAGGTCACTCCTACGGCTTAATCAATAGATATAATAGGGAATTATATGACAGACACATAGAATTATTAAGAATATACTCGTATGCAGAGTTAGAAGAAATATTATATAATTTTGGTTTGGGGTACATAGAAAATAAATTGGAAAATAAAAATAAAAAAATGGTAGATAAGTTAAATAAATTAATAAGAAAGAACGAAGTAAAAAAGGAACACCTCTCTAAGAATAACTATGAAAAAAGAGTAATAAACCTTACAGAGGTAAATTTCAATACTGAAGAAAAAGAAATGTTAGCGAAAGGCTTAAAATACGCACCACCACCAGAATTAAATCAAGAAAAAACGATTATTGAATGCGAAAGCATAATACAAAAACTAGGAAATGAAAATGATAAAAAAAGAATAAGGTGGGAAGTAGGGAATGTAGTAGATAAAATATTTAAGAAAAGTTTGTATAATTCAAAGAGTGAACAAAAAATCAAAGCAACTGTAACTAAAATAAAGAAGAATGATATTATAGTTACGAAGGCGGATAAAGGAAATACAATGGTACTAATGAGAAAGGAAGAATACATAAAGAAAACGGAAGAATTTATAAGGGAAGGACCATACGAGGAAATAAAGTATGATTATACAAGTAAGTACCAGTCAAGGATAAAACAAATGATGAAACAGACAACATTTATAGAAGAAAAAAAGAAAAAGTATTTATTGGAAAGTAATCCAACAGCACCAACTTTTAAAAGTCAGGTTAAGATACATAAAGAAGGAAAACCAATTAGACCGATTGTTTCTTTTATTAATGCACCTATTTATAAATTATCAAAGGAAGTTAGCAGAGTACTGAAAGAGAAATATGAATTTGGGACAAAATACAACATAGAGATTAATATAAAATTGATAGAAAAATTAGAAAATATTAGCATTAATGTAAATACAAAATTGATATCACTGGATGTTAAGGACATGTTTACTAATATCACAGTAAATAAAGTTAAGTTAATAAACGATAATAATATTGGAGAATACAGGTATAAAAAGCAGTTGATGAACGTAATTAAAGAATGTGTAAATCAGAACTATTTTAGGTTTAATAAGTTTTATATACAGAAAAAAGGTTTACCTATGGGGTCTTCATTATCCCCTATTCTTGCTGAAATATACATGAATGATTTTGAAAAGCAATTAATAACTTCCAGTAAGTATAAAGACAATATAAAATTATGGTCTAGATACGTTGATGATGTATTAGTGGTTTGGGAAGGAAGCATAGAAGAAGTGCATGAGTTTATAAAGGAGGTAAATAAAAAGGATAAAAACTTACAATTTAAGGAAGAGATAGGAGGTAAGCAAATAAATTACTTAGATTTAAACATAGAAATTAAAGATAATGAGAAACTACAGTTTGGGATATTTAGGAAAGCGTCGTATTCTGATATAATTATACCAAGAGAGTTGTACCACCCATACAGATATAAAATGGCGGCAATCAGTTCCTTTTGTTACAGAGCTCAGAAGTGTTTAAAAGAGACCGAATCAAAAGATAGGGAGTTAAAAACGATAAAGGGAATTGTAAGGAATAATAATTATAGCACCAACATAGTGGATAAAGTTATGAAAAGGGTCAACATACAAAAAGCTAAAATAGAACCAGAACAAAAGAATTATGCAGGGTCATTGACATATAGAAAAGTATAAAATGTTTTAATAAATATGGAGTAGATATAGCTATTAAAAAATGTGAAACGGTATTTGATAAGATAAGGAATAAGAATATAGAAAAAATTCCAGTATTACAGAAAAGCGGAATTTAAAATTAAAATGTAAAGACTGCAACAAAGTGTACCTAGGGGAGACAGGACGAAAATTCGCATGCAGGTTGTCTGACCACAAACGTGGAGAAGGTAATAGAACAACCAATTCGTTATATGCAAGACATTTCATAGAAGACGACCACAAGTTTGTTAATCCTTTGGAAGAATACGAAATTGTAAAAGTAGTAAATAACACAGTTGAAAGGAAGCTTAGAGAGGAGTTAGAAATATTGAAAGAAAGAGAAAAAGGGTTAGCCAATTTAATTAATATTAAAATTAAATTTGATAATGAAGAAATATTTTATAACATGATTAAGAAGTAAATGAGAGAGGGCAGATAGATAAGATTAAGAATTATATTTCATAGTACTAATTGGTTGTTTTAAAATAAGGGTGTGTGACTGACCCACGTGTGTGGAGAGGAAGAGGGTAGTTTAAAAGGATGCACACACACACACAGAAACACAAGGAATTTACTAGAAAAATATGTAACTACAGATGGTGAGACAGAGTTTAGGGGGTGGGGAAGGGTCATTAATTTTTAGTTTGTTGTGGGGGAGAAGGGTGAAGGGTTGGGTATTACATATTTTCTGTCTATTCCTGATCTGATGATGAGCTGTGAAGCTTGAAAGCGCTAATCTGAATAATTTTTATATAGTGGTGTGCAATATTGATCATTCTGATTGTGATTTCAACCACTAACACAAATTTCTTCATTAAACGTCTGTTAAGATGTGCAATCGACTACAGGTAATGGACAACAACAATGAGGTAATAAACGACAACAATAAGGTAAGTAAAGTTTTTAAATATCTTAAGTTAAAAGTTAAATTGAAGAGGGTTTTAAGTAAAATATGGTTTTAATAAACAATGTCTGGATAATAATGTCATCCCAAAGTACGCTCAAGTTAAAATTAAAAATAAGAACAGTGTAGCCAAAAAAGTAAAAGAACAAAGCGAGAAGTTGTGGATAAAACTGGAAATAAGGTCACTCCTACGGCTTAATCAATAGATATAATAGGGAATTATATGACAGACATATAGAATTATTAAGAATATACTCGTATGCAGAGTTAGAAGAAATATTATATAATTTTGGTTTGGGGTACATAGAAAATAAATTGGAAAATAAAAATAAAAAAATGGTAGATAAGTTAAATAAATTAATAAGAAAGAACGAAGTAAAAAAGGAACACCTCTCTAAGAATAACTATGAAAAAAGAGTAATAAACCTTACAGAGGTAAATTTCAATACGGAAGAAAAAGAAATGTTAGCGAAAGGCTTAAAATACGCACCACCACCAGAATTAAATCAAGAAAAAACGATTATTGAATGCGAAAGCATAATACAAAAACTAGGAAATGAAAATGATAAAAAAAGAATAAGGTGGGAAGTAGGGAATGTAGTAGATAAAATATTTAAGAAAAGTTTGTATAATTCAAAGAGTGAACAAAAAATCAAAGCAACTGTAACTAAAATAAAGAAGAATGATATTATAGTTACGAAGGCGGATAAAGGAAATACAATGGTACTAATGAGAAAGGAAGAATACATAAAGAAAACGGAAGAATTTATAAGGGAAGGACCATACGAGGAAATAAAGTATGATTATACAAGTAAGTACCAGTCAAGGATAAAACAAATGATGAAACAGACAACATTTATAGAAGAAAAAAAGAAAAAGTATTTATTGGAAAGTAATCCAACAGCACCAACTTTTAAAAGTCAGGTTAAGATACATAAAGAAGGAAAACCAATTAGACCGATTGTTTCTTTTATTAATGCACCTATTTATAAATTATCAAAGGAAGTTAGCAGAGTACTGAAAGAGAAATATGAATTTGGGACAAAATACAACATAGAGATTAATATAAAATTGATAGAAAAAATAGAAACTATTAGCATTAATGTAAATACAAAATTGATATCACTGGATGTTAAGGACATGTTTACTAATATCACAGTAAATAAAGTTAAGTTAATAAACGATAATAATATGGGAGAATACAGGTATAAAAAGCAGTTGATGAAAGTAATTAAAGAATGTGTAAATCAGAACTATTTTAGGTTTAATAAGTTTTATATACAGAAAAAAGGTTTACCTATGGGGTCTTCATTATCCCCTATTCTTGCTGAAATATACATGAATGATTTTGAAAAGCAATTAATAACTTCCAGTAAGTATAAAGACAATATAAAATTATGGTCTAGATACGTTGATGATGTATTAGTGGTTTGGGAAGGAAGCATAGAAGAAGTGCATGAGTTTATAAAGGAGGTAAATAAAAAGGATAAAAACTTACAATTTAAGGAAGAGATAGGAGGTAAGCAAATAAATTACTTAGATTTAAACATAGAAATTAAAGATAATGAGAAACTACAGTTTGGGATATTTAGGAAAGCGTCGTATTCTGATATAATTATACCAAGAGAGTTGTACCACCCATACAGATATAAAATGGCGGCAATCAGTTCCTTTTGTTACAGAGCTCAGAAGTGTTTAAAAGAGACCGAATCAAAAGATAGGGAGTTAAAAACGATAAAGGGAATTGTAAGGAATAATAATTATAGCACCAACATAGTGGATAAAGTTATGAAAAGGGTCAACATACAAAAAGCTAAAATAGAACCAGAACAAAAGAATTATGCAGGGTCATTGACATATAGAAAAATTATAAAATGTTTTAATAAATATGGAGTAGATATAGCTATTAAAAAATGTGAAACGGTATTTGATAAGATAAGGAATAAGAATATAGAAAAAATTCCAGTAATACAGAAAAGCGGAATTTATAAATTAAAATGTAAAGACTGCAACAAAGTGTACCTAGGGGAGACAGGACGAAAATTCGCATGCAGGTTGTCTGACCACAAACGTGGAGAAGGTAATAGAACAACCAATTCGTTATATGCAAGACATTTCATAGAAGACGACCACAAGTTTGTTAATCCTTTGGAAGAATACGAAATTGTAAAAGTAGTAAATAACACAGTTGAAAGGAAGCTTAGAGAGGAGTTAGAAATATTGAAAGAAACAGAAAAAGGGTTAGCCAATTTAATTAATATTAAAATTAAATTTGATAATGAAGAAATATTTTATAACATGATTAAGAAGTAAATGAGAGAGGGCAGATAGATAAGATTAAGAATTATATTTCATAGTACTAATTGGTTGTTTTAAAATAAGGGTGTGTGACTGACCCACGTGTGTGGAGAGGAAGAGGGTAGTTTAAAAGGATGCACACACACACAGAAACACAAGGAATTTACTAGAAAAATATGTAACTACAGATGGTGAGACAGAGTTTAGGGGGTGGGGAAGGGTCATTAATTTTTAGTTTGTTGTGGGTGAGCAGGGTGGGGGAGAAGGGTGAAGGGTTGGGTATTACATATTTTCTGTCTATTCCTGATCTGATGATGAGCTGTGAAGCTTGAAAGCGCTAATCGGAATAATTTTTATATAGTGGTGTGCAATATTGATCATTCTGATTGTGATTTCAACCACTAACACAAATTTCTTCATTAAACGTCTGTTAAGATGTGCAATCGACTACAGGTAATGGACAACAACAATGTGGTAATAAACGACAACAATAAGGTAAGTAAAGTTTTTAAATATCTTAAGTTAAAAGTTAAATTGAAGAGGGTTTTAAGTAAAATATGGTTTTAATAAACAATGTCTGGATAATAATGTCATCCCAAAGTACGCTCAAGTTAAAATTAAAAATAAGAACAGTGTAGCCAAAAAAGTAAAAGAACAAAGCGAGAAGTTGTGGATAAAACTGGAAATAAGGTCACTCCTACGGCTTAATCAATAGATATAATAGGGAATTATATGACAGACACATAGAATTATTAAGAATATACTCGTATGCAGAGTTAGAAGAAATATTATATAATTTTGGTTTGGGGTACATAGAAAATAAATTGGAAAATAAAAATAAAAAAATGGTAAATAAATTAATAAGAAAGAACGAAGTAAAAAAGGAACACCTCTCTAAGAATAACTATGAAAAAAGAGTAATAAACCTTACAGAGGTAAATTTCAATACGGAAGAAAAAGAAATGTTAGCGAAAGGCTTAAAATACGCACCACCACCAGAAATAATTCAAGAAAAAACGATTATTGAATGCGAAAGCATAATACAAAAACTAGGAAATGAAAATGATAAAAAAAGAATAAGGTGGGAAGTAGGGAATGTAGTAGATAAAATATTTAAGAAAAGTTTGTATAATTCAAAGAGTGAACAAAAAATCAAAGCAACTGTAACTAAACTAAAGCATAAAATAAAGAAGAATGATATTATAGTTACGAAGGCGGATAAAGGAAATACAATGGTACTAATGAGAAAGGAAGAATACATAAAGAAAACGGAAGAATTTATAAGGGAAGGACCATACGAGGAAATAAAGTATGATTATACAAGTAAGTACCAGTCAAGGATAAAACAAATGATGAAACAGACAACATTTATAGAAGAAAAAAAGAAAAAGTATTTATTGGAAAGTAATCCAACAGCACCAACTTTTAAAAGTCAGGTTAAGATACATAAAGAAGGAAAACCAATTAGACCGATTGTTTCTTTTATTAATGCACCTATTTATAAATTATCAAAGGAAGTTAGCAGAGTACTGAAAGAGAAATATGAATTTGGGACAAAAAACAACATAGAGATTAATATAAAATTGATAGAAAAATTAGAAAATATTAGCATTAATGTAAATACAAAATTGATATCACTGGATGTTAAGGACATGTTTACTAATATCACAGTAAATAAAGTTAAGTTAATAAACGATAATAATATGGGAGAATACAGGTATAAAAAGCACTTGATGAAAGTAATTAAAGAATGTGTAAATCAGAACTATTTTAGGTTTAATAACAAGTTTTATATACAGAAAAAAGGTTTACCTATGGGGTCTTCATTATCCCCTATTCTTGCTGAAATATACATGAATGATTTTGAAAAGCAATTAATAACTTCCAGTAAGTATAAAGACAATATAAAATTATGGTCTAGATACGTTGATGATGTATTAGTGGTTTGGGAAGGAAGCATAGAAGAAGTGCATGAGTTTATAAAGGAGGTAAATAAAAAGGATAAAAACTTACAATTTAAGGAAGAGATAGGAGGTAAGCAAATAAATTACCTAGATTTAAACATAGAAATTAAAGATAATGAGAAACTACAGTTTGGGATATTTAGGAAAGCGTCGTATTCTGATATAATTATACCAAGAGAGTTGTACCACCCATACAGATATAAAATGGCGGCAATCAGTTCCTTTTGTTACAGAGCTCAGAAGTGTTTAAAAGAGACCGAATCAAAAGATAGGGAGTTAAAAACGATAAAGGGAATTGTAAGGAATAATAATTATAGCACCAACATAGTGGATAAAGTTATGAAAAGGGTGAACATACAAAAAGCTAAAATAGAACCAGAACAAAAGAATTATACAGGGTCATTGACATATAGAAAAATTATAAAATGTTTTAATAAATATGGAGTAGATATAGCTATTAAAAAATGTGAAACGGTATTTGATAAGATAAGGAATAAGAATATAGAAAAAATTCCAGTATTACAGAAAAGCGGAATTTATAAATTAAAATGTAAAGACTGCAACAAAGTGTACCTAGGGGAGACAGGACAAAAATTCGCATGCAGGTTGTCTGACCACAAACGTGGAGAAGGTAATAGAACAACCAATTCGTTATATGCAAGACATTTCATAGAAGACGACCACAAGTTTGTTAATCCTTTGGAAGAATACGAAATTGTAAAAGTAGTAAATAACACAGTTGAAAGGAAGCTTAGAGAGGAGTTAGAAATATTGAAAGAAAGAGAAAAAGGGTTAGCCAATTTAATTAATATTAAAATTAAATTTGATAATGAAGAAATATTTTATAACATGATTAAGAAGTAAATGAGAGAGGGCAGATAGATAAGATTAAGAATTATATTTCATAGTACTAATTGGTTGTTTTAAAATAAGGGTGTGTGACTGACCCACGTGTGTGGAGAGGAAGAGGGTAGTTTAAAAGGATGCACCCACACACAGAAACACAAGGAATTTACTAGAAAAATATGTAACTGTACAGATGGTGAGACAGAGTTTAGGGGGTGTGGAAGGGTCATTAATTTTTAGTTTGTTGTGGGGGAGAAGGGTGAAGGGTTGGGTATTACATATTTTCTGTCTATTCCTGATCTGATGATGAGCTGTGAAGCTTGAAAGCGCTAATCGGAATAATTTTTATATAGTGGTGAGCAATATTGATCATTCTGATTGTGATTTCAACCACTAACACAAATTTCTTCATTAAACGTCTGTTAAGATGTGCAATCGACTACAGGTAATGGACAACAACAATGAGGTAATAAACGACAACAATAAGGTAAGTAAAGTTTTTAAATATCTTAAGTTAAAAGTTAAATTGAAGAGGGTTTTAAGTAAAATATGGTTTTAATAAACAATGTCTGGATAATAATGTCATCCCAAAGTACGCTCAAGTTAAAATTAAAAATAAGAACAGTGTAGCCAAAAAAGTAAAAGAACAAAGCGAGAAGTTGTGGATAAAACTGGAAATAAGGTCACTCCTACGGCTTAATCAATAGATATAATAGGGAATTATATGACAGACACATAGAATTATTAAGAATATACTCGTATGCAGAGTTAGAAGAAATATTATATAATTTTGGTTTGGGGTACATAGAAAATAAATTGGAAAATAAAAAAAAAAAAATGGTAGATAAGTTAAATAAATTAATAAGAAAGAACGAAGTAAAAAAGGAACACCTCTCTAAGAATAACTATGAAAAAAGAGTAATAAACCTTACAGAGGTAAATTTCAATACGGAAGAAAAAGAAATGTTAGCGAAAGGCTTAAAATACGCACCACCACCAGAAATAATTCAAGAAAAAACGATTATTGAATGCGAAAGCATAATACAAAAACTAGGAAATGAAAATGATAAAAAAAGAATAAGGTGGGAAGTAGGGAATGTTGTAGATAAAATATTTAAGAAAAGTTTGTATAATTCAAAGAGTGAACAAAAAATCAAAGCAACTGTAACTAAACTAAAGCATAAAATAAAGAAGAATGATATTATAGTTACGAAGGCGGATAAAGGAAATACAATGGTACTAATGAGAAAGGAAGAATACATAAAGAAAACGGAAGAATTTATAAGGGAAGGACCATACGAGGAAATAAAGTATGATTATACAAGTAAGTACCAGTCAAGGATAAAACAAATGATGAAACAGACAACATTTATAGAAGAAAAAAAGAAAAAGTATTTATTGGAAAGTAATCCAACAGCACCAACTTTTAAAAGTCAGGTTAAGATACATAAAGAAGGAAAACCAATTAGACCGATTGTTTCTTTTATTAATGCACCTATTTATAAATTATCAAAGGAAGTTAGCAGAGTACTGAAAGAGAAATATGAATTTGGGACAAAAAACAACATAGAGATTAATATAAAATTGATAGAAAAATTAGAAAATATTAGCATTAATGTAAATACAAAATTGATATCACTGGATGTTAAGGACATGTTTACTAATATCACAGTAAAAAAAGTTAAGTTAATAAACGATAATAATATGGGAGAATACAGGTATAAAAAGCACTTGATGAAAGTAATTAAAGAATGTGTAAATCAGAACTATTTTAGGTTTAATAACAAGTTTTATATACAGAAAAAAGGTTTACCTATGGGGTCTTCATTATCCCCTATTCTTGCTGAAATATACATGAATGATTTTGAAAAGCAATTAATAACTTCCAGTAAGTATAAAGACAATATAAAATTATGGTCTAGATACGTTGATGATGTATTAGTGGTTTGGGAAGGAAGCATAGAAGAAGTGCATGAGTTTATAAAGGAGGTAAATAAAAAGGATAAAAACTTACAATTTAAGGAAGAGATAGGAGGTAAGCAAATAAATTACCTAGATTTAAACATAGAAATTAAAGATAATGAGAAACTACAGTTTGGGATATTTAGGAAAGCGTCGTATTCTGATATAATTATACCAAGAGAGTTGTACCACCCATACAGATATAAAATGGCGGCAATCAGTTCCTTTTGTTACAGAGCTCAGAAGTGTTTAAAAGAGACCGAATCAAAAGATAGGGAGTTAAAAACGATAAAGGGAATTGTAAGGAATAATAATTATAGCACCAACATAGTGGATAAAGTTATGAAAAGGGTGAACATACAAAAAGCTAAAATAGAACCAGAACAAAAGAATTATGCAGGGTCATTGACATATAGAAAAATTATAAAATGTTTTAATAAATATGGAGTAGATATAGCTATTAAAAAATGTGAAACGGTATTTGATAAGATAAGGAATAAGAATATAGAAAAAATTCCAGTATTACAGAAAAGCGGAATTTATAAATTAAAATGTAAAGACTGCAACAAAGTGTACCTAGGGGAGACAGGACAAAAATTCGCATGCAGGTTGTCTGACCACAAACGTGGAGAAGGTAATAGAACAACCAATTCGTTATATGCAAGACATTTCATAGAAGACGACCACAAGTTTGTTAATCCTTTGGAAGAATACGAAATTGTAAAAGTAGTAAATAACACAGTTGAAAGGAAGCTTAGAGAGGAGTTAGAAATATTGAAAGAAAGAGAAAAAGGGTTAGCCAATTTAATTAATATTAAAATTAAATTTGATAATGAAGAAATATTTTATAACATGATTAAGAAGTAAATGAGAGAGGGCAGATAGATAAGATTAAGAATTATATTTCATAGTACTAATTGGTTGTTTTAAAATAAGGGTGTGTGACTGACCCACGTGTGTGGAGAGGAAGAGGGTAGTTTAAAAGGATGCACACACACACAGAAACACAAGGAATTTACTAGAAAAATATGTAACTGTACAGATGGTGAGACAGAGTTTAGGGGGTGTGGAAGGGTCATTAATTTTTAGTTTGTTGTGGGGGAGAAGGGTGAAGGGTTGGGTATTACATATTTTCTGTCTATTCCTGATCTGATGATGAGCTGTGAAGCTTGAAAGCGCTAATCGGAATAATTTTTATATAGTGGTGTGCAATATTGATCATTCTGATTGTGATTTCAACCACTAACACAAATTTCTTCATTAAACGTCTGTTAAGATGTGCAATCGACTACAGGTAATGGACAACAACAATGAGGTAATAAACGACAACAATAAGGTAAGTAAAGTTTTTAAATATCTTAAGTTAAAAGTTAAATTGAAGAGGGTTTTAAGTAAAATATGGTTTTAATAAACAATGTCTGGATAATAATGTCATCCCAAAGTACGCTCAAGTTAAAATTAAAAATAAGAACAGTGTAGCCAAAAAAGTAAAAGAACAAAGCGAGAAGTTGTGGATAAAACTGGAAATAAGGTCACTCCTACGGCTTAATCAATAGATATAATAGGGAATTATATGACAGACACATAGAATTATTAAGAATATACTCGTATGCAGAGTTAGAAGAAATATTATATAATTTTGGTTTGGGGTACATAGAAAATAAATTGGAAAATAAAAATAAAAAAATGGTAGATAAGTTAAATAAATTAATAAGAAAGAACGAAGTAAAAAAGGAACACCTCTCTAAGAATAACTATGAAAAAAGAGTAATAAACCTTACAGAGGTAAATTTCAATACGGAAGAAAAAGAAATGTTAGCGAAAGGCTTAAAATACGCACCACCACCAGAATTAAATCAAGAAAAAACGATTATTGAATGCGAAAGCATAATACAAAAACTAGGAAATGAAAATGATAAAAAAAGAATAAGGTGGGAAGTAGAGAATGTTGTAGATAAAATATTTAAGAAAAGTTTGTATAATTCAAAGAGTGAACAAAAAATCAAAGCAACTGTAACTAAACTAAAGCATAAAATAAAGAAGAATGATATTATAGTTACGAAGGCGGATAAAGGAAATACAATGGTACTAATGAGAAAGGAAGAATACATAAAGAAAACGGAAGAATTTATAAGGGAAGGACCATACGAGGAAATAAAGTATGATTATACAAGTAAGTACCAGTCAAGGATAAAACAAATGATGAAACAGACAACATTTATAGAAGAAAAAAAGAAAAAGTATTTATTGGAAAGTAATCCAACAGCACCAACTTTTAAAAGTCAGGTTAAGATACATAAAGAAGGAAAATCAATTAGACCGATTGTTTCTTTTATTAATGCACCTATTTATAAATTATCAAAGGAAGTTAGCAGAGTACTGAAAGAGAAATATGAATTTGGGACAAAATACAACATAGAGATTAATATAAAATTGATAGAAAAATTAGAAAATATTAGCATTAATGTAAATACAAAATTGATATCACTGGATGTTAAGGACATGTTTACTAATATCACAGTAAATAAAGTTAAGTTAATAAACGATAATAATATGGGAGAATACAGGTATAAAAAGCAGTTGATGAAAGTAATTAAAGAATGTGTAAATCAGAACTATTTTAGGTTTAATAACAAGTTTTATATACAGAAAAAAGGTTTACCTATGGGGTCTTCATTGTCCCCTATTCTTGCTGAAATATACATGAATGATTTTGAAAAGCAATTAATAACTTCCAGTAAGTATAAAGACAATATAAAATTATGGTCTAGATACGTTGATGATGTATTAGTAGTTTGGGAAGGAAGCATAGAAGAAGTGCATGAGTTTATAAAGGAGGTAAATAAAAAGGATAAAAACTTACAATTTAAGGAAGAGATAGGAGGTAAGCAAATAAATTACTTAGATTTAAACATAGAAATTAAAGATAATGAGAAACTACAGTTTGGGATATTTAGGAAAGCGTCGTATTCTGATATAATTATACCAAGAGAGTTGTACCACCCATACAGATATAAAATGGCGGCAATCAATTCCTTTTTTACAGAGCTCAGAAGTGTTTAAAAGAGACCGAATCAAAAGATAGGGAGTTAAAAACGATAAAGGGAATTGTAAGGAATAATAATTATAGCACCAACATAGTGGATAAAGTTATGAAAAGGGTCAACATACAAAAAGCTAAAATAGAACCAGAACAAAAGAATTATGCAGGGTCATTGACATATAGAAAAATTATAAAATGTTTTAATAAATATGGAGTAGATATAGCTATTAAAAAATGTGAAACGGTATTTGATAAGATAAGGAATAAGAATATAGAAAAAATTCCAGTATTACAGAAAAGCGGAATTTATAAATTAAAATGTAAAGACTGCAACAAAGTGTACCTAGGGGAGACAGGACGAAAATTCGCATGCAGGTTGTCTGACCACAAACGTGGAGAAGGTAATAGAACAACCAATTCGTTATATGCAAGACATTTCATAGAAGACGACCACAAGTTTGTTAATCCTTTGGAAGAATACGAAATTGTAAAAGTAGTAAATAACACAGTTGAAAGGAAGCTTAGAGAGGAGTTAGAAATATTGAAAGAAAGAGAAAAAGGGTTAGCCAATTTAATTAATATTAAAATTAAATTTGATAATGAAGAAATATTTTATAACATGATTAAGAAGTAAATGAGAGAGGGCAGATAGATAAGATTAAGAATTATATTTCATAGTACTAATTGGTTGTTTTAAAATAAGGGTGTGTGACTGACCCACGTGTGTGGAGAGGAAGAGGGTAGTTTAAAAGGATGCACACACACACAGAAACACAAGGAATTTACTAGAAAAATATGTAACTGTACAGATGGTGAGACAGAGTTAAGGGGGTGTGGAAGGGTCATTAATTTTTAGTTTGTTGTGGGGGAGAAGGGTGAAGGGTTGGGTATTACATATTTTCTGTCTATTCCTGATCTGATGATGAGCTGTGAAGCTTGAAAGCGCTAATCGGAATAATTTTTATATAGTGGTGTGCAATATTGATCATTCTGATTGTGATTTCAACCACTAACACAAATTTCTTCATTAAACGTCTGTTAAGATGTGCAATCGACTACAGGTAATGGACAACAACAATGAGGTAATAAACGACAACAATAAGGTAAGTAAAGTTTTTAAATATCTTAAGTTAAAAGTTAAATTGAAGAGGGTTTTAAGTAAAATATGGTTTTAATAAACAATGTCTGGATAATAATGTCATCCCAAAGTACGCTCAAGTTAAAATTAAAAATAAGAACAGTGTAGCCAAAAAAGTAAAAGAACAAAGCGAGAAGTTGTGGATAAAACTGGAAATAAGGTCACTCCTACGGCTTAATCAATAGATATAATAGGGAATTATATGACAGACACATAGAATTATTAAGAATATACTCGTATGCAGAGTTAGAAGAAATATTATATAATTTTGGTTTGGGGTACATAGAAAATAAATTGGAAAATAAAAATAAAAAAATGGTAGATAAGTTAAATAAATTAATAAGAAAGAACGAAGTAAAAAAGGAACACCTCTCTAAGAATAACTATGAAAAAAGAGTAATAAACCTTACAGAGGTAAATTTCAATACGGAAGAAAAAGAAATGTTAGCGAAAGGCTTAAAATACGCACCACCACCAGAAATAATTCAAGAAAAAACGATTATTGAATGCGAAAGCATAATACAAAAACTAGGAAATGAAAATGATAAAAAAAGAATAAGGTGGGAAGTAGGGAATGTAGTAGATAAAATATTTAAGAAAAGTTTGTATAATTCAAAGAGTGAACAAAAAATCAAAGCAACTGTAACTAAACTAAAGCATAAAATAAAGAAGAATGATATTATAGTTACGAAGGCGGATAAAGGAAATACAATGGTACTAATGAGAAAGGAAGAATACATAAAGAAAACGGAAGAATTTATAAGGGAAGGACCATACGAGGAAATAAAGTATGATTATACAAGTAAGTACCAGTCAAGGATAAAACAAATGATGAAACAGACAACATTTATAGAAGAAAAAAAGAAAAAGTATTTATTGGAAAGTAATCCAACAGCACCAACTTTTAAAAGTCAGGTTAAGATACATAAAGAAGGAAAACCAATTAGACCGATTGTTTCTTTTATTAATGCACCTATTTATAAATTATCAAAGGAAGTTAGCAGAGTACTGAAAGAGAAATATGAATTTGGGACAAAAAACAACATAGAGATTAATATAAAATTGATAGAAAAATTAGAAAATATTAGCATTAATGTAAATACAAAATTGATATCACTGGATGTTAAGGACATGTTTACTAATATCACAGTAAATAAAGTTAAGTTAATAAACGATAATAATATGGGAGAATACAGGTATAAAAAGCACTTGATGAAAGTAATTAAAGAATGTGTAAATCAGAACTATTTTAGGTTTAATAACAAGTTTTATATATAGAAAAAAGGTTTACCTATGGGGTCTTCATTATCCCCTATTCTTGCTGAAATATACATGAATGATTTTGAAAAGCAATTAATAACTTCCAGTAAGTATAAAGACAATATAAAATTATGGTCTAGATACGTTGATGATGTATTAGTGGTTTGGGAAGGAAGCATAGAAGAAGTGCATGAGTTTATAAAGGAGGTAAATAAAAAGGATAAAAACTTACAATTTAAGGAAGAGATAGGAGGTAAGCAAATAAATTACCTAGATTTAAACATAGAAATTAAAGATAATGAGAAACTACAGTTTGGGATATTTAGGAAAGCGTCGTATTCTGATATAATTATACCAAGAGAGTTGTACCACCCATACAGATATAAAATGGCGGCAATCAGTTCCTTTTGTTACAGAGCTCAGAAGTGTTTAAAAGAGACCGAATCAAAAGATAGGGAGTTAAAAACGATAAAGGGAATTGTAAGGAATAATAATTATAGCACCAACATAGTGGATAAAGTTATGAAAAGGGTGAACATACAAAAAGCTAAAATAGAACCAGAACAAAAGAATTATGCAGGGTCATTGACATATAGAAAAATTATAAAATGTTTTAATAAATATGGAGTAGATATAGCTATTAAAAAATGTGAAACGGTATTTGATAAGATAAGGAATAAGAATATAGAAAAAATTCCAGTATTACAGAAAAGCGGAATTTATAAATTAAAATGTAAAGACTGCAACAAAGTGTACCTAGGGGAGACAGGACAAAAATTCGCATGCAGGTTGTCTGACCACAAACGTGGAGAAGGTAATAGAACAACCAATTCGTTATATGCAAGACATTTCATAGAAGACGACCACAAGTTTGTTAATCCTTTGGAAGAATACGAAATTGTAAAAGTAGTAAATAACACAGTTGAAAGGAAGCTTAGAGAGGAGTTAGAAATATTGAAAGAAAGAGAAAAAGGGTTAGCCAATTTAATTAATATTAAAATTAAATTTGATAATGAAGAAATATTTTATAACATGATTAAGAAGTAAATGAGAGAGGGCAGATAGATAAGATTAAGAATTATATTTCATAGTACTAATTGGTTGTTTTAAAATAAGGGTGTGTGACTGACCCACGTGTGTGGAGAGGAAGAGGGTAGTTTAAAAGGATGCACACACACACAGAAACACAAGGAATTTACTAGAAAAATATGTAACTGTACAGATGGTGAGACAGAGTTTAGGGGGTGTGGAAGGGTCATTAATTTTTAGTTTGTTGTGGGGGAGAAGGGTGAAGGGTTGGGTATTACATATTTTCTGTCTATTCCTGATCTGATGATGAGCTGTGAAGCTTGAAAGCGCTAATCGGAATAATTTTTATATAGTGGTGTGCAATATTGATCATTCTGATTGTGATTTCAACCACTAACACAAATTTCTTCATTAAACGTCTGTTAAGATGTGCAATCGACTACAGGTAATGGACAACAACAATGAGGTAATAAACGACAACAATAAGGTAAGTAAAGTTTTTAAATATCTTAAGTTAAAAGTTAAATTGAAGAGGGTTTTAAGTAAAATATGGTTTTAATAAACAATGTCTGGATAATAATGTCATCCCAAAGTACGCTCAAGTTAAAATTAAAAATAAGAACAGTGTAGCCAAAAAAGTAAAAGAACAAAGCGAGAAGTTGTGGATAAAACTGGAAATAAGGTCACTCCTACGGCTTAATCAATAGATATAATAGGGAATTATATGACAGACACATAGAATTATTAAGAATATACTCGTATGCAGAGTTAGAAGAAATATTATATAATTTTGGTTTGGGGTACATAGAAAATAAATTGGAAAATAAAAATAAAAAAATGGTAGATAAGTTAAATAAATTAATAAGAAAGAACGAAGTAAAAAAGGAACACCTCTCTAAGAATAACTATGAAAAAAGAGTAATAAACCTTACAGAGGTAAATTTCAATACGGAAGAAAAAGAAATGTTAGCGAAAGGCTTAAAATACGCACCACCACCAGAAATAATTCAAGAAAAAACGATTATTGAATGCGAAAGCATAATACAAAAACTAGGAAATGAAAATGATAAAAAAAGAATAAGGTGGGAAGTAGGGAATGTAGTAGATAAAATATTTAAGAAAAGTTTGTATAATTCAAAGAGTGAACAAAAAATCAAAGCAACTGTAACTAAACTAAAGCATAAAATAAAGAAGAATGATATTATAGTTACGAAGGCGGATAAAGGAAATACAATGGTACTAATGAGAAAGGAAGAATACATAAAGAAAACGGAAGAATTTATAAGGGAAGGACCATACGAGGAAATAAAGTATGATTATACAAGTAAGTACCAGTCAAGGATAAAACAAATGATGAAACAGACAACATTTATAGAAGAAAAAAAGAAAAAGTATTTATTGGAAAGTAATCCAACAGCACCAACTTTTAAAAGTCAGGTTAAGATACATAAAGAAGGAAAACCAATTAGACCGATTGTTTCTTTTATTAATGCACCTATTTATAAATTATCAAAGGAAGTTAGCAGAGTACTGAAAGAGAAATATGAATTTGGGACAAAAAACAACATAGAGATTAATATAAAATTGATAGAAAAATTAGAAAATATTAGCATTAATGTAAATACAAAATTGATATCACTGGATGTTAAGGACATGTTTACTAATATCACAGTAAATAAAGTTAAGTTAATAAACGATAATAATATGGGAGAATACAGGTATAAAAAGCACTTGATGAAAGTAATTAAAGAATGTGTAAATCAGAACTATTTTAGGTTTAATAACAAGTTTTATATACAGAAAAAAGGTTTACCTATGGGGTCTTCATTATCCCCTATTCTTGCTGAAATATACATGAATGATTTTGAAAAGCAATTAATAACTTCCAGTAAGTATAAAGACAATATAAAATTATGGTCTAGATACGTTGATGATGTATTAGTGGTTTGGGAAGGAAGCATAGAAGAAGTGCATGAGTTTATAAAGGAGGTAAATAAAAAGGATAAAAACTTACAATTTAAGGAAGAGATAGGAGGTAAGCAAATAAATTACCTAGATTTAAACATAGAAATTAAAGATAATGAGAAACTACAGTTTGGGATATTTAGGAAAGCGTCGTATTCTGATATAATTATACCAAGAGAGTTGTACCACCCATACAGATATAAAATGGCGGCAATCAGTTCCTTTTGTTACAGAGCTCAGAAGTGTTTAAAAGAGACCGAATCAAAAGATAGGGAGTTAAAAACGATAAAGGGAATTGTAAGGAATAATAATTATAGCACCAACATAGTGGATAAAGTTATGAAAAGGGTGAACATACAAAAAGCTAAAATAGAACCAGAACAAAAGAATTATGCAGGGTCATTGACATATAGAAAAATTATAAAATGTTTTAATAAATATGGAGTAGATATAGCTATTAAAAAATGTGAAACGGTATTTGATAAGATAAGGAATAAGAATATAGAAAAAATTCCAATATTACAGAAAAGCGGAATTTATAAATTAAAATGTAAAGACTGCAACAAAGTGTACCTAGGGGAGACAGGACGAAAATTCGCATGCAGGTTGTCTGACCACAAACGTGGAGAAGGTAATAGAACAACCAATTCGTTATATGCAAGACATTTCATAGAAGACGACCACAAGTTTGTTAATCCTTTGGAAGAATACGAAATTGTAAAAGTAGTAAATAACACAGTTGAAAGGAAGCTTAGAGAGGAGTTAGAAATATTGAAAGAAAGAGAAAAAGGGTTAGCCAATTTAATTAATATTAAAATTAAATTTGATAATGAAGAAATATTTTATAACATGATTAAGAAGTAAATGAGAGAGGGCAGATAGATAAGATTAAGAATTATATTTCATAGTACTAATTGGTTGTTTTAAAATAAGGGTGTGTGACTGACCCACGTGTGTGGAGAGGAAGAGGGTAGTTTAAAAGGATGCACACACACACAGAAACACAAGGAATTTACTAGAAAAATATGTAACTGTACAGATGGTGAGACAGAGTTTAGGGGGTGTGGAAGGGTCATTAATTTTTAGTTTGTTGTGGGGGAGAAGGGTGAAGGGTTGGGTATTACATAATTTCTGTCTATTCCTGATCTGATGATGAGCTGTGAAGCTTGAAAGCGCTAATCGGAATAATTTTTATATAGTGGTGTGCAATATTGATCATTCTGATTGTGATTTCAACCACTAACACAAATTTCTTCATTAAACGTCTGTTAAGATGTGCAATCGACTACAGGTAATGGACAACAACAATGAGGTAATAAACGACAACAATAAGGTAAGTAAAGTTTTTAAATATCTTAAGTTAAAAGTTAAATTGAAGAGGGTTTTAAGTAAAATATGGTTTTAATAAACAATGTCTGGATAATAATGTCATCCCAAAGTACGCTCAAGTTAAAATTAAAAATAAGAACAGTGTAGCCAAAAAAGTAAAAGAACAAAGCGAGAAGTTGTGGATAAAACTGGAAATAAGGTCACTCCTACGGCTTAATCAATAGATATAATAGGGAATTATATGACAGACACATAGAATTATTAAGAATATACTCGTATGCAGAGTTAGAAGAAATATTATATAATTTTGGTTTGGGGTACATAGAAAATAAATTGGAAAATAAAAATAAAAAAATGGTAGATAAGTTAAATAAATTAATAAGAAAGAACGAAGTAAAAAAGGAACACCTCTCTAAGAATAACTATGAAAAAAGAGTAATAAACCTTACAGAGGTAAATTTCAATACGGAAGAAAAAGAAATGTTAGCGAAAGGCTTAAAATACGCACCACCACCAGAAATAATTCAAGAAAAAACGATTATTGAATGCGAAAGCATAATACAAAAACTAGGAAATGAAAATGATAAAAAAAGAATAAGGTGGGAAGTAGGGAATGTAGTAGATAAAATATTTAAGAAAAGTTTGTATAATTCAAAGAGTGAACAAAAAATCAAAGCAACTGTAACTAAACTAAAGCATAAAATAAAGAAGAATGATATTATAGTTACGAAGGCGGATAAAGGAAATACAATGGTACTAATGAGAAAGGAAGAATACATAAAGAAAACGGAAGAATTTATAAGGGAAGGACCATACGAGGAAATAAAGTATGATTATACAAGTAAGTACCAGTCAAGGATAAAACAAATGATGAAACAGACAACATTTATAGAAGAAAAAAAGAAAAAGTATTTATTGGAAAGTAATCCAACAGCACCAACTTTTAAAAGTCAGGTTAAGATACATAAAGAAGGAAAACCAATTAGACCGATTGTTTCTTTTATTAATGCACCTATTTATAAATTATCAAAGGAAGTTAGCAGAGTACTGAAAGAGAAATATGAATTTGGGACAAAAAACAACATAGAGATTAATATAAAATTGATAGAAAAATTAGAAAATATTAGCATTAATGTAAATACAAAATTGATATCACTGGATGTTAAGGACATGTTTACTAATATCACAGTAAATAAAGTTAAGTTAATAAACGATAATAATATGGGAGAATACAGGTATAAAAAGCACTTGATGAAAGTAATTAAAGAATGTGTAAATCAGAACTATTTTAGGTTTAATAACAAGTTTTATATACAGAAAAAAGGTTTACCTATGGGGTCTTCATTATCCCCTATTCTTGCTGAAATATACATGAATGATTTTGAAAAGCAATTAATAACTTCCAGTAAGTATAAAGACAATATAAAATTATGGTCTAGATACGTTGATGATGTATTAGTGGTTTGGGAAGGAAGCATAGAAGAAGTGCATGAGTTTATAAAGGAGGTAAATAAAAAGGATAAAAACTTACAATTTAAGGAAGAGATAGGAGGTAAGCAAATAAATTACCTAGATTTAAACATAGAAATTAAAGATAATGAGAAACTACAGTTTGGGATATTTAGGAAAGCGTCGTATTCTGATATAATTATACCAAGAGAGTTGTACCACCCATACAGATATAAAATGGCGGCAATCAGTTCCTTTTGTTACAGAGCTCAGAAGTGTTTAAAAGAGACCGAATCAAAAGATAGGGAGTTAAAAACGATAAAGGGAATTGTAAGGAATAATAATTATAGCACCAACATAGTGGATAAAGTTATGAAAAGGGTGAACATACAAAAAGCTAAAATAGAACCAGAACAAAAGAATTATGCAGGGTCATTGACATATAGAAAAATTATAAAATGTTTTAATAAATATGGAGTAGATATAGCTATTAAAAAATGTGAAACGGTATTTGATAAGATAAGGAATAAGAATATAGAAAAAATTCCAGTATTACAGAAAAGCGGAATTTATAAATTAAAATGTAAAGACTGCAACAAAGTGTACCTAGGGGAGACAGGACAAAAATTCGCATGCAGGTTGTCTGACCACAAACGTGGAGAAGGTAATAGAACAACCAATTCGTTATATGCAAGACATTTCATAGAAGACGACCACAAGTTTGTTAATCCTTTGGAAGAATACGAAATTGTAAAAGTAGTAAATAACACAGTTGAAAGGAAGCTTAGAGAGGAGTTAGAAATATTGAAAGAAAGAGAAAAAGGGTTAGCCAATTTAATTAATATTAAAATTAAATTTGATAATGTAGAAATATTTTATAACATGATTAAGAAGTAAATGAGAGAGGGCAGATAGATAAGATTAAGAATTATATTTCATAGTACTAATTGGTTGTTTTAAAATAAGGGTGTGTGACTGACCCACGTGTGTGGAGAGGAAGAGGGTAGTTTAAAAGGATGCACACACACACAGAAACACAAGGAATTTACTAGAAAAATATGTAACTGTACAGATGGTGAGACAGAGTTTAGGGGGTGTGGAAGGGTCATTAATTTTTAGTTTGTTGTGGGGGAGAAGGGTGAAGGGTTGGGTATTACATATTTTCTGTCTATTCCTGATCTGATGATGAGCTGTGAAGCTTGAAAGCGCTAATCGGAATAATTTTTATATAGTGGTGTGCAATATTGATCATTCTGATTGTGATTTCAACCACTAACACAAATTTCTTCATTAAACGTCTGTTAAGATGTGCAATCGACTACAGGTAATGGACAACAACAATGAGGTAATAAACGACAACAATAAGGTAAGTAAAGTTTTTAAATATCTTAAGATAAAAGTTAAATTGAAGATGGTTTTAAGTAAAATATGGTTTTAATAAACAATGTCTGGATAATAATGTCATCCCAAAGTACGCTCAAGTTAAAATTAAAAATAAGAACAGTGTAGCCAAAAAAGTAAAAGAACAAAGCGAGAAGTTGTGGATAAAACTGGAAATAAGGTCACTCCTACGGCTTAATCAATAGATATAATAGGGAATTATATGACAGACACATAGAATTATTAAGAATATACTCGTATGCAGAGTTAGAAGAAATATTATATAATTTTGGTTTGGGGTACATAGAAAATAAATTGGAAAATAAAAATAAAAAAATGGTAGATAAGTTAAATAAATTAATAAGAAAGAACGAAGTAAAAAAGGAACACCTCTCTAAGAATAACTATGAAAAAAGAGTAATAAACCTTACAGAGGTAAATTTCAATACGGAAGAAAAAGAAATGTTAGCGAAAGGCTTAAAATACGCACCACCACCAGAATTAAATCAAGAAAAAACGATTATTGAATGCGAAAGCATAATACAAAAACTAGGAAATGAAAATGATAAAAAAAGAATAAGGTGGGAAGTAGAGAATGTTGTAGATAAAATATTTAAGAAAAGTTTGTATAATTCAAAGAGTGAACAAAAAATCAAAGCAACTGTAACTAAACTAAAGCATAAAATAAAGAAGAATGATATTATAGTTACGAAGGCGGATAAAGGAAATACAATGGTACTAATGAGAAAGGAAGAATACATAAAGAAAACGGAAGAATTTATAAGGGAAGGACCATACGAGGAAATAAAGTATGATTATACAAGTAAGTACCAGTCAAGGATAAAACAAATGATGAAACAGACAACATTTATAGAAGAAAAAAAGAAAAAGTATTTATTGGAAAGTAATCCAACAGCACCAACTTTTAAAAGTCAGGTTAAGATACATAAAGAAGGAAAATCAATTAGACCGATTGTTTCTTTTATTAATGCACCTATTTATAAATTATCAAAGGAAGTTAGCAGAGTACTGAAAGAGAAATATGAATTTGGGACAAAATACAACATAGAGATTAATATAAAATTGATAGAAAAATTAGAAAATATTAGCATTAATGTAAATACAAAATTGATATCACTGGATGTTAAGGACATGTTTACTAATATCACAGTAAATAAAGTTAAGTTAATAAACGATAATAATATGGGAGAATACAGGTATAAAAAGCAGTTGATGAAAGTAATTAAAGAATGTGTAAATCAGAACTATTTTAGGTTTAATAACAAGTTTTATATACAGAAAAAAGGTTTACCTATGGGGTCTTCATTATCCCCTATTCTTGCTGAAATATACATGAATGATTTTGAAAAGCAATTAATAACTTCCAGTAAGTATAAAGACAATATAAAATTATGGTCTAGATACGTTGATGATGTATTAGTAGTTTGGGAAGGAAGCATAGAAGAAGTGCATGAGTTTATAAAGGAGGTAAATAAAAAGGATAAAAACTTACAATTTAAGGAAGAGATAGGAGGTAAGCAAATAAATTACTTAGATTTAAACATAGAAATTAAAGATAATGAGAAACTACAGTTTGGGATATTTAGGAAAGCGTCGTATTCTGATATAATTATACCAAGAGAGTTGTACCACCCATACAGATATAAAATGGCGGCAATCAATTCCTTTTTTTACAGAGCTCAGAAGTGTTTAAAAGAGACCGAATCAAAAGATAGGGAGTTAAAAACGATAAAGGGAATTGTAAGGAATAATAATTATAGCACCAACATAGTGGATAAAGTTATGAAAAGGGTCAACATACAAAAAGCTAAAATAGAACCAGAACAAAAGAATTATGCAGGGTCATTGACATATAGAAAAATTATAAAATGTTTTAATAAATATGGAGTAGATATAGCTATTAAAAAATGTGAAACGGTATTTGATAAGATAAGGAATAAGAATATAGAAAAAATTCCAGTATTACAGAAAAGCGGAATTTATAAATTAAAATGTAAAGACTGCAACAAAGTGTACCTAGGGGAGACAGGACGAAAATTCGCATGCAGGTTGTCTGACCACAAACGTGGAGAAGGTAATAGAACAACCAATTCGTTATATGCAAGACATTTCATAGAAGACGACCACAAGTTTGTTAATCCTTTGGAAGAATACGAAATTGTAAAAGTAGTAAATAACACAGTTGAAAGGAAGCTTAGAGAGGAGTTAGAAATATTGAAAGAAAGAGAAAAAGGGTTAGCCAATTTAATTAATATTAAAATTAAATATGATAATGAAGAAATATTTTATAACATGATTAAGAAGTAAATGAGAGAGGGCAGATAGATAAGATTAAGAATTATATTTCATAGTACTAATTGGTTGTTTTAAAATAAGGGTGTGTGACTGACCCACGTGTGTGGTGAGGAAGAGGGTAGTTTAAAAGGATGCACACACACACAGAAACACAAGGAATTTACTAGAAAAATATGTAACTACAGATGGTGAGACAGAGTTTAGGGGGTGGGGAAGGGTCATTAATTTTTAGTTTGTTGTGGGTGAGCAGGGTGGGGGAGAAGGGTGAAGGGTTGGGTATTACATATTTTCTGTCTATTCCTGATCTGATGATGAGCTGTGAAGCTTGAAAGCGCTAATCTGAATAATTTTTATATAGTGGTGTGCAATATTGATCATTCTGATTGTGATTTCAACCACTAACACAAATTTCTTCATTAAACGTCTGTTAAGATGTGCAATCGACTACAGGTAATGGACAACAACAATGAGGTAATAAACGACAACAATAAGGTAAGTAAAGTTTTTAAATATCTTAAGTTAAAAGTTAAATTGAAGAGGGTTTTAAGTAAAATATGGTTTCAATAAACAATGTCTGGATAATAATGTCATCCCAAAGTACGCTCAAGTTAAAATTAAAAATAAGAACAGTGTAGCCAAAAAAGTAAAAGAACAAAGCGAGAAGTTGTGGATAAAACTGGAAATAAGGTCACTCCTACGGCTTAATCAATAGATATAATAGGGAATTATATGACAGACACATAGAATTATTAAGAATATACTCGTATGCAGAGTTAGAAGAAATATTATATAATTTTGGTTTGGGGTACATAGAAAATAAATTGGAAAATAAAAATAAAAAAATGGTAGATAAGTTAAATAAATTAATAAGAAAGAACGAAGTAAAAAAGGAACACCTCTCTAAGAATAACTATGAAAAAAGAGTAATAAACCTTACAGAGGTAAATTTCAATACGGAAGAAAAAGAAATGTTAGCGAAAGGCTTAAAATACGCACCACCACCAGAATTAAATCAAGAAAAAACGATTATTGAATGCGAAAGCATAATACAAAAACTAGGAAATGAAAATGATAAAAAAAGAATAAGGTGGGAAGTAGAGAATGTTGTAGATAAAATATTTAAGAAAAGTTTGTATAATTCAAAGAGTGAACAAAAAATCAAAGCAACTGTAACTAAACTAAAGCATAAAATAAAGAAGAATGATATTATAGTTACGAAGGCGGATAAAGGAAATACAATGGTACTAATGAGAAAGGAAGAATACATAAAGAAAACGGAAGAATTTATAAGGGAAGGACCATACGAGGAAATAAAGTATGATTATACAAGTAAGTACCAGTCAAGGATAAAACAAATGATGAAACAGACAACATTTATAGAAGAAAAAAAGAAAAAGTATTTATTGGAAAGTAATCCAACAGCACCAACTTTTAAAAGTCAGGTTAAGATACATAAAGAAGGAAAATCAATTAGACCGATTGTTTCTTTTATTAATGCACCTATTTATAAATTATCAAAGGAAGTTAGCAGAGTACTGAAAGAGAAATATGAATTTGGGACAAAATACAACATAGAGATTAATATAAAATTGATAGAAAAATTAGAAAATATTAGCATTAATGTAAATACAAAATTGATATCACTGGATGTTAAGGACATGTTTACTAATATCACAGTAAATAAAGTTAAGTTAATAAACGATAATAATATGGGAGAATACAGGTATAAAAAGCACTTGATGAAAGTAATTAAAGAATGTGTAAATCAGAACTATTTTAGGTTTAATAACAAGTTTTATATACAGAAAAAAGGTTTACCTATGGGGTCTTCATTATCCCCTATTCTTGCTGAAATATACATGAATGATTTTGAAAAGCAATTAATAACTTCCAGTAAGTATAAAGACAATATAAAATTATGGTCTAGATACGTTGATGATGTATTAGTAGTTTGGGAAGGAAGCATAGAAGAAGTGCATGAGTTTATAAAGGAGGTAAATAAAAAGGATAAAAACTTACAATTTAAGGAAGAGATAGGAGGTAAGCAAATAAATTACTTAGATTTAAACATAGAAATTAAAGATAATGAGAAACTACAGTTTGGGATATTTAGGAAAGCGTCGTATTCTGATATAATTATACCAAGAGAGTTGTACCACCCATACAGATATAAAATGGCGGCAATCAATTCCTTTTTTTACAGAGCTCAGAAGTGTTTAAAAGAGACCGAATCAAAAGATAGGGAGTTAAAAACGATAAAGGGAATTGTAAGGAATAATAATTATAGCACCAACATAGTGGATAAAGTTATGAAAAGGGTCAACATACAAAAAGCTAAAATAGAACCAGAACAAAAGAATTATGCAGGGTCATTGACATATAGAAAAATTATAAAATGTTTTAATAAATATGGAGTAGATATAGCTATTAAAAAATGTGAAACGGTATTTGATAAGATAAGGAATAAGAATATAGAAAAAATTCCAGTATTACAGAAAAGCGGAATTTATAAATTAAAATGTAAAGACTGCAACAAAGTGTACCTAGGGGAGACAGGACGAAAATTCGCATGCAGGTTGTCTGACCACAAACGTGGAGAAGGTAATAGAACAACCAATTCGTTATATGCAAGACATTTCATAGAAGACGACCACAAGTTTGTTAATCCTTTGGAAGAATACGAAATTGTAAAAGTAGTAAATAACACAGTTGAAAGGAAGCTTAGAGAGGAGTTAGAAATATTGAAAGAAAGAGAAAAAGGGTTAGCCAATTTAATTAATATTAAAATTAAATTTGATAATGAAGAAATATTTTATAACATGATTAAGAAGTAAATGAGAGAGGGCAGATAGATAAGATTAAGAATTATATTACATAGTACTAATTGGTTGTTTTAAAATAAGGGTGTGTGACTGACCCACGTGTGTGGAGAGGAAGAGGGTAGTTTAAAAGGATGCACACACACACAGAAACACAAGGAATTTACTAGAAAAATATGTAACTACAGATGGTGAGACAGAGTTTAGGGGGTGGGGAAGGGTCATTAATTTTTAGTTTGTTGTGGGTGAGCAGGGTGGGGGAGAAGGGTGAAGGGTTGGGTATTACATATTTTCTGTCTATTCCTGATCTGATGATGAGCTGTGAAGCTTGAAAGCGCTAATCTGAATAATTTTTATATAGTGGTGTGCAATATTGATCATTCTGATTGTGATTTCAACCACTAACACAAATTTCTTCATTAAACGTCTGTTAAGATGTGCAATCGACTACAGGTAATGGACAACAACAATGAGGTAATAAACGACAACAATAAGGTAAGTAAAGTTTTTAAATATCTTAAGTTAAAAGTTAAATTGAAGAGGGTTTTAAGTAAAATATGGTTTCAATAAACAATGTCTGGATAATAATGTCATCCCAAAGTACGCTCAAGTTAAAATTAAAAATAAGAACAGTGTAGCCAAAAAAGTAAAAGAACAAAGCGAGAAGTTGTGGATAAAACTGGAAATAAGGTCACTCCTACGGCTTAATCAATAGATATAATAGGGAATTATATGACAGACACATAGAATTATTAAGAATATACTCGTATGCAGAGTTAGAAGAAATATTATATAATTTTGGTTTGGGGTACATAGAAAATAAATTGGAAAATAAAAATAAAAAAATGGTAGATAAGTTAAATAAATTAATAAGAAAGAACGAAGTAAAAAAGGAACACCTCTCTAAGAATAACTATGAAAAAAGAGTAATAAACCTTACAGAGGTAAATTTCAATACGGAAGAAAAAGAAATGTTAGCGAAAGGCTTAAAATACGCACCACCACCAGAATTAAATCAAGAAAAAACGATTATTGAATGCGAAAGCATAATACAAAAACTAGGAAATGAAAATGATAAAAAAAGAATAAGGTGGGAAGTAGAGAATGTTGTAGATAAAATATTTAAGAAAAGTTTGTATAATTCAAAGAGTGAACAAAAAATCAAAGCAACTGTAACTAAACTAAAGCATAAAATAAAGAAGAATGATATTATAGTTACGAAGGCGGATAAAGGAAATACAATGGTACTAATGAGAAAGGAAGAATACATAAAGAAAACGGAAGAATTTATAAGGGAAGGACCATACGAGGAAATAAAGTATGATTATACAAGTAAGTACCAGTCAAGGATAAAACAAATGATGAAACAGACAACATTTATAGAAGAAAAAAAGAAAAAGTATTTATTGGAAAGTAATCCAACAGCACCAACTTTTAAAAGTCAGGTTAAGATACATAAAGAAGGAAAACCAATTAGACCGATTGTTTCTTTTATTAATGCACCTATTTATAAATTATCAAAGGAAGTTAGCAGAGTACTGAAAGAGAAATATGAATTTGGGACAAAATACAACATAGAGATTAATATAAAATTGATAGAAAAATTAGAAAATATTAGCATTAATGTAAATACAAAATTGATATCACTGGATGTTAAGGACATGTTTACTAATATCACAGTAAATAAAGTTAAGTTAATAAACGATAATAATATGGGAGAATACAGGTATAAAAAGCACTTGATGAAAGTAATTAAAGAATGTGTAAATCAGAACTATTTTAGGTTTAATAACAAGTTTTATATACAGAAAAAAGGTTTACCTATGGGGTCTTCATTATCCCCTATTCTTGCTGAAATATACATGAATGATTTTGAAAAGCAATTAATAACTTCCAGTAAGTATAAAGACAATATAAAATTATGGTCTAGATACGTTGATGATGTATTAGTAGTTTGGGAAGGAAGCATAGAAGAAGTGCATGAGTTTATAAAGGAGGTAAATAAAAAGGATAAAAACTTACAATTTAAGGAAGAGATAGGAGGTAAGCAAATAAATTACTTAGATTTAAACATAGAAATTAAAGATAATGAGAAACTACAGTTTGGGATATTTAGGAAAGCGTCGTATTCTGATATAATTATACCAAGAGAGTTGTACCACCCATACAGATATAAAATGGCGGCAATCAATTCCTTTTTTTACAGAGCTCAGAAGTGTTTAAAAGAGACCGAATCAAAAGATAGGGAGTTAAAAACGATAAAGGGAATTGTAAGGAATAATAATTATAGCACCAACATAGTGGATAAAGTTATGAAAAGGGTCAACATACAAAAAGCTAAAATAGAACCAGAACAAAAGAATTATGCAGGGTCATTGACATATAGAAAAATTATAAAATGTTTTAATAAATATGGAGTAGATATAGCTATTAAAAAATGTGAAACGGTATTTGATAAGATAAGGAATAAGAATATAGAAAAAATTCCAGTATTACAGAAAAGCGGAATTTATAAATTAAAATGTAAAGACTGCAACAAAGTGTACCTAGGGGAGACAGGACGAAAATTCGCATGCAGGTTGTCTGACCACAAACGTGGAGAAGGTAATAGAACAACCAATTCGTTATATGCAAGACATTTCATAGAAGACGACCACAAGTTTGTTAATCCTTTGGAAGAATACGAAATTGTAAAAGTAGTAAATAACACAGTTGAAAGGAAGCTTAGAGAGGAGTTAGAAATATTGAAAGAAAGAGAAAAAGGGTTAGCCAATTTAATTAATATTAAAATTAAATTTGATAATGAAGAAATATTTTATAACATGATTAAGAAGTAAATGAGAGAGGGCAGATAGATAAGATTAAGAATTATATTACATAGTACTAATTGGTTGTTTTAAAATAAGGGTGTGTGACTGACCCACGTGTGTGGAGAGGAAGAGGGTAGTTTAAAAGGATGCACACACACACAGAAACACAAGGAATTTACTAGAAAAATATGTAACTACAGATGGTGAGACAGAGTTTAGGGGGTGTGGAAGGGTCATTAATTTTTAGTTTGTTGTGGGGGAGAAGGGTGAAGGGTTGGGTATTACATATTTTCTGTCTATTCCTGATCTGATGATGAGCTGTGAAGCTTGAAAGCGCTAATCGGAATAATTTTTATATAGTGGTGTGCAATATTGATCATTCTGATTGTGATTTCAACCACTAACACAAATTTCTTCATTAAACGTCTGTTAAGATGTGCAATCGACTACAGGTAATGGACAACAACAATGAGGTAATAAACGACAACAATAAGGTAAGTAAAGTTTTTAAATATCTTAAGTTAAAAGTTAAATTGAAGAGGGTTTTAAGTAAAATATGGTTTTAATAAACAATGTCTGGATAATAATGTCATCCCAAAGTACGCTCAAGTTAAAATTAAAAATAAGAACAGTGTAGCCAAAAAAGTAAAAGAACAAAGCGAGAAGTTGTGGATAAAACTGGAAATAAGGTCACTCCTACGGCTTAATCAATAGATATAATAGGGAATTATATGACAGACACATAGAATTATTAAGAATATACTCGTATGCAGAGTTAGAAGAAATATTATATAATTTTGGTTTGGGGTACATAGAAAATAAATTGGAAAATAAAAATAAAAAAATGGTAGATAAGTTAAATAAATTAATAAGAAAGAACGAAGTAAAAAAGGAACACCTCTCTAAGAATAACTATGAAAAAAGAGTAATAAACCTTACAGAGGTAAATTTCAATACGGAAGAAAAAGAAATGTTAGCGAAAGGCTTAAAATACACACCACCACCAGAAATAATTCAAGAAAAAACGATTATTGAATGCGAAAGCATAATACAAAAACTAGGAAATGAAAATGATAAAAAAAGAATAAGGTGGGAAGTAGGGAATGTAGTAGATAAAATATTTAAGAAAAGTTTGTATAATTCAAAGAGTGAACAAAAAATCAAAGCAACTGTAACTAAACTAAAGCATAAAATAAAGAAGAATGATATTATAGTTACGAAGGCGGATAAAGGAAATACAATGGTACTAATGAGAAAGGAAGAATACATAAAGAAAACGGAAGAATTTATAAGGGAAGGACCATACGAGGAAATAAAGTATGATTATACAAGTAAGTACCAGTCAAGGATAAAACAAATGATGAAACAGACAACATTTATAGAAGAAAAAAAGAAAAAGTATTTATTGGAAAGTAATCCAACAGCACCAACTTTTAAAAGTCAGGTTAAGATACATAAAGAAGGAAAACCAATTAGACCGATTGTTTCTTTTATTAATGCACCTATTTATAAATTATCAAAGGAAGTTAGCAGAGTACTGAAAGAGAAATATGAATTTGGGACAAAAAACAACATAGAGATTAATATAAAATTGATAGAAAAATTAGAAAATATTAGCATTAATGTAAATACAAAATTGATATCACTGGATGTTAAGGACATGTTTACTAATATCACAGTAAATAAAGTTAAGTTAATAAACGATAATAATATGGGAGAATACAGGTATAAAAAGCACTTGATGAAAGTAATTAAAGAATGTGTAAATCAGAACTATTTTAGGTTTAATAACAAGTTTTATATACAGAAAAAAGGTTTACCTATGGGGTCTTCATTATCCCCTATTCTTGCTGAAATATACATGAATGATTTTGAAAAGCAATTAATAACTTCCAGTAAGTATAAAGACAATATAAAATTATGGTCTAGATACGTTGATGATGTATTAGTAGTTTGGGAAGGAAGCATAGAAGAAGTGCATGAGTTTATAAAGGAGGTAAATAAAAAGGATAAAAACTTACAATTTAAGGAAGAGATAGGAGGTAAGCAAATAAATTACTTAGATTTAAACATAGAAATTAAAGATAATGAGAAACTACAGTTTGGGATATTTAGGAAAGCGTCGTATTCTGATATAATTATACCAAGAGAGTTGTACCACCCATACAGATATAAAATGGCGGCAATCAATTCCTTTTGTTACAGAGCTCAGAAGTGTTTAAAAGAGACCGAATCAAAAGATAGGGAGTTAAAAACGATAAAGGGAATTGTAAGGAATAATAATTATAGCACCAACATAGTGGATAAAGTTATGAAAAGGGTCAACATACAAAAAGCTAAAATAGAACCAGAACAAAACAATTATGCAGGGTCATTGACATATAGAAAAATTATAAAATGTTTTAATAAATATGGAGTAGATATAGCTATTAAAAAATGTGAAACGGTATTTGATAAGATAAGGAATAAGAATATAGAAAAAATTCCAGTATTACAGAAAAGCGGAATTTATAAATTAAAATGTAAAGACAGCAACAAAGTGTACCTAGGGGAGACAGGACGAAAATTCGCATGCAGGTTGTCTGACCACAAACGTGCAGAAGGTAATAGAACAACCAATTCGTTATATGCAAGACATTTCATAGAAGACGACCACAAGTTTGTTAATCCTTTGGAAGAATACGAAATTGTAAAAGTAGTAAATAACACAGTTGAAAGGAAGCTTAGAGAGGAGTTAGAAATATTGAAAGAAAGAGAAAAAGGGTTAGCCAATTTAATTAATATTAAAATTAAATTTGATAATGAAGAAATATTTTATAACATGATTAAGAAGTAAATGAGAGAGGGCAGATAGATAAGATTAAGAATTATATTTCATAGTACTAATTGGTTGTTTTAAAATAAGGGTGTGTGACTGACCCACGTGTGTGGAGAGGAAGAGGGTAGTTTAAAAGGATGCACACACACACAGAAACACAAGGAATTTACTAGAAAAATATGTAACTGTACAGATGGTGAGACAGAGTTTAGGGGGTGGGGAAGGGTCATTAATTTTTAGTTTGTTGTGGGTGAGCAGGGTGGGGGAGAAGGGTGAAGGGTTGGGTATTACATATTTTCTGTCTATTCCTGATCTGATGATGAGCTGTGAAGCTTGAAAGCGCTAATCGGAATAATTTTTATATAGTGGTGTGCAATATTGATCATTCTGATTGTGATTTCAACCACTAACACAAATTTCTTCATTAAACGTCTGTTAAGATGTGCAATCGACTACAGGTAATGGACAACAACAATGAGGTAATAAACGACAACAATAAGGTAAGTAAAGTTTTTAAATATCTTAAGTTAAAAGTTAAATTGAAGAGGGTTTTAAGTAAAATATGGTTTTAATAAACAATGTCTGGATAATAATGTCATCCCAAAGTACGCTCAAGTTAAAATTAAAAATAAGAACAGTGTAGCCAAAAAAGTAAAAGAACAAAGCGAGAAGTTGTGGATAAAACTGGAAATAAGGTCACTCCTACAGCTTAATCAATAGATATAATAGGGAATTATATGACAGACACATAGAATTATTAAGAATATACTCGTATGCAGAGTTAGAAGAAATATTATATAATTTTGGTTTGGGGTACATAGAAAATAAATTGGAAAATAAAAATAAAAAAATGGTAGATAAGTTAAATAAATTAATAAGAAAGAACGAAGTAAAAAAGGAACACCTCTCTAAGAATAACTATGAAAAAAGAGTAATAAACCTTACAGAGGTAAATTTCAATACGGAAGAAAAAGAAATGTTAGCGAAAGGCTTAAAATACGCACCACCACCAGAATTAAGCCAAGAAAAAACGATTATTGAATGCGAAAGCATAATACAAAAACTAGGAAATGAAAATGATAAAAAAAGAATAAGGTGGGAAGTAGGGAATGTAGTAGATAAAATATTTAAGAAAAGTTTGTATAATTCAAAGAGTGAACAAAAAATCAAAGCAACTGTAACTAAACTAAAGCATAAAATAAAGAAGAATGATATTATAGTTACGAAGGCGGATAAAGGAAATACAATGGTACTAATGAGAAAGGAAGAATACATAAAGAAAACGGAAGAATTTATAAGGGAAGGACCATACGAGGAAATAAAGTATGATTATACAAGTAAGTACCAGTCAAGGATAAAACAAATGATGAAACAGACAACATTTATAGAAGAAAAAAAGAAAAAGTATTTATTGGAAAGTAATCCAACAGCACCAACTTTTAAAAGTCAGGTTAAGATACATAAAGAAGGAAAACCAATTAGACCGATTGTTTCTTTTATTAATGCACCTATTTATAAATTATCAAAGGAAGTTAGCAGAGTACTGAAAGAGAAATATGAATTTGGGACAAAATACAACATAGAGATTAATATAAAATTGATAGAAAAATTAGAAAATATTAGCATTAATGTAAATACAAAATTGATATCACTGGATATTAAGGACATGTTTACTAATATCACAGTAAATAAAGTTAAGTTAATAAACGATAATAATATGGGAGAATACAGGTATAAAAAGCAGTTGATGAAAGTAATTAAAGAATGTGTAAATCAGAACTATTTTAGGTTTAATAACAAGTTTTATATACAGAAAAAAGGTTTACCTATGGGGTCTTCATTATCCCCTATTCTTGCTGAAATATACATGAATGATTTTGAAAAGCAATTAATAACTTCCAGTAAGTATAAAGACAATATAAAATTATGGTCTAGATACGTTGATGATGTATTAGTAGTTTGGGAAGGAAGCATAGAAGAAGTGCATGAGTTTATAAAGGAGGTAAATAAAAAGGATAAAAACTTACAATTTAAGGAAGAGATAGGAGGTAAGCAAATAAATTACTTAGATTTAAACATAGAAATTAAAGATAATGAGAAACTACAGTTTGGGATATTTAGGAAAGCGTCGTATTCTGATATAATTATACCAATAGAGTTGTACCACCCATACAGATATAAAATGGCGGCAATCAATTCCTTTTGTTACAGAGCTCAGAAGTGTTTAAAAGAGACCGAATCAAAAGATAGGGAGTTAAAAACGATAAAGGGAATTGTAAGGAATAATAATTGTAGCACCAACATAGTGGATAAAGTTATGAAAAGGGTCAACATACAAAAAGCTAAAATAGAACCAGAACAAAAGAATTATGCAGGGTCATTGACATATAGAAAAATTATAAAATGTTTTAATAAATATGGAGTAGATATATCTATTAAAAAATGTGAAACGGTATTTGATAAGATAAGGAATAAGAATATAGAAAAAATTCCAGTATTACAGAAAAGCGGAATTTATAAATTAAAATGTAAAGACTGCAACAAAGTGTACCTAGGGGAGACAGGACGAAAATTCGCATGCAGGTTGTCTGACCACAAACGTGGAGAAGGTAATAGAACAACCAATTCGTTATATGCAAGACATTTCATAGAAGACGACCACAAGTTTGTTAATCCTTTGGAAGAATACGAAATTGTAAAAGTAGTAAATAACACAGTTGAAAGGAAGCTTAGAGAGGAGTTAGAAATATTGAAAGAAAGAGAAAAAGGGTTAGCCAATATAATTAATATTAAAATTAAATTTGATAATGAAGAAATATTTTATAACATGATTAAGAAGTAAATGAGAGAGGGCAGATAGATAAGATTAAGAATTATATTTCATAGTACTAATTGGTTGTTTTAAAATAAGGGTGTGTGACTGACCCACGTGTGTGGAGAGGAAGAGGGTAGTTTAAAAGGATGCACACACACACAGAAACACAAGGAATTTACTAGAAAAATATGTAACTGTACAGATGGTGAGACAGAGTTTAGGGGGTGGGGAAGGGTCATTAATTTTTAGTTTGTTGTGGGTGAGCAGGGTTGGGGAGAAGGGTGAAGGGTTGGGTATTACATATTTTCTGTCTATTCCTGATCTGATGATGAGCTGTGAAGCTTGAAAGCGCTAATCGGAATAATTTTTATATAGTGGTGTGCAATATTGATCATTCTGATTGTGATTTCAACCACTAACACAAATTTCTTCATTCAACGTCTGTTAAGATGTGCAATCAACTACAGGTAATGGACAACAACAATGAGGTAATAAACGACAACAATAAGGTAAGTAAAGTTTTTAAATATCTTAAGTTAAAAGTTAAATTGAAGAGGGTTTTAAGTAAAATATGGTTTTAATAAACAATGTCTGGATAATAATGTCATCCCAAAGTCGCTCAAGTTAAAATTAAAAATAAGAACAGTGTAGCCAAAAAAGTAAAAGAACAAAGCGAGAAGTTGTTTATAAAACTGGAAATAAGGTCACTCCTACGGCTTAATCAATAGATATAATAGGGAATTATATGACAGACACATAGAATTATTAAGAATATACTCGTATGCAGAGTTAGAAGAAATATTATATAATTTTGGTTTGGGGTACATAGAAAATAAATTGGAAAATAAAAATAAAAAAATGGTAGATAAGTTAAATAAATTAATAAGAAAGAACGAAGTAAAAAAGGAACACCTCTCTAAGAATAACTATGAAAAAAGAGTAATAAACCTTACAGAGGTAAATTTCAATACGGAAGAAAAAGAAATGTTAGCGAAAGGCTTAAAATACGCACCACCACCAGAATTAAATCAAGAAAAAACGATTATTGAATGCGAAAGCATAATACAAAAACTAGGAAATGAAAATGATAAAAAAAGAATAAGGTGGGAAGTAGGGAATGTAGTAGATAAAATATTTAAGAAAAGTTTGTATAATTCAAAGAGTGAACAAAAAATCAAAGCAACTGTAACTAAACTGAAGCATAAAATAAAGAAGAATGATATTATAGTTACGAAGGCGGATAAAGGAAATACAATGGTACTAATGAGAAAGGAAGAATACATAAAGAAAACGGAAGAATTTATAAGGGAAAGACCATACGAGGAAATAAAGTATGATTATACAAGTAAGTACCAGTCAAGGATAAAACAAATGATGAAACAGACAACATTTATAGAAGAAAAAAAGAAAAAGTATTTATTGGAAAGTAATCCAACAGCACCAACTTTTAAAAGTCATGTTAAGATACATAAAGAAGGAAAACCAATTAGACCGATTGTTTCTTTTATTAATGCACCTATTTATAAATTATCAAAGGAAGTTAGCAGAGTACTGAAAGAGAAATATGAATTTGGGACAAAATACAACATAGAGAATAATATAAAATTGATAGAAAAATTAGAAAATATTAGCATTAATGTAAATACAAAATTGATATCACTGGATGTTAAGGACATGTTTACTAATATCACAGTAAATAAAGTTATTAAGTTAATAAACGATAATAATATGGGAGAATACAGGTATAAAAAGCAGTTGATGAAAGTAATTAAAGAATGTGTAAATCAGAACTATTTTAGGTTTAATAACAAGTTTTATATACAGAAAAAAGGTTTACCTATGGGGTCTTCATTATCCCCTATTCTTGCTGAAATATACATGAATGATTTTGAAAAGCAATTAATAACTTCCAGTAAGTATAAAGACAATATAAAATTATGGTCTAGATACGTTGATGATGTATTAGTAGTTTGGGAAGGAAGCATAGAAGAAGTGCATGAGTTTATAAAGGAGGTAAATAAAAAGGATAAAAACTTACAATTTAAGGAAGAGATAGGAGGTAAGCAAATAAATTACTTAGATTTAAACATAGAAATTAAAGATAATGAGAAACTACAGTTTGGGATATTTAGGAAAGCGTCGTATTCTGATATAATTATACCAAGAGAGTTGTACCACCCATACAGATATAAAATGGCGGCAATCAATTCCTTTTGTTACAGAGCTCAGAAGTGTTTAAAAGAGACCTAATCAAAAGATAGGGAGTTAAAAACGATAAAGGGAATTGTAAGGAATAATAATTATAGCACCAACATAGTGGATAAAGTTATGAAAAGGGTCAACATACAAAAAGGTAAAATAGAACCAGAACAAAAGAATTATGCAGGGTCATTGACATATAGAAAAATTATAAAATGTTTTAATAAATATGGAGTAGATATAGCTATTAAAAAATGTGAAACGGTATTTGATAAGATAAGGAATAAGAATATAGAAAAAATTCCAGTATTACAGAAAAGCGGAATTTATAAATTAAAATGTAAAGACTGCAACAAAGTGTACCTAGGGGAGACAGGACGAAAATTCGCATGCAGGTTGTCTGACCACAAACGTGGAGAAGGTAATAGAACAACCAATTCGTTATATGCAAGACATTTCATAGAAGACGACCACAAGTTTGTTAATCCTTTGGAAGAATACGAAATTGTAAAAGTAGTAAATAACACAGTTGAAAGGAAGCTTAGAGAGGAGTTAGAAATATTGAAAGAAAGAGAAAAAGGGTTAGCCAATTTAATTAATATTAAAATTAAATTTGATAATGAAGAAATATTTTATAACATGATTAAGAAGTAAATGAGAGAGGGCAGATAGATAAGATTAAGAATTATATTTCATAGTACTAATTGGTTGTTTTAAAATAAGGGTGTGTGACTGACCCACGTGTGTGGAGAGGAAAGGGTAGTTTAAAAGGATGCACACACACACAGAAACACAAGGAATTTACTAGAAAAATATGTAACTGTACAGATGGTGAGACAGAGTTTAGGGGGTGGGGAGGGTCATTAATTTTTAGTTTGTTGTGGGTGAGCAGGGTGGGGGAGAAGGTGAAGGGTTGGGTATTACATATTTTCTGTCTATTCCTGATCTGATGATGAGCTGTGAAGCTTGAAAGCGCTAATCGGAATAATTTTTATATAGTGGTGTGCAATATTGATCATTCTGATTGTGATTTCAACCACTAACACAAATTTCTTCATTAAACGTCTGTTAAGATGTGCAATCGACTACAGGTAATGGACAACAACAATGAGGTAATAAACGACAACAATAAGGTAAGTAAAGTTTTTAAATATCTTAAGTTAAAAGTTAAATTGAAGAGGGTTTTAAGTAAAATATGGTTTTAATAAACAATGTCTGGATAATAATGTCATCCCAAAGTCGCTCAAGTTAAAATTAAAAATAAGAACAGTGTAGCCAAAAAAGTAAAAGAACAAAGCGAGAAGTTGTTTATAAAACTGGAAATAAGGTCACTCCTACGGCTTAATCAATAGATATAATAGGGAATTATATGACAGACACATAGAATTATTAAGAATATACTCGTATGCAGAGTTAGAAGAAATATTATATAATTTTGGTTTGGGGTACATAGAAAATAAATTGGAAAATAAAAATAAAAAAATGGTAGATAAGTTAAATAAATTAATAAGAAAGAACGAAGTAAAAAAGGAACACCTCTCTAAGAATAACTATGAAAAAAGAGTAATAAACCTTACAGAGGTAAATTTCAATACGGAAGAAAAAGAAATGTTAGCGAAAGGCTTAAAATACGCACCACCACCAGAATTAAATCAAGAAAAAACGATTATTGAATGCGAAAGCATAATACAAAAACTAGGAAATGAAAATGATAAAAAAAGAATAAGGTGGGAAGTAGGGAATGTAGTAGATAAAATATTTAAGAAAAGTTTGTATATTTCAAAGAGTGAACAAAAAATCAAAGCAACTGTAACTAAACTGAAGCATAAAATAAAGAAGAATGATATTATAGTTACGAAGGCGGATAAAGGAAATACAATGGTACTAATGAGAAAGGAAGAATACATAAAGAAAACGGAAGAATTTATAAGGGAAGGACCATACGAGGAAATAAAGTATGATTATACAAGTAAGTACCAGTCAAGGATAAAACAAATGATGAAACAGACAACATTTATAGAAGAAAAAAAGAAAAAGTATTTATTGGAAGGTAATCCAACAGCACCAACTTTTAAAAGTCAGGTTAAGATACATAAAGAAGGAAAACCAATTAGACCGATTGTTTCTTTTATTAATGCACCTATTTATAAATTATCAAAGGAAGTTAGCAGAGTACTGAAAGAGAAATATGAATTTGGGACAAAATACAACATAGAGATTAATATAAAATTGATAGAAAAATTAGAAAATATTAGCATTAATGTAAATACAAAATTGATATCACTGGATGTTAAGGACATGTTTACTAATATCACAGTAAATAAAGTTATTAAGTTAATAAACGATAATAATATGGGAGAATACAGGTATAAAAAGCAGTTGATGAAAGTAATTAAAGAATGTGTAAATCAGAACTATTTTAGGTTTAATAACAAGTTTTATATACAGAAAAAAGGTTTACCTATGGGGTCTTCATTATCCCCTATTCTTGCTGAAATATACATGAATGATTTTGAAAAGCAATTAATAACTTCCAGTAAGTATAAAGACAATATAAAATTATGGTCTAGATACGTTGATGATGTATTAGTAGTTTGGGAAGGAAGCATAGAAGAAGTGCATGAGTTTATAAAGGAGGTAAATAAAAAGGATAAAAACTTACAATTTAAGGAAGAGATAGGAGGTAAGCAAATAAATTACTTATATTTAAACATAGAAATTAAAGATAATGAGAAACTACAGTTTGGGATATTTAGGAAAGCGTCGTATTCTGATATAATTATACCAAGAGAGTTGTACCACCCATACAGATATAAAATGGCGGCAATCAATTCCTTTTGTTACAGAGCTCAGAAGTGTTTAAAAGAGACCGAATCAAAAGATAGGGAGTTAAAAACGATAAAGGGAATTGTAAGGAATAATAATTATAGCACCAACATAGTGGATAAAGTTATGAAAAGGGTCAACATACAAAAAGCTAAAATAGAACCAGAACAAAAGAATTATGCAGGGTCATTGACATATAGAAAAATTATAAAATGTTTTAATAAATATGGAGTAGATATAGCTATTAAAAAATGTGAAACGGTATTTGATAAGATAAGGAATAAGAATATAGAAAAAATTCCATTATTACAGAAAAGCGGAATTTATAAATTAAAATGTAAAGACAGCAACAAAGTGTACCTAGGGGAGACAGGACGAAAATTCGCATGCAGGTTGTCTGACCACAAACGTGGAGAAGGTAATAGAACAACCAATTCGTTATATGCAAGACATTTCATAGAAGACGACCACAAGTTTGTTAATCCTTTGGAAGAATACGAAATTGTAAAAGTAGTAAATAACACAGTTGAAAGGAAGCTTAGAGAGGAGTTAGAAATATTGAAAGAAAGAGAAAAAGGGTTAGCCAATTTAATTAATATTAAAATTAAATTTGATAATGAAGAAATATTTTATAACATGATTAAGAAGTAAATGAGAGAGGGCAGATAGATAAGATTAAGAATTATATTTCATAGTACTAATTGGTTGTTTTAAAATAAGGGTGTGTGACTGACCCACGTGTGTGGAGAGGAAAGGGTAGTTTAAAAGGATGCACACACACACAGAAACACAAGGAATTTACTAGAAAAATATGTAACTGTACAGATGGTGAGACAGAGTTTTGGGGGGGGGAAGGGTCATTAATTTTTAGTTTGTTGTGGGTGAGCAGGGTGGGGGAGAAGGTGAAGGGTTGGGTATTACATATTTTCTGTCTATTCCTGATCTGATGATGAGCTGTGAAGCTTGAAAGCGCTAATCGGAATAATTTTTATATAGTGGTGTGCAATATTGATCATTCTGATTGTGATTTCAACCACTAACACAAATTTCTTCATTCAACGTCTGTTAAGATGTGCAATCGACTACAGGTAATGGACAACAACAATGAGGTAATAAACGACAACAATAAGGTAAGTAAAGTTTTTAAATATCTTAAGTTAAAAGTTAAATTGAAGAGGGTTTTAAGTAAAATATGGTTTTAATAAACAATGTCTGGATAATAATGTCATCCCAAAGTCGCTCAAGTTAAAATTAAAAATAAGAACAGTGTAGCAAAAAAAGTAAAAGAACAAAGCGAGAAGTTGTTTATAAAACTGGAAATAAGGTCACTCCTACGGCTTAATCAATAGATATAATAGGGAATTATATGACAGACACATAGAATTATTAAGAATATACTCGTATGCAGAGTTAGAAGAAATATTATATAATTTTGGTTTGGGGTACATAGAAAATAAATTGGAAAATAAAAATAAAAAAATGGTAGATAAGTTAAATAAATTAATAAGAAAGAACGAAGTAAAAAAGGAACACCTCTCTAAGAATAACTATGAAAAAAGAGTAATAAACCTTACAGAGGTAAATTTCAATACGGAAGAAAAAGAAATGTTAGCGAAAGGCTTAAAATACGCACCACCACCAGAATTAAATCAAGAAAAAACGATTATTGAATGCGAAAGCATAATACAAAAACTAGGAAATGAAAATGATAAAAAAAGAATAAGGTGGGAAGTAGGGAATGTAGTAGATAAAATATTTAAGAAAAGTTTGTATATTTCAAAGAGTGAACAAAAAATCAAAGCAACTGTAACTAAACTGAAGCATAAAATAAAGAAGAATGATATTATAGTTACGAAGGCGGATAAAGGAAATACAATGGTACTAATGAGAAAGGAAGAATACATAAAGAAAACGGAAGAATTTATAAGGGAAGGACCATACGAGGAAATAAAGTATGATTATACAAGTAAGTACCAGTCAAGGATAAAACAAATGATGAAACAGACAACATTTATAGAAGAAAAAAAGAAAAAGTATTTATTGGAAGGTAATCCAACAGCACCAACTTTTAAAAGTCAGGTTAAGATACATAAAGAAGGAAAACCAATTAGACCGATTGTTTCTTTTATTAATGCACCTATTTATAAATTATCAAAGGAAGTTAGCAGAGTACTGAAAGAGAAATATGAATTTGGGACAAAATACAACATAGAGATTAATATAAAATTGATAGAAAAATTAGAAAATATTAGCATTAATGTAAATACAAAATTGATATCACTGGATGTTAAGGACATGTTTACTAATATCACAGTAAATAAAGTTATTAAGTTAATAAACGATAATAATATGGGAGAATACAGGTATAAAAAGCAGTTGATGAAAGTAATTAAAGAATGTGTAAATCAGAACTATTTTAGGTTTAATAACAAGTTTTATATACAGAAAAAAGGTTTACCTATGGGGTCTTCATTATCCCCTATTCTTGCTGAAATATACATGAATGATTTTGAAAAGCAATTAATAACTTCCAGTAAGTATAAAGACAATATAAAATTATGGTCTAGATACGTTGATGATGTATTAGTAGTTTGGGAAGGAAGCATAGAAGAAGTGCATGAGTTTATAAAGGAGGTAAATAAAAAGGATAAAAACTTACAATTTAAGGAAGAGATAGGAGGTAAGCAAATAAATTACTTATATTTAAACATAGAAATTAAAGATAATGAGAAACTACAGTTTGGGATATTTAGGAAAGCGTCGTATTCTGATATAATTATACCAAGAGAGTTGTACCACCCATACAGATATAAAATGGCGGCAATCAATTCCTTTTGTTACAGAGCTCAGAAGTGTTTAAAAGAGACCGAATCAAAAGATAGGGAGTTAAAAACGATAAAGGGAATTGTAAGGAATAATAATTATAGCACCAACATAGTGGATAAAGTTATGAAAAGGGTCAACATACAAAAAGCTAAAATAGAACCAGAACAAAAGAATTATGCAGGGTCATTGACATATAGAAAAATTATAAAATGTTTTAATAAATATGGAGTAGATATAGCTATTGAAAAATGTGAAACGGTATTTGATAAGATAAGGAATAAGAATATAGAAAAAGTTCCAGTATTACAGAAAAGCGGAATTTATAAATTAAAATGTAAAGACTGCAACAAAGTGTACCTAGGGGAGACAGGACGAAAATTCGCATGCAGGTTGTCTGACCACAAACGTGGAGAAGGTAATAGAACAACCAATTCGTTATATGCAAGACATTTCATAGAAGACGACCACAAATTTGTTAATCCTTTGGAAGAATACGAAATTGTAAAAGTAGTAAATAACACAGTTGAAAGGAAGCTTAGAGAGGAGTTAGAAATATTGAAAGAAAGAGAAAAAGGGTTAGCCAATTTAATTAATATTAAAATTAAATTTGATAATGAAGAACTATTTTATAACATGATTAAGAAGTAAATGAGAGAGGGCAGATAGATAAGATTAAGAATTATATTTCATAGTACTAATTGGTTGTTTTAAAATAAGGGTGTGGGACTGACCCACGTGTGTGGAGAGGAAGAGGGTAGTTTAAAAGGATGCACACACACACAGAAACACAAGGAATTTACTAGAAAAATATGTAACTGTACAGATGGTGAGACAGAGTTTAGGGGGTGGGGAAGGGTCATTAATTTTTAGTTTGTTGTGGGTGAGCAGGGTGGGGGAGAACGGTGAAGGGTTGGGTATTACATATTTTCTGTCTATTCCTGATCTGATGATGAGCTGTGAAGCTTGAAAGCGCTAATCGGAATAATTTTTATATAGTGGTGTGCAATATTGATCATTCTGATTGTGATTTCAACCACTAACACAAATTTCTTCATTCAACGTCTGTTAAGATGTGCAATCGACTACAGGTAATGGACAACAACAATGAGGTAATAAACGACAACAATAAGGTAAGTAAAGTTTTTATATATCTTAAGTTAAAAGTTAAATTGAAGAGGGTTTTAAGTAAAATATGGTTTTAATAAACAATGTCTGGATAATAATGTCATCCCAAAGTACGCTCAAGTTAAAATTAAAAATAAGAACAGTGTAGCAAAAAAAGTAAAAGAACAAAGCGAGAAGTTGTGGATAAAACTGGAAATAAGGTCACTCCTACGGCTTAATCAATAGATATAATAGGGAATTATATGACAGACACATAGAATTATTAAGAATATACTCGTATGCAGAGTTAGAAGAAATATTATATAATTTTGGTTTTGGGGTACATAGAAAATAAATTGGAAAATAAAAATAAAAAAATGGTAGATAAGTTAAATAAATTAATAAGAAAGAACGAAGTAAAAAAGGAACACCTCTCTAAGAATAACTATGAAAAAAGAGTAATAAACCTTACAGAGGTAAATTTCAATACGGAAGAAAAAGAAATGTTAGCGAAAGGCTTAAAATACGCACCACCACCAGAATTAAATAAAGAAAAAACGATTATTGAATGCGAAAGCATAATACAAAAACTAGGAAATGAAAATGATAAAAAAAGAATAAGGTGGTAAGTAGGGAATGTAGTAGATAAAATATTTTAGAAAAGTTTGTATAATTCAAAGAGTGAACAAAAAATCAAAGCAACTGTAACTAAACTAAAGCATAAAATAAAGAAGAATGATATTATAGTTACGAAGGCGGATAAAGGAAATACAATGGTACTAATGAGAAAGGAAGAATACATAAAGAAAACGGAAGATTTATAAGGGAAGGACCATACGAGGAAATAAAGTATGATTATACAAGTAAGTACCAGTCAAGGATAAAACAAATGATGAAACAGATAACATTTATAGAAGAAAAAAAGAAAAAGTATTTATTGGAAAGTAATCCAACAGCACCAACTTTTAAAAGTCAGGTTAAGATACATAAAGAAGGAAAACCAATTAGACCGATTGTTTCTTTTATTAATGCACCTATTTATAAATTATCAAAGGAAGTTAGCAGAGTACTGAAAGAGAAATATGAATTTGGGACAAAATACAACATAGAGAATAATATAAAATTGATAGAAAAATTAGAAAATATTAGCATTAATGTAAATACAAAATTGATATCACTGGATGTTAAGGACATGTTTACTAATATCACAGTAAATAAAGTTATTAAGTTAATAAACGATAATAATATGGGAGAATACAGGTATAAAAAGCAGTTGATGAAAGTAATTAAAGAATGTGTAAATCAGAACTATTTTAGGTTTAATAACAAGTTTTATATACAGAAAAAAGGTTTACCTATGGGGTCTTCATTATCCCCTATTCTTGCTGAAATATACATGAATGATTTTGAAAAGCAATTAATAACTTCTAGTAAGTATAAAGACAATATAAAATTATGGTCTAGATACGTTGATGATGTATTAGTAGTTTGGGAAGGAAGCATAGAAGAAGTGCATGAGTTTATAAAGGAGGTAAATAAAAAGGATAAAAACTTACAATTTAAGGAAGAGATAGGAGGTAAGCAAATAAATTACTTAGATTTAAACATAGAAATTAAAGATAATGAGAAACTACAGTTTGGGATATAAAGGAAAGCGTCGTATTCTGATATAATTATACCAAGAGAGTTGTACCACCCATACAGATATAAAATGGCGGCAATCAATTCCTTTTGTTACAGAGCTCAGAAGTGTTTAAAAGAGACCTAATCAAAAGATAGGGAGTTAAAAACGATAAAGGGAATTGTAAGGAATAATAATTATAGCACCAACATAGTGGATAAAGTTATGAAAAGGGTCAACATACAAAAAGCTAAAATAGAACCAGAACAAAAGAATTATGCAGGGTCATTGACATATAGAAAAATTATAAAATGTTTTAATAAATATGGAGTAGATATAGCTATTAAAAAATGTGAAACGGTATTTGATAAGATAAGGAATAAGAATATAGAAAAAATTCCAGTATTACAGAAAAGCGGAATTTATAAATTAAAATGTAAAGACTGCAACAAAGTGTACCTAGGGGAGACAGGACGAAAATTCGCATGCAGGTTGTCTGACCACAAACGTGGAGAAGGTAATAGAACAACCAATTCGTTATATGCAAGACATTTCATAGAAGACGACCACAAGTTTGTTAATCCTTTGGAAGAATACGAAATTGTAAAAGTAGTAAATAACACAGTTGAAAGGAAGCTTAGAGAGGAGTTAGAAATATTGAAAGAAAGAGAAAAAGGGTTAGCCAATTTAATTAATATTAAAATTAAATATGATAATGAAGAAATATTTTATAACATGATTAAGAAGTAAATGAGAGAGGGCAGATAGATAAGATTAAGAATTATATTTCATAGTACTAATTGGTTGTTTTAAAATAAGGGTGTGTGACTGACCCACGTGTGTGGTGAGGAAGAGGGTAGTTTAAAAGGATGCACACACACACAGAAACACAAGGAATTTACTAGAAAAATATGTAACTGTACAGATGGTGAGACAGAGTTTAGGGGGTGGGGAAGGGTCATTAATTTTTAGTTTGTTGTGGGTGTGCAGGGTGGGGGACAAGGGTGAAGGGTTGGGTATTACATATTTTCTGTCTATTCCTGACCTGATGATGAGCTGTGAAGCTTGAAAGCGCTAATCGGAATAATTTTTATATAGTGGTGTGCAATATTGATCATTCTGATTGTGATTTCAACCACTAACACAAATTTCTTCATTAAACGTCTGTTAAGATGTGCAATCGACTACAGGTAATGGACAACAACAATGAGGTAATAAACGACAACAATAAGGTAAGTAAAGTTTTTAAATATCTTAAGTTAAAAGTTAAATTGAAGAGGGTTTTAAGTAAAATATGGTTTTAATAAACAATGTCTGGATAATAATGTCATCCCAAAGTACGCTCAAGTTAAAATTAAAAATAAGAACAGTGTAGCAAAAAAAGTAAAAGAACAAAGCGAGAAGTTGTGGATAAAACTGGAAATAAGGTCACTCCTACGGCTTAATCAATAGATATAATAGGGAATTATATGACAGACACATAGAATTATTAAGAATATACTGGTATGCAGAGTTAGAAGAAATATTATATAATTTTGGTTTGGGGTACATAGAAAATAAATTGGAAAATAAAAATAAAAAAATGGTAGATAAGTTAAAAAAAATTAATAAGAAAGAACGAAGTAAAAAAGGAACACCTCTCTAAGAATAACTATGAAAAAAGAGTAATAAACCTTACAGAGGTAAATTTCAATACGGAAGAAAAAGAAATGTTAGCGAAAGGCTTAAAATACGCACCACCACCAGAATTAAATCAAGAAAAAACGATTATTGAATGCGAAAGCATAATACAAAAACTAGGAAATGAAAATGATAAAAAAAGAATAAGGTGGTAAGTAGGGAATGTAGTAGATAAAATATTTAAGAAAAGTTTGTATAATTCAAAGAGTGAACAAAAAATCAAAGCAACTGTAACTAAACTAAAGCATAAAATAAAGAAGAATGATATTATAGTTACGAAGGCGGATAAAGGAAATACAATGGTACTAATGAGAAAGGAAGAATACATAAAGAAAACGGAAGAATTTATAAGGGAAGGACCATACGAGGAAATAAAGTATGATTATACAAGTAAGTACCAGTCAAGGATAAAACAAATGATGAAACAGATAACATTTATAGAAGAAAAAAAGAAAAAGTATTTATTGGAAAGTAATCCAACAGCACCAACTTTTAAAAGTCAGGTTAAGATACATAAAGAAGGAAAACCAATTAGACCGATTGTTTCTTTTATTAATGCACCTATTTATAAATTATCAAAGGAAGTTAGCAGAGTACTGAAAGAGAAATATGAATTTGGGACAAAATACAACATAGAGAATAATATAAAAATTGATAGAAAAATTAGAAAATATTAGCATTAATGTAAATACAAAATTGATATCACTGGATGTTAAGGACATGTTTACTAATATCACAGTAAATAAAGTTATTAAGTTAATAAACGATAATAATATGGGAGAATACAGGTATAAAAAGCAGTTGATGAAAGTAATTAAAGAATGTGTAAATCAGAACTATTTTAGGTTTAATAACAAGTTTTATATACAGAAAAAAGGTTTACCTATGGGGTCTTCATTATCCCCTATTCTTGCTGAAATATACATGAATGATTTTGAAAAGCAATTAATAACTTCCAGTAAGTATAAAGACAATATAAAATTATGGTCTAGATACGTTGATGATGTATTAGTAGTTTGGGAAGGAAGCATAGAAGAAGTGCATGAGTTTATAAAGGAGGTAAATAAAAAGGATAAAAACTTACAATTTAAGGAAGAGATAGGAGGTAAGCAAATAAATTACTTAGATTTAAACATAGAAATTAAAGATAATGAGAAACTACAGTTTGGGATATTTAGGAAAGCGTCGTATTCTGATATAATTATACCAAGAGAGTTGTACCACCCATACAGATATAAAATGGCGGCAATCAATTCCTTTTGTTACAGAGCTCAGAAGTGTTTAAAAGAGACCGAATCAAAAGATAGGGAGTTAAAAACGATAAAGGGAATTGTAAGGAATAATAATTATAGCACCAACATAGTGGATAAAGTTATGAAAAGGGTCAGCATACAAAAAGCTAAAATAGAACCAGAACAAAAGAATTATGCAGGGTCATTGACATATAGAAAAATTATAAAATGTTTTAATAAATATGGAGTAGATATAGCTATTAAAAAATGTGAAACGGTATTTGATAAGATAAGGAATAAGAATATAGAAAAAATTCCAGTATTACAGAAAATCGGAATTTATAAATTAAAATGTAAAGACTGCAACAAAGTGTACCTAGGGGAGACAGGACGAAAATTCGCATGCAGGTTGTCTGACCACAAACGTGGAGAAGGTAATAGAACAACCAATTCGTTATATGCAAGACATTTCATAGAAGACGACCACAAGTTTGTTAATCCTTTGGAAGAATACGAAATTGTAAAAGTAGTAAATAACACAGTTGAAAGGAAGCTTAGAGAGGAGTTAGAAATATTGAAAGAAAGAGAAAAAGGGTTAGCCAATTTAATTAATATTAAAATTAAATTTGATAATGAAGAAATATTTTATAACATGATTAAGAAGTAAATGAGAGAGGGCAGATAGATAAGATTAAGAATTATATTTCATAGTACTAATTGGTTGTTTTAAAATAAGGGTGTGTGACTGACCCACGTGTGTGGAGAGGAAGAGGGTAGTTTAAAAGGATGCACACACACACAGAAACACAAGGAATTTACTAGAAAAATATGTAACTGTACAGATGGTGAGACAGAGTTTAGGGGGTGGGGAAGGGTCATTAATTTTTAGTTTGTTGTGGGTGAGCAGGGTGGGGGAGAAGGGTGAAGGGTTGGGTATTACATATTTTCTGTCTATTCCTGATCTGATGATGAGCTGTGAAGCTTGAAAGCGCTAATCGGAATAATTTTTATATAGTGGTGTGCAATATTGATCATTCTGATTGTGATTTCAACCACTAACACAAATTTCTTCATTAAACGTCTGTTAAGATGTGCAATCGACTACAGGTAATGGACAACAACAATGAGGTAATAAACGACAACAATAAGGTAAGTAAAGTTTTTAAATATCTTAAGTTAAAAGTTAAATTGAAGAGGGTTTTAAGTAAAATATGGTTTTAATAAACAATGTCTGGATAATAATGTCATCCCAAAGTACGCTCAAGTTAAAATTAAAAATAAGAACAGTGTAGCCAAAAAAGTAAAAGAACAAAGCGAGAAGTTGTGGATAAAACTGGAAATAAGGTCACTCCTACGGCTTAATCAATAGATATAATAGGGAATTATATGACAGACACATAGAATTATTAAGAAAATACTCGTATGCAGAGTTAGAAGAAATATTATATAATTTTGGTTTGGGGTACATAGAAAATAAATTGGAAAATAAAAATAAAAAAATGGTAGATAAATTAAATAAATTAATAAGAAAGAACGAAGTAAAAAAGGAACACCTCTCTAAGAATAACTATGAAAAAAGAGTAATAAACCTTACAGAGGTAAATTTCAATACGGAAGAAAAAGAAATGTTAGCGAAAGGCTTAAAATACGCACCACCACCAGAATTAAATAAAGAAAAAACGATTATTGAATGCGAAAGCATAATACAAAAACTAGGAAATGAAAATGATAAAAAAAGAATAAGGTGGGAAGTAGGGAATGTAGTAGATAAAATATTTAAGAAAAGTTTGTATAATTCAAAGAGTGAACAAAAACTCAAAGCAACTGTAACTAAACTAAAGCATAAAATAAAGAAGAATGATATTATAGTTACGAAGGCGGATAAAGGAAATACAATGGTACTAATGAGAAAGGAAGAATACATAAAGAAAACGGAAGAATTTATAAGGGAAGGACCATACGAGGAAATAAAGTATGATTATACAAGTAAGTACCAGTCAAGGATAAAACAAATGATGAAACAGATAACATTTATAGAAGAAAAAAAGAAAAGGTATTTATTGGAAAGTAATCCAACAGCACCAACTTTTAAAAGTCAGGTTAAGATACATAAAGAAGGAAAACCAATTAGACCGATTGTTTCTTTTATTAATGCACCTATTTATAAATTATCAAAGGAAGTTAGCAGAGTACTGAAAGAGAAATATGAATTTGGGACAAAATACAACATAGAGAATAATATAAAATTGATAGAAAAATTAGAAAATATTAGCATTAATGTAAATACAAAATTGATATCACTGGATGTTAAGGACATGTTTACTAATATCACAGTAAATAAAGTTATTAAGTTAATAAACGATAATAATATGGGAGAATACAGGTATAAAAAGCAGTTGATGAAAGTAATTAAAGAATGTGTAAATCAGAACTATTTTAGGTTTAATAACAAGTTTTATATACAGAAAAAAGGTTTACCTATGGGGTCTTCATTATCCCCTATTCTTGCTGAAATATACATGAATGATTTTGAAAAGCAATTAATAACTTCCAGTAAGTATAAAGACAATATAAAATTATGGTCTAGATACGTTGATGATGTATTAGTAGTTTGGGAAGGAAGCATAGAAGAAGTGCATGAGTTTATAAAGGAGGTAAATAAAAAGGATAAAAACTTACAATTTAAGGAAGAGATAGGAGGTAAGCAAATAAATTACTTAGATTTAAACATAGAAATTAAAGATAATGAGAAACTACAGTTTGGGATATTTAGGAAAGCGTCGTATTCTGATATAATTATACCAAGACAGTTGTACCACCCATACAGATATAAAATGGCGGCAATCAATTCCTTTTGTTACAGAGCTCAGAAGTGTTTAAAAGAGACCGAATCAAAAGATAGGGAGTTAAAAACGATAAAGGGAATTGTAAGGAATAATAATTATAGCACCAACATAGTGGATAAAGTTATGAAAAGGGTCAACATACAAAAAGCTAAAATAGAACCAGAACAAAAGAATTATGCAGGGTCATTGACATATAGAAAAATTATAAAATGTTTTAATAAATATGGAGTAGATATAGCTATTAAAAAATGTGAAACGGTATTTGATAAGATAAGGAATAAGAATATTGAAAAAATTCCAGTATTACAGAAAATCGGAATTTATAAATTAAAATGTAAAGACTGCAACAAAGTGTACCTAGGGGAGACAGGACGAAAATTCGCATGCAGGTTGTCTGACCACAAACGTGGAGAAGGTAATAGAACAACCAATTCGTTATATGCAAGACATTTCATAGAAGACGACCACAAGTTTGTTAATCCTTTGGAAGAATACAAAATTGTAAAAGTTGTAAATAACACAGTTGAAAGGAACCTTAGAGAGGAGTTAGAAATATTGAAAGAAAGAGAAAAAGGGTTAGCCAATTTAATTATATTAAAATTAAATTTGATAATGAAGAAATATTTTATAACATGATTAAGAAGTAAATGAGAGAGGGCAGATAGATAAGATCAAGAATTATATTTCATAGTACTAATTGGTTGTTTTAAAATAAGGGTGTGTGACTGACCCACGTGTGTGGAGAGGAAGAGGGTAGTTTAAAAGGATGCACACACACACAGAAACACAAGGAATTTACTAGAAAAATATGTAACTGTACAGATGGTGAGACAGAGTTTAGGGGGTGGGGAAGGGTTATTAATTTTTAGTTTGTTGTGGGTGAGCAGGGTGGGGGAGAAGGGTGAAGGGTTGGGTATTACATATTTTCTGTCTATTCCTGATCTGATGATGAGCTGTGAAGCTTGAAAGCGCTAATCGGAATAATTTTTATATAGTGGTGTGCAATATTGATCATTCTGATTGTGATTTCAACCACTAACACAAATTTCTTCATTAAACATCTGTTAAGATGTGCAATCGACTACAGGTAATGGACAACAACAATGAGGTAATAAACGACAACAATAAGGTAAGTAAAGTTTTTAAATATCTTAAGTTAAAAGTTAAATTGAAGAGGGTTTTAAGTAAAATATGGTTTAATAAACAATGTCTGGATAATAATGTCATCCCAAAGTACGCTCAAGTTAAAATTAAAAATAAGAACAGTGTAGCCAAAAAAGTAAAAGAACAAAGCGAGAAGTTGTGGATAAAACTGGAAATAAGGTCACTCCTACGGCTTAATCAATAGATATAATAGGGAATTATATGACAGACACATAGAATTATTAAGAATATACTCGTATGCAGAGTTAGAAGAAATATTATATAATTTTGGTTTGGGGTACACAGAAAATAAATTAGAAAATAAAAATAAAAAAATGGTAGATAAGTTAAATAAATTAATAAGAAAGAACGAAGTAAAAAAGGAACACCTCTCTAAGCTATGAAAAAAGAGTAATAAACCTTACAGAGGTAAATTTCAATACGGAAGAAAAAGAAATGTTAGCGAAAGGCTTAAAATACGCACCACCACCAGAATTAAATCAAGAAAAAACGATTATTGAATGCGAAAGCATAATACAAAAACTAGGAAATGAAAATGATAAAAAAAGAATAAGGTGGGAAGTAGGGAATGTAGTAGATAAAATATTTAAGAAAAGTTTGTATAATTCAAAGAGTGAACAAAAAATCAAAGCAACTGTAACTAAACTACAGCATAAAATAAAGAAGAATGATATTATAGTTACGAAGGCGGATAAAGGAAATACAATGGTACTAATGAGAAAGGAAGAATACATAAAGAAAACGGAAGAATTTATAAGGGAAGGACCATACGAGGAAATAAAGTATGATTATACAAGTAAGTACCAGTCAAGGATAAAACAAATGATGAAACAGATAACATTTATAGAAGAAAAAAAGAAAAAGTATTTATTGGAAAGTAATCCAACAGCACCAACTTTTAAAAGTCAGGTTAAGATACATAAAGAAGGAAAACCAATTAGACCGATTGTTTCTTTTATTAATGCACCTATTTATAAATTATCAAAGGAAGTTAGCAGAGTACTGAAAGAGAAATATGAATTTGGGACAAAATACAACATAGAGATTAATATAAAATTGATAGAAAAATTAGAAAATATTAGCATTAATGTAAATACAAAATTGATATCACTGGATGTTAAGGACATGTTTACTAATATCACAGTAAATAAAGTTATTAAGTTAATAAACGATAATAATAAGGGAGAATACAGGTATAAAAAGCAGTTGATGAAAGTAATTAAAGAATGTGTAAATCAGAACTATTTTAGGTTTAATAACAAGTTTTATATACAGAAAAAAGTTTTACCTATGGGGTCTTCATTATCCCCTATTCTTGCTGAAATATACATGAATGATTTTGAAAAGCAATTAATAACTTCCAGTAAGTATAAAGACAATATAAAATTATGGTCTAGATACGTTGATGATGTATTAGTAGTTTGGGAAGGAAGCATAGAAGAAGTGCATGAGTTTATAAAGGAGGTAAATAAAAAGGATAAAAACTTACAATTTAAGGAAGAGATAGGAGGTAAGCAAATAAATTACTTAGATTTAAACATAGAAATTAAAGATAATGAGAAACTACAGTTTGGGATATTTAGGAAAGCGTCGTATTCTGATATAATTATACCAAGACAGTTGTACCACCCATACAGATATAAAATGGCGGCAATCAATTCCTTTTGTTACAGAGCTCAGAAGTGTTTAAAAGAGACCGAATCAAAAGATAGGGAGTTAAAAACGATAAAGGGAATTGTAAGGAATAATAATTATAGCACCAACATAGTGGATAAAGTTATGAAAAGGGTCAACATACAAAAAGCTAAAATAGAACCAGAACAAAAGAATTATGCAGGGTCATTGACATATAGAAAAATTATAAAATGTTTTAATAAATATGGAGTAGATATAGCTATTAAAAAATGTGAAACGGTATTTGATAAGATAAGGAATAAGAATATTGAAAAAATTCCAGTATTACAGAAAATCGGAATTTATAAATTAAAATGTAAAGACTGCAACAAAGTGTACCTAGGGGAGACAGGACGAAAATTCGCATGCAGGTTGTCTGACCACAAACGTGGAGAAGGTAATAGAACAACCAATTCGTTATATGCAAGACATTTCATAGAAGACGACCACAAGTTTGTTAATCCTTTGGAAGAATACGAAATTGTAAAAGTTGTAAATAACACAGTTGAAAGGAACCTTAGAGAGGAGTTAGAAATATTGAAAGAAAGAGAAAAAGGGTTAGCCAATTTAATTAATATTAAAATTAAATTTGATAATGAAGAAATATTTTATAACATGATTAAGAAGTAAATGAGAGAGGGCAGATAGATAAGATCAAGAATTATATTTCATAGTACTAATTGGTTGTTTTAAAATAAGGGTGTGTGACTGACCCACGTGTGTGGAGAGGAAGAGGGTAGTTTAAAAGGATGCACACACACACAGAAACACAAGGAATTTACTAGAAAAATATGTAACTGTACAGATGGTGAGACAGAGTTAAGGGGGTGGGGAAGGGTTATTAATTTTTAGTTTGTTGTGGGTGAGCAGGGTGGGGGAGAAGGGTGAAGGGTTGGGTATTACATATTTTCTGTCTATTCCTGATCTGATGATGAGCTGTGAAGCTTGAAAGCGCTAATCGGAATAATTTTTATATAGTGGTGTGCAATATTGATCATTCTGATTGTGATTTCAACCACTAACACAAATTTCTTCATTAAACATCTGTTAAGATGTGCAATCGACTACAGGTAATGGACAACAACAATGAGGTAATAAACGACAACAATAAGGTAAGTAAAGTTTTTAAATATCTTAAGTTAAAAGTTAAATTGAAGAGGGTTTTAAGTAAAATATGGTTTAATAAACAATGTCTGGATAATAATGTCATCCCAAAGTACGCTCAAGTTAAAATTAAAAATAAGAACAGTGTAGCCAAAAAAGTAAAAGAACAAAGCGAGAAGTTGTGGATAAAACTGGAAATAAGGTCACTCCTACGGCTTAATCAATAGATATAATAGGGAATTATATGACAGACACATAGAATTATTAAGAATATACTCGTATGCAGAGTTAGAAGAAATATTATATAATTTTGGTTTGGGGTACACAGAAAATAAATTAGAAAATAAAAATAAAAAAATGGTAGATAAGTTAAATAAATTAATAAGAAAGAACGAAGTAAAAAAGGAACACCTCTCTAAGAATAACTATGAAAAAAGAGTAATAAACCTTACAGAGGTAAATTTCAATACGGAAGAAAAAGAAATGTTAGCGAAAGGCTTAAAATACGCACCACCACCAGAATTAAATCAAGAAAAAACGATTATTGAATGCGAAAGCATAATACAAAAACTAGGAAATGAAAATGATAAAAAAAGAATAAGGTGGGAAGTAGGGAATGTAGTAGATAAAATATTTAAGAAAAGTTTGTATAATTCAAAGAGTGAACAAAAAATCAAAGCAACTGTAACTAAACTACAGCATAAAATAAAGAAGAATGATATTATAGTTACGAAGGCGGATAAAGGAAATACAATGGTACTAATGAGAAAGGAAGAATACATAAAGAAAACGGAAGAATTTATAAGGGAAGGACCATACGAGGAAATAAAGTATGATTATACAAGTAAGTACCAGTCAAGGATAAAACAAATGATGAAACAGATAACATTTATAGAAGAAAAAAAGAAAAAGTATTTATTGGAAAGTAATCCAACAGCACCAACTTTTAAAAGTCAGGTTAAGATACATAAAGAAGGAAAACCAATTAGATCGATTGTTTCTTTTATTAATGCACCTATTTATAAATTATCAAAGGAAGTTAGCAGAGTACTGAAAGAGAAATATGAATTTGGGACAAAATACAACATAGAGATTAATATAAAATTGATAGAAAAATTAGAAAATATTAGCATTAATGTAAATACAAAATTGATATCACTGGATGTTAAGGACATGTTTACTAATATCACAGTAAATAAAGTTATTAAGTTAATAAACGATAATAATAAGGGAGAATACAGGTATAAAAAGCAGTTGATGAAAGTAATTAAAGAATGTGTAAATCAGAACTATTTTAGGTTTAATAACAAGTTTTATATACAGAAAAAAGTTTTACCTATGGGGTCTTCATTATCCCCTATTCTTGCTGAAATATACATGAATGATTTTGAAAAGCAATTAATAACTTCCAGTAAGTATAAAGACAATATAAAATTATGGTCTAGATACGTTGATGATGTATTAGTAGTTTGGGAAGGAAGCATAGAAGAAGTGCATGAGTTTATAAAGGAGGTAAATAAAAAGGATAAAAACTTACAATTTAAGGAAGAGATAGGAGGTAAGCAAATAAATTACTTAGATTTAAACATAGAAATTAAAGATAATGAGAAACTACAGTTTGGGATATTTAGGAAAGCGTCGTATTCTGATATAATTATACCAAGACAGTTGTACCACCCATACAGATATAAAATGGCGGCAATCAATTCCTTTTGTTACAGAGCTCAGAAGTGTTTAAAAGAGACCGAATCAAAAGATAGGGAGTTAAAAACGATAAAGGGAATTGTAAGGAATAATAATTATAGCACCAACATAGTGGATAAAGTTATGAAAAGGGTCAACATACAAAAAGCTAAAATAGAACCAGAACAAAAGAATTATGCAGGGTCATTGACATATAGAAAAATTATAAAATGTTTTAATAAATATGGAGTAGATATAGCTATTAAAAAATGTGAAACGGTATTTGATAAGATAAGGAATAAGAATATTGAAAAATTCCAGTATTACAGAAAATCGGAATTTACAAATTAAAATGTAAAGACTGCAACAAAGTGTACCTAGGGGAGACAGGACGAAAATTCGCATGCAGGTTGTCTGACCACAAACGTGGAGAAGGTAATAGAACAACCAATTCGTTATATGCAAGACATTTCATAGAAGACGACCACAAGTTTGTTAATCCTTTGGAAGAATACGAAATTGTAAAAGTTGTAAATAACACAGTTGAAAGGAACCTTAGAGAGGAGTTAGAAATATTGAAAGAAAGAGAAAAAGGGTTAGCCAATTTAATTAATATTAAAATTAAATTTGATAATGAAGAAATATTTTATAACATGATTAAGAAGTAAATGAGAGAGGGCAGATAGATAAGATCAAGAATTATATTTCATAGTACTAATTGGTTGTTTTAAAATAAGGGTGTGTGACTGACCCACGTGTGTGGAGAGGAAGAGGGTAGTTTAAAAGGATGCACACACACACAGAAACACAAGGAATTTACTAGAAAAATATGTAACTGTACAGATGGTGAGACAGAGTTTAGGGGGTGGGGAAGGGTTATTAATTTTTAGTTTGTTGTGGGTGAGCAGGGTGGGGGAGAAGGGTGAAGGGTTGGGTATTACATATTTTCTGTCTATTCCTGATCTGATGATGAGCTGTGAAGCTTGAAAGCGCTAATCGGAATAATTTTTATATAGTGGTGTGCAATATTGATCATTCTGATTGTGATTTCAACCACTAACACAAATTTCTTCATTAAACGTCTGTTAAGATGTGCAATCGACTACAGGTAATGGACAACAACAATGAGGTAATAAACGACAACAATAAGGTAAGTAAAGTTTTTAAATATCTTAAGTTAAAAGTTAAATTGAAGAGGGTTTTAAGTAAAATATGGTTTTAATAAACAATGTCTGGATAATAATGTCATCCCAAAGTACGCTCAAGTTAAAATTAAAAATAAGAACAGTGTAGCCAAAAAAGTAAAAGAACAAAGCGAGAAGTTGTGGATAAAACTGGAAATAAGGTCACTCCTACGGCTTAATCAATAGATATAATAGGGAATTATATGACAGACACATAGAATTATTAAGAATATACTCGTATGCAGAGTTAGAAGAAATATTATATAATTTTGGTTTGGGGTACATAGAAAATAAATTGGAAAATAAAAATAAAAAAATGGTAGATAAATTAAATAAATTAATAAGAAAGAACGAAGTAAAAAAGGAACACCTCTCTAAGAATAACTATGAAAAAAGAGTAATAAACCTTACAGAGGTAAATTTCAATACGGAAGAAAAAGAAATGTTAGCGAAAGGCTTAAAATACGCACCACCACCAGAATTAAATCAAGAAAAAACGATTATTGAATGCGAAAGCATAATACAAAAACTAGGAAATGAAAATGATAAAAAAAGAATAAGGTGGGAAGTAGGGAATGTAGTAGATAAAATATTTAAGAAAAGTTTGTATAATTCAAAGAGTGAACAAAAAATCAAAGCAACTGTAACTAAACTAAAGCATAAAATAAAGAAGAATGATATTATAGTTACGAAGGCGGATAAAGGAAATACAATGGTACTAATGAGAAAGGAAGAATACATAAAGAAAACGGACGAATTTATAAGGGAAGGACCATACGAGGAAATAAAGTATGATTATACAAGTAAGTACCAGTCAAGGATAAAACAAATGATGAAACAGATAACATTTATAGAAGAAAAAAAGAAAAAGTATTTATTGGAAAGTAATCCAACAGCACCAACTTTTAAAAGTCAGGTTAAGATACATAAAGAAGGAAAACCAATTAGACCGATTGTTTCTTTTATTAATGCACCTATTTATAAATTATCAAAGGAAGTTAGCAGAGTACTGAAAGAGAAATATGAATTTGGGACAAAATACAACATAGAGATTAATATAAAATTGATAGAAAAATTAGAAAATATTAGCATTAATGTAAATACAAAATTGATATCACTGGATGTTAGGGACATGTTTACTAATATCACAGTAAATAAAGTTATTAAGTTAATAAACGATAATAATAAGGGAGAATACAGGTATAAAAAGCAGTTGATGAAAGTAATTAAAGAATGTGTAAATCAGAACTATTTTAGGTTTAATAACAAGTTTTATATACAGAAAAAAGGTTTACCTATGGGGTCTTCATTATCCCCTATTCTTGCTGAAATATACATGAATGATTTTGAAAAGCAATTAATAACTTCCAGTAAGTATAAAGACAATATAAAATTATGGTCTAGATACGTTGATGATGTATTAGTAGTTTGGGAAGGAAGCATAGAAGAAGTGCATGAGTTTATAAAGGAGGTAAATAAAAAGGATAAAAACTTACAATTTAAGGAAGAGATAGGAGGTAAGCAAATAAATTACTTAGATTTAAACATAGAAATTAAAGATAATGAGAAACTACAGTTTGGGATATTTAGGAAAGCGTCGTATTCTGATATAATTATACCAAGACAGTTGTACCACCCATACAGATATAAAATGGCGGCAATCAATTCCTTTTGTTACAGAGCTCAGAAGTGTTTAAAAGAGACCGAATCAAAAGATAGGAAGTTAAAAACGGTAAAGGGAATTGTAAGGAATAATAATTATAGCACCAACATAGTGGATAAAGTTATGAAAAGGGTCAACATACAAAAAGCTAAAATAGAACCAGAACAAAAGAATTATGCAGGGTCATTGACATATAGAAAAATTATAAAATGTTTTAATAAATATGGAGTAGATATAGCTATTAAAAAATGTGAAACGGTATTTGATAAGATAAGGAATAAGAATATTGAAAAAATTCCAGTATTACAGAAAATCGGAATTTATAAATTAAAATGTAAAGACTGCAACAAAGTGTACCTAGGGGAGACAGGACGAAAATTCGCATGCAGGTTGTCTGACCACAAACGTGGAGAAGGTAATAGAACAACCAATTCGTTATATGCAAGACATTTCATAGAAGACGACCACAAGTTTGTTAATCCTTTGGAAGAATACGAAATTGTAAAAGTTGTAAATAACACAGTTGAAAGGAACCTTAGAGAGGAGTTAGAAATATTGAAAGAAAGAGAAAAAGGGTTAGCCAATTTAATTAATATTAAAATTAAATTTGATAATGAAGAAATATTTTATAACATGATTAAGAAGTAAATGAGAGAGGGCAGATAGATAAGATCAAGAATTATATTTCATAGTACTAATTGGTTGTTTTAAAATAAGGGTGTGTGACTGACCCACGTGTGTGGCGAGGAAGAGGGTAGTTTAAAAGGATGCACACACACACAGAAACACAAGGAATTTACTAGAAGAATATGTAACTGTACAGATGGTGAGACAGAGTTTAGGGGGTGGGGAAGGGTTATTAATTTTTAGTTTGTTGTGGGTGAGCAGGGTGGGGGAGAAGGGTGAAGGGTTGGGTATTACATATTTTCTGTCTATTCCTGATCTGATGATGAGCTGTGAAGCTTGAAAGCGCTAATCGGAATAATTTTTATATAGTGGTGTGCAATATTGATCATTCTGATTGTGATTTCAACCACTAACACAAATTTCTTCATTAAACGTCTGTTAAGATGTGCAATCGACTACAGGTAATGGACAACAACAATGAGGTAATAAACGACAACAATAAGGTAAGTAAAGTTTTTAAATATCTTAAGTTAAAAGTTAAATTGAAGAGGGTTTTAAGTAAAATATGGTTTTAATAAACAATGTCTGGATAATAATGTCATCCCAAAGTACGCTCAAGTTAAAATTAAAAATAAGAACAGTGTAGCCAAAAAAGTAAAAGAACAAAGCGAGAAGTTGTGGATAAAACTGGAAATAAGGTCACTCCTACGGCTTAATCAATAGATATAATAGGGAATTATATGACAGACACATAGAATTATTAAGAATATACTCGTATGCAGAGTTAGAAGAAATATTATATAATTTTGGTTTGGGGTACATAGAAAATAAATTGGAAAATAAAAATAAAAAAATGGTAGATAAGTTAAATAAATTAATAAGAAAGAACGAAGTAAAAAAGGAACACCTCTTTAAGAATAACTATGAAAAAAGAGTAATAAACCTTACAGAGGTAAATTTCAATACGGAAGAAAAAGAAATGTTAGCGAAAGGCTTAAAATACGCACCACCACCAGAATTAAATCAAGAAAAAACGATTATTGAATGCGAAAGCATAATACAAAAACTAGGAAATGAAAATGATAAAAAAAGAATAAGGTGGGAAGTAGGGAATGTAGTAGATAAAATATTTAAGAAAAGTTTGTATAATTCAAAGAGTGAACAAAAAATCAAAGCAACTGTAACTAAACTAAAGCATAAAATAAAGAAGAATGATATTATAGTTACGAAGGCGGATAAAGGAAATACAATGGTACTAATGAGAAAGGAAGAATACATAAAGAAAACGGAAGAATTTATAAGGGAAGGACCATACGAGGAAATAAAGTATGATTATACAAGTAAGTACCAGTCAAGGATAAAACAAATGATGAAACAGATAACATTTACAGAAGAAAAAAAGAAAAAGTATTTATTGGAAAGTAATCCAACAGCACCAACTTTTAAAAGTCAGGTTAAGATACATAAAGAAGGAAAACCAATTAGACCGATTGTTTCTTTTATTAATGCACCTATTTATAAATTATCAAAGGAAGTTAGCAGAGTACTGAAAGAGAAATATGAATTTGGGACAAAATACAACATAGAGAATAATATAAAATTGATAGAAAAATTAGAAAATATTAGCATTAATGTAAATACAAAATTGATATCACTGGATGTTAAGGACATGTTTACTAATATCACAGTAAATAAAGTTATTAAGTTAATAAACGATAATAATATGGGAGAATACAGGTATAAAAAGCAGTTGATGAAAGTAATTAAAGAATGTGTAAATCAGAACTATTTTAGGTTTAATAACAAGTTTTATATACAGAAAAAAGGTTTACCTATGGGGTCTTCATTATCCCCTATTCTTGCTGAAATATACATGAATGATTTTGAAAAGCAATTAATAACTTCCAGTAAGTATAAAGACAATATAAAATTATGGTCTAGATACGTTGATGATGTATTAGTAGTTTGGGAAGGAAGCATAGAAGAAGTGCATGAGTTTATAAAGGAGGTAAATAAAAAGGATAAAAACTTACAATTTAAGGAAGAGATAGGAGGTAAGCAAATAAATTACTTAGATTTAAACATAGAAATTAAAGATAATGAGAAACTACAGTTTGGGATATTTAGGAAAGCGTCGTATTCTGATATAATTATACCAAGAGAGTTGTACCACCCATACAGATATAAAATGGCGGCAATCAATTCCTTTTGTTACAGAGCTCAGAAGTGTTTAAAAGAGACCGAATCAAAAGATAGGAAGTTAAAAACGATAAAGGGAATTGTAAGGAATAATAATTATAGCACCAACATAGTGGATAAAGTTATGAAAAGGGTCAACATACAAAAAGCTAAAATAGAACCAGAACAAAAGAATTATGCAGGGTCATTGACATATAGAAAAATTATAAAATGTTTTAATAAATATGGAGTAGATATAGCTATTAAAAAATGTGAAACGGTATTTGATAAGATAAGGAATAAGAATATAGAAAAAATTCCAGTATTACAGAAAATCGGAATTTATAAATTAAAATGTAAAGACTGCAACAAAGTGTACCTAGGGGAGACAGGACGAAAATTCGCATGCAGGTTGTCTGACCACAAACGTGGAGAAGGTAATAGAACAACCAATTCGTTATATGCAAGACATTTCATAGAAGACGACCACAAGTTTGTTAATCCTTTGGAAGAATACGAAATTGTAAAAGTAGTAAATAACACAGTTGAAAGGAAGCTTAGAGAGGAGTTAGAAATATTGAAAGAAAGAGAAAAAGGGTTAGCCAATTTAATTAATATTAAAATTAAATTTGATAATGAAGAAATATTTTATAACATGATTAAGAAGTAAATGAGAGAGGGCAGATAGATAAGATTAAGAATTATATTTCATAGTACTAATTGGTTGTTTTAAAATAAGGGTGTGTGACTGACCCACGTGTGTGGAGAGGAAGAGGGTAGTTTAAAAGGATGCACACACACACAGAAACACAAGGAATTTACTAGAAAAATATGTAACTGTACAGATGGTGAGACAGAGTTTAGGGGGTGGGGAAGGGTCATTAATTTTTAGTTTGTTGTGGGTGAGCAGGGTGGGGGAGAAGGGTGAAGGGTTGGGTATTACATATTTTCTGTCTATTCCTGATCTGATGATGAGCTGTGAAGCTTGAAAGCGCTAATCGGAATAATTTTTATATAGTGGTGTGCAATATTGATCATTCTGATTGTGATTTCAACCACTAACACAAATTTCTTCATTAAACGTCTGTTAAGATGTGCAATCGACTACAGGTAATGGACAACAACAATGAGGTAATAAACGACAACAATAAGGGAAGTAAAGTTTTTAAATATCTTAAGTTAAAAGTTAAATTGAAGAGGGTTTTAAGTAAAATATGGTTTTAATAAACAATGTCTGGATAATAATGTCATCCCAAAGTACGCTCAAGTTAAAATTAAAAATAAGAACAGTGTAGCCAAAAAAGTAAAAGAACAAAGCGAGAAGTTGTGGATAAAACTGGAAATAAGGTCACTCCTACGGCTTAATCAATAGATATAATAGGGAATTATATGACAGACACATAGAATTATTAAGAATATACTCGTATGCAGAGTTAGAAGAAATATTATATAATTTTGGTTTGGGGTACATAGAAAATAAATTGGAAAATAAAAATAAAAAAATGGTAGATAAGTTAAATAAATTAATAAGAAAGAACGAAGTAAAAAAGGAACACCTCTTTAAGAATAACTATGAAAAAAGAGTAATAAACCTTACAGAGGTAAATTTCAATACGGAAGAAAAAGAAATGTTAGCGAAAGGCTTAAAATACGCACCACCACCAGAATTAAATCAAGAAAAAACGATTATTGAATGCGAAAGCATAATACAAAAACTAGGAAATGAAAATGATAAAAAAAGAATAAGGTGGGAAGTAGGGAATGTAGTAGATAAAATATTTAAGAAAAGTTTGTATAATTCAAAGAGTGAACAAAAAATCAAAGCAACTGTAACTAAACTAAAGCATAAAATAAAGAAGAATGATATTATAGTTACGAAGGCGGATAAAGGAAATACAATGGTACTAATGAGAAAGGAATAATACATAAAGAAAACGGAAGAATTTATAAGGGAAGGACCATACGAGGAAATAAAGTATGATTATACAAGTAAGTACCAGTCAAGGATAAAACAAATGATGAAACAGATAACATTTACAGAAGAAAAAAAGAAAAAGTATTTATTGGAAAGTAATCCAACAGCACCAACTTTTAAAAGTCAGGTTAAGATACATAAAGAAGGAAAACCAATTAGACCGATTGTTTCTTTTATTAATGCACCTATTTATAAATTATCAAAGGAAGTTAGCAGAGTACTGAAAGAGAAATATGAATTTGGGACAAAATACAACATAGAGAATAATATAAAATTGATAGAAAAATTAGAAAATATTAGCATTAATGTAAATACAAAATTGATATCACTGGATGTTAAGGACATGTTTACTAATATCACAGTAAATAAAGTTATTAAGTTAATAAACGATAATAATATGGGAGAATACAGGTATAAAAAGCAGTTGATGAAAGTAATTAAAGAATGTGTAAATCAGAACTATTTTAGGTTTAATAACAAGTTTTATATACAGAAAAAAGGTTTACCTATGGGGTCTTCATTGTCCCCTATTCTTGCTGAAATATACATGAATGATTTTGAAAAGCAATTAATAACTTCCAGTAAGTATAAAGACAATATAAAATTATGGTCTGGATACGTTGATGATGTATTAGTAGTTTGGGAAGGAAGCATAGAAGAAGTGCATGAGTTTATAAAGGAGGTAAATAAAAAGGATAAAAACTTACAATTTAAGGAAGAGATAGGAGGTAAGCAAATAAATTACTTAGATTTAAACATAGAAATTAAAGATAATGAGAAACTACAGTTTGGGATATTTAGGAAAGCGTCGTATTCTGATAAAATTATACCAAGAGAGTTGTACCACCCATACAGATATAAAATGGCGGCAATCAATTCCTTTTGTTACAGAGCTCAGAAGTGTTTAAAAGAGACCGAATCAAAAGATAGGGAGTTAAAAACGATAAAGGGAATTGTAAGGAATAATAATTATAGCACCAACATAGTGGATAAAGTTATGAAAATGGTCAACATACAAAAAGCTAAAATAGAACCAGAACAAAAGAATTATGCAGGGTCATTGACATATAGAAAAATTATAAAATGTTTTAATAAATATGGAGTAGATATAGCTATTAAAAAATGTGAAACGGTATTTGATAAGATAAGGAATAAGAATATAGAAAAAATTCCAGTATTACAGAAAAGCGGAATTTATAAATTAAAATGTAAAGACTGCAACAAAGTGTACCTAGGGGAGACAGGACGAAAATTCGCATGCAGGTTGTCTGACCACAAACGTGGAGAAGGTAATAGAACAACCAATTCGTTATATGCAAGACATTTCATAGAAGACGACCACAAGTTTGTTAATCCTTTGGAAGAATACGAAATTGTAAAAGTAGTAAATAACACAGTTGAAAGGAAGCTTAGAGAGGAGTTAGAAATATTGAAGGAAAAAGAAAAAGGGTTAGCCAATTTAATTAATATTAAAATTAAATTTGATAATGAAGAAATATTTTATAACATGATTAAGAAGCAAATGAGAGAGGGCAGATAGATAAGATTAAGAATTATATTTCATAGTACTAATTGGTTGTTTTAAAATAAGGGTGTGTGACTGACCCACGTGTGTGGAGAGGAAGAGGGTAGTTTAAAAGGATGCACACACACACAGAAACACAAGGAATTTACTAGAAAAATATGTAACTGTACAGATGGTGAGACAGAGTTTAGGGGGTGGGGAAGGGTCATTAATTTTTAGTTTGTTGTGGGTGAGCAGGGTGGGGGAGAAGGGTGAAGGGTTGGGTATTACATATTTTCTGTCTATCCCTGATCTGATGATGAGCTGTGAAGCTTGAAAGCGCTAATCGGAATAATTTTTATATAGTGGTGAGCAATATTGATCATTCTGATTGTGATTTCAACCACTAACACATATTTCTTCATTAAACGTCTGTTAAGATGTGCAATCGACTACAGGTAATGGACAACAACAATGATTTAATAAACGACAACAATAAGGGAAGTAAAGTTTTTAAATATCTTAAGTTAAAAGTTAAATTGAAGAGGGTTTTAAGTAAAATATGGTTTTAATAAACAATGTCTGGATAATAATGTCATCCCAAAGTACGCTCAAGTTAAAATTAAAAATAAGAACAGTGTAGCCAAAAAAGTAAAAGAACAAAGCGAGAAGTTGTGGATAAAACTGGAAATAAGGTCACTCCTACGGCTTAATCAATAGATATAATAGGGAATTATATGACAGACACATAGAATTATTAAGAATATACTCGTATGCAGAGTTAGAAGAAATATTATATAATTTTGGTTTGGGGTACATAGAAAATAAATTGGAAAATAAAAATAAAAAAATGGTAGATAAGTTAAATAAATTAATAAGAAAGAACGAAGTAAAAAAGGAACACCTCTTTAAGAATAACTATGAAAAAAGAGTAATAAACCTTACAGAGGTAAATTTCAATACGGAAGAAAAAGAAATGTTAGCGAAAGGCTTAAAATACGCACCACCACCAGAATTAAATCAAGAAAAAACGATTATTGAATGCGAAAGCATAATACAAAAACTAGGAAATGAAAATGATAAAAAAAGAATAAGGTGGGAAGTAGGGAATGTAGTAGATAAAATATTTAAGAAAAGTTTGTATAATTCAAAGAGTGAACAAAAAATCAAAGCAACTGTAACTAAACTAAAGCATAAAATAAAGAAGAATGATATTATAGTTACGAAGGCGGATAAAGGAAATACAATGGTACTAATGAGAAAGGAATAATACATAAAGAAAACGGAAGAATTTATAAGGGAAGGACCATACGAGGAAATAAAGTATGATTATACAAGTAAGTACCAGTCAAGGATAAAACAAATGATGAAACAGATAACATTTACAGAAGAAAAAAAGAAAAAGTATTTATTGGAAAGTAATCCAACAGCACCAACTTTTAAAAGTCAGGTTAAGATACATAAAGAAGGAAAACCAATTAGACCGATTGTTTCTTTTATTAATGCACCTATTTATAAATTATCAAAGGAAGTTAGCAGAGTACTGAAAGAGAAATATGAATTTGGGACAAAATACAACATAGAGAATAATATAAAATTGATAGAAAAATTAGAAAATATTAGCATTAATGTAAATACAAAATTGATATCACTGGATGTTAAGGACATGTTTACTAATATCACAGTAAATAAAGTTATTAAGTTAATAAACGATAATAATATGGGAGAATACAGGTATAAAAAGCAGTTGATGAAAGTAATTAAAGAATGTGTAAATCAGAACTATTTTAGGTTTAATAACAAGTTTTATATACAGAAAAAAGGTTTACCTATGGGGTCTTCATTGTCCCCTATTCTTGCTGAAATATACATGAATGATTTTGAAAAGCAATTAATAACTTCCAGTAAGTATAAAGACAATATAAAATTATGGTCTGGATACGTTGATGATGTATTAGTAGTTTGGGAAGGAAGCATAGAAGAAGTGCATGAGTTTATAAAGGAGGTAAATAAAAAGGATAAAAACTTACAATTTAAGGAAGAGATAGGAGGTAAGCAAATAAATTACTTAGATTTAAACATAGAAATTAAAGATAATGAGAAACTACAGTTTGGGATATTTAGGAAAGCGTCGTATTCTGATAAAATTATACCAAGAGAGTTGTACCACCCATACAGATATAAAATGGCGGCAATCAATTCCTTTTGTTACAGAGCTCAGAAGTGTTTAAAAGAGACCGAATCAAAAGATAGGGAGTTAAAAACGATAAAGGGAATTGTAAGGAATAATAATTATAGCACCAACATAGTGGATAAAGTTATGAAAATGGTCAACATACAAAAAGCTAAAATAGAACCAGAACAAAAGAATTATGCAGGGTCATTGACATATAGAAAAATTATAAAATGTTTTAATAAATATGGAGTAGATATAGCTATTAAAAAATGTGAAACGGTATTTGATAAGATAAGGAATAAGAATATAGAAAAAATTCCAGTATTACAGAAAAGCGGAATTTATAAATTAAAATGTAAAGACTGCAACAAAGTGTACCTAGGGGAGACAGGACGAAAATTCGCATGCAGGTTGTCTGACCACAAACGTGGAGAAGGTAATAGAACAACCAATTCGTTATATGCAAGACATTTCATAGAAGACGACCACAAGTTTGTTAATCCTTTGGAAGAATACGAAATTGTAAAAGTAGTAAATAACACAGTTGAAAGGAAGCTTAGAGAGGAGTTAGAAATATTGAAAGAAAAAGAAAAAGGGTTAGCCAATTTAATTAATATTAAAATTAAATTTGATAATGAAGAAATATTTTATAACATGATTAAGAAGCAAATGAGAGAGGGCAGATAGATAAGATTAAGAATTATATTTCATAGTACTAATTGGTTGTTTTAAAATAAGGGTGTGTGACTGACCCACGTGTGTGGAGAGGAAGAGGGTAGTTTAAAAGGATGCACACACACACAGAAACACAAGGAATTTACTAGAAAAATATGTAACTGTACAGATGGTGAGACAGAGTTTAGGGGGTGGGGAAGGGTCATTAATTTTTAGTTTGTTGTGGGTGAGCAGGGTGGGGGAGAAGGGTGAAGGGTTGGGTATTACATATTTTCTGTCTATTCCTGATCTGATGATGAGCTGTGAAGCTTGAAAGCGCTAATCGGAATAATTTTTATATAGTGGTGAGCAATATTGATCATTCTGATTGTGATTTCAACCACTAACACATATTTCTTCATTAAACGTCTGTTAAGATGTGCAATCGACTACAGGTAATGGACAACAACAATGATTTAATAAACGACAACAATAAGGGAAGTAAAGTTTTTAAATATCTTAACTTAAAAGTTAAATTGAAGAGGGTTTTAAGTAAAATATGGTTTTAATAAACAATGTCTGGATAATAATGTCATCCCAAAGTACGCTCAAGTTAAAATTAAAAATAAGAACAGTGTAGCCAAAAAAGTAAAAGAACAAAGCGAGAAGTTGTGGATAAAACTGGAAATAAGGTCACTCCTACGGCTTAATCAATAGATATAATAGGGAATTATATGACAGACACATAGAATTATTAAGAATATACTCGTATGCAGAGTTAGAAGAAATATTATATAATTTTGGTTTGGGGTACATAGAAAATAAATTGGAAAATAAAAATAAAAAAATGGTAGATAAGTTAAATAAATTAATAAGAAAGAACGAAGTAAAAAAGGAACACCTCTTTAAGAATAACTATGAAAAAAGAGTAATAAACCTTACAGAGGTAAATTTCAATACGGAAGAAAAAGAAATGTTAGCGAAAGGCTTAAAATACGCACCACCACCAGAATTAAATCAAGAAAAAACGATTATTGAATGCGAAAGCATAATACAAAAACTAGGAAATGAAAATGATAAAAAAAGAATAAGGTGGGAAGTAGGGAATGTAGTAGATAAAATATTTAAGAAAAGTTTGTATAATTCAAAGAGTGAACAAAAAATCAAAGCAACTGTAACTAAACTAAAGCATAAAATAAAGAAGAATGATATTATAGTTACGAAGGCGGATAAAGGAAATACAATGGTACTAATGAGAAAGGAATAATACATAAAGAAAACGGAAGAATTTATAAGGGAAGGACCATACGAGGAAATAAAGTATGATTATACAAGTAAGTACCAGTCAAGGATAAAACAAATGATGAAACAGATAACATTTACAGAAGAAAAAAAGAAAAAGTATTTATTGGAAAGTAATCCAACAGCACCAACTTTTAAAAGTCAGGTTAAGATACATAAAGAAGGAAAACCAATTAGACCGATTGTTTCTTTTATTAATGCACCTATTTATAAATTATCAAAGGAAGTTAGCAGAGTACTGAAAGAGAAATATGAATTTGGGACAAAATACAACATAGAGAATAATATAAAATTGATAGAAAAATTAGAAAATATTAGCATTAATGTAAATACAAAATTGATATCACTGGATGTTAAGGACATGTTTACTAATATCACAGTAAATAAAGTTATTAAGTTAATAAACGATAATAATATGGGAGAATACAGGTATAAAAAGCAGTTGATGAAAGTAATTAAAGAATGTGTAAATCAGAACTATTTTAGGTTTAATAACAAGTTTTATATACAGAAAAAAGGTTTACCTATGGGGTCTTCATTGTCCCCTATTCTTGCTGAAATATACATGAATGATTTTGAAAAGCAATTAATAACTTCCAGTAAGTATAAAGACAATATAAAATTATGGTCTGGATACGTTGATGATGTATTAGTAGTTTGGGAAGGAAGCATAGAAGAAGTGCATGAGTTTATAAAGGAGGTAAATAAAAAGGATAAAAACTTACAATTTAAGGAAGAGATAGGAGGTAAGCAAATAAATTACTTAGATTTAAACATAGAAATTAAAGATAATGAGAAACTACAGTTTGGGATATTTAGGAAAGCGTCGTATTCTGATAAAATTATACCAAGAGAGTTGTACCACCCATACAGATATAAAATGGCGGCAATCAATTCCTTTTGTTACAGAGCTCAGAAGTGTTTAAAAGAGACCGAATCAAAAGATAGGGAGTTAAAAACGATAAAGGGAATTGTAAGGAATAATAATTATAGCACCAACATAGTGGATAAAGTTATGAAAATGGTCAACATACAAAAAGCTAAAATAGAACCAGAACAAAAGAATTATGCAGGGTCATTGACATATAGAAAAATTATAAAATGTTTTAATAAATATGGAGTAGATATAGCTATTAAAAAATGTGAAACGGTATTTGATAAGATAAGGAATAAGAATATAGAAAAAATTCCAGTATTACAGAAAAGCGGAATTTATAAATTAAAATGTAAAGACTGCAACAAAGTGTACCTAGGGGAGACAGGACGAAAATTCGCATGCAGGTTGTCTGACCACAAACGTGGAGAAGGTAATAGAACAACCAATTCGTTATATGCAAGACATTTCATAGAAGACGACCACAAGTTTGTTAATCCTTTGGAAGAATACGAAATTGTAAAAGTAGTAAATAACACAGTTGAAAGGAAGCTTAGAGAGGAGTTAGAAATATTGAAAGAAAAAGAAAAAGGGTTAGCCAATTTAATTAATATTAAAATTAAATTTGATAATGAAGAAATATTTTATAACATGATTAAGAAGCAAATGAGAGAGGGCAGATAGATAAGATTAAGAATTATATTTCATAGTACTAATTGGTTGTTTTAAAATAAGGGTGTGTGACTGACCCACGTGTGTGGAGAGGAAGAGGGTAGTTTAAAAGGATGCACACACACACAGAAACACAAGGAATTTACTAGAAAAATATGTAACTGTACAGATGGTGAGACAGAGTTTAGGGGGTGGGGAAGGGTCATTAATTTTTAGTTTGTTGTGGGTGAGCAGGGTGGGGGAGAAGGGTGAAGGGTTGGGTATTACATATTTTCTGTCTATTCCTGATCTGATGATGAGCTGTGAAGCTTGAAAGCGCTAATCGGAATAATTTTTATATAGTGGTGAGCAATATTGATCATTCTGATTGTGATTTCAACCACTAACACATATTTCTTCATTAAACGTCTGTTAAGATGTGCAATCGACTACAGGTAATGGACAACAACAATGATTTAATAAACGACAACAATAAGGGAAGTAAAGTTTTTAAATATCTTAAGTTAAAAGTTAAATTGAAGAGGGTTTTAAGTAAAATATGGTTTTAATAAACAATGTCTGGATAATAATGTCATCCCAAAGTACGCTCAAGTTAAAATTAAAAATAAGAACAGTGTAGCCAAAAAAGTAAAAGAACAAAGCGAGAAGTTGTGGATAAAACTGGAAATAAGGTCACTCCTACGGCTTAATCAATAGATATAATAGGGAATTATATGACAGACACATAGAATTATTAAGAATATACTCGTATGCAGAGTTAGAAGAAATATTATATAATTTTGGTTTGGGGTACATAGAAAATAAATTGGAAAATAAAAATAAAAAAATGGTAGATAAGTTAAATAAATTAATAAGAAAGAACGAAGTAAAAAAGGAACACCTCTTTAAGAATAACTATGAAAAAAGAGTAATAAACCTTACAGAGGTAAATTTCAATACGGAAGAAAAAGAAATGTTAGCGAAAGGCTTAAAATACGCACCACCACCAGAATTAAATCAAGAAAAAACGATTATTGAATGCGAAAGCATAATACAAAAACTAGGAAATGAAAATGATAAAAAAAGAATAAGGTGGGAAGTAGGGAATGTAGTAGATAAAATATTTAAGAAAAGTTTGTATAATTCAAAGAGTGAACAAAAAATCAAAGCAACTGTAACTAAACTAAAGCATAAAATAAAGAAGAATGATATTATAGTTACGAAGGCGGATAAAGGAAATACAATGGTACTAATGAGAAAGGAATAATACATAAAGAAAACGGAAGAATTTATAAGGGAAGGACCATACGAGGAAATAAAGTATGATTATACAAGTAAGTACCAGTCAAGGATAAAACAAATGATGAAACAGATAACATTTATAGAAGAAAAAAAGAAAAAGTATTTATTGGAAAGTAATCCAACAGCACCAACTTTTAAAAGTCAGGTTAAGATACATAAAGAAGGAAAACCAATTAGACCGATTGTTTCTTTTATTAATGCACCTATTTATAAATTATCAAAGGAAGTTAGCAGAGTACTGAAAGAGAAATATGAATTTGGGACAAAATACAACATAGAGAATAATATAAAATTGATAGAAAAATTAGAAAATATTAGCATTAATGTAAATACAAAATTGATATCACTGGATGTTAAGGACATGTTTACTAATATCACAGTAAATAAAGTTATTAAGTTAATAAACGATAATAATATGGGAGAATACAGGTATAAAAAGCAGTTGATGAAAGTAATTAAAGAATGTGTAAATCAGAACTATTTTAGGTTTAATAACAAGTTTTATATACAGAAAAAAGGTTTACCTATGGGGTCTTCATTGTCCCCTATTCTTGCTGAAATATACATGAATGATTTTGAAAAGCAATTAATAACTTCCAGTAAGTATAAAGACAATATAAAATTATGGTCTGGATACGTTGATGATGTATTAGTAGTTTGGGAAGGAAGCATAGAAGAAGTGCATGAGTTTATAAAGGAGGTAAATAAAAAGGATAAAAACTTACAATTTAAGGAAGAGATAGGAGGTAAGCAAATAAATTACTTAGATTTAAACATAGAAATTAAAGATAATGAGAAACTACAGTTTGGGATATTTAGGAAAGCGTCGTATTCTGATAAAATTATACCAAGAGAGTTGTACCACCCATACAGATATAAAATGGCGGCAATCAATTCCTTTTGTTACAGAGCTCAGAAGTGTTTAAAAGAGACCGAATCAAAAGATAGGGAGTTAAAAACGATAAAGGGAATTGTAAGGAATAATAATTATAGCACCAACATAGTGGATAAAGTTATGAAAATGGTCAACATACAAAAAGCTAAAATAGAACCAGAACAAAAGAATTATGCAGGGTCATTGACATATAGAAAAATTATAAAACGTTTTAATAAATATGGAGTAGATATAGCTATTAAAAAATGTGAAACGGTATTTGATAAGATAAGGAATAAGAATATAGAAAAAATTCCAGTATTACAGAAAAGCGGAATTTATAAATTAAAATGTAAAGACTGCAACAAAGTGTACCTAGGGGAGACAGGACGAAAATTCGCATGCAGGTTGTCTGACCACAAACGTGGAGAAGGTAATAGAACAACCAATTCGTTATATGCAAGACATTTCATAGAAGACGACCACAAGTTTGTTAATCCTTTGGAAGAATACGAAATTGTAAAAGTAGTAAATAACACAGTTGAAAGGAAGCTTAGAGAGGAGTTAGAAATATTGAAAGAAAAAGAAAAAGGGTTAGCCAATTTAATTAATATTAAAATTAAATTTGATAATGAAGAAATATTTTATAACATGATTAAGAAGCAAATGAGAGAGGGCAGATAGATAAGATTAAGAATTATATTTCATAGTACTAATTGGTTGTTTTAAAATAAGGGTGTGTGACTGACCCACGTGTGTGGAGAGGAAGAGGGTAGTTTAAAAGGATGCACACACACACAGAAACACAAGGAATTTACTAGAAAAATATGTAACTGTACAGATGGTGAGACAGAGTTTAGGGGGTGGGGAAGGGTCATTAATTTTTAGTTTGTTGTGGGTGAGCAGGGTGGGGGAGAAGGGTGAAGGGTTGGGTATTACATATTTTCTGTCTATTCCTGATCTGATGATGAGCTGTGAAGCTTGAAAGCGCTAATCGGAATAATTTTTATATAGTGGTGAGCAATATTGATCATTCTGATTGTGATTTCAACCACTAACACATATTTCTTCATTAAACGTCTGTTAAGATGTGCAATCGACTACAGGTAATGGACAACAACAATGATTTAATAAACGACAACAATAAGGGAAGTAAAGTTTTTAAATATCTTAAGTTAAAAGTTAAATTGAAGAGGGTTTTAAGTAAAATATGGTTTTAATAAACAATGTCTGGATAATAATGTCATCCCAAAGTACGCTCAAGTTAAAATTAAAAATAAGAACAGTGTAGCCAAAAAAGTAAAAGAACAAAGCGAGAAGTTGTGGATAAAACTGGAAATAAGGTCACTCCTACGGCTTAATCAATAGATATAATAGGGAATTATATGACAGACACATAGAATTATTAAGAATATACTCGTATGCAGAGTTAGAAGAAATATTATATAATTTTGGTTTGGGGTACATAGAAAATAAATTGGAAAATAAAAATAAAAAAATGGTAGATAAGTTAAATAAATTAATAAGAAAGAACGAAGTAAAAAAGGAACACCTCTTTAAGAATAACTATGAAAAAAGAGTAATAAACCTTACAGAGGTAAATTTCAATACGGAAGAAAAAGAAATGTTAGCGAAAGGCTTAAAATACGCACCACCACCAGAATTAAATCAAGAAAAAACGATTATTGAATGCGAAAGCATAATACAAAAACTAGGAAATGAAAATGATAAAAAAAGAATAAGGTGGGAAGTAGGGAATGTAGTAGATAAAATATTTAAGAAAAGTTTGTATAATTCAAAGAGTGAACAAAAAATCAAAGCAACTGTAACTAAACTAAAGCATAAAATAAAGAAGAATGATATTATAGTTACGAAGGCGGATAAAGGAAATACAATGGTACTAATGAGAAAGGAATAATACATAAAGAAAACGGAAGAATTTATAAGGGAAGGACCATACGAGGAAATAAAGTATGATTATACAAGTAAGTACCAGTCAAGGATAAAACAAATGATGAAACAGATAACCTTTACAGAAGAAAAAAAGAAAAAGTATTTATTGGAAAGTAATCCAACAGCACCAACTTTTAAAAGTCAGGTTAAGATACATAAAGAAGGAAAACCAATTAGACCGATTGTTTCTTTTATTAATGCACCTATTTATAAATTATCAAAGGAAGTTAGCAGAGTACTGAAAGAGAAATATGAATTTGGGACAAAATACAACATAGAGAATAATATAAAATTGATAGAAAAATTAGAAAATATTAGCATTAATGTAAATACAAAATTGATATCACTGGATGTTAAGGACATGTTTACTAATATCACAGTAAATAAAGTTATTAAGTTAATAAACGATAATAATATGGGAGAATACAGGTATAAAAAGCAGTTGATGAAAGTAATTAAAGAATGTGTAAATCAGAACTATTTTAGGTTTAATAACAAGTTTTATATACAGAAAAAAGGTTTACCTATGGGGTCTTCATTGTCCCCTATTCTTGCTGAAATATACATGAATGATTTTGAAAAGCAATTAATAACTTCCAGTAAGTATAAAGACAATATAAAATTATGGTCTGGATACGTTGATGATGTATTAGTAGTTTGGGAAGGAAGCATAGAAGAAGTGCATGAGTTTATAAAGGAGGTAAATAAAAAGGATAAAAACTTACAATTTAAGGAAGAGATAGGAGGTAAGCAAATAAATTACTTAGATTTAAACATAGAAATTAAAGATAATGAGAAACTACAGTTTGGGATATTTAGGAAAGCGTCGTATTCTGATAAAATTATACCAAGAGAGTTGTACCACCCATACAGATATAAAATGGCGGCAATCAATTCCTTTTGTTACAGAGCTCAGAAGTGTTTAAAAGAGACCGAATCAAAAGATAGGGAGTTAAAAACGATAAAGGGAATTGTAAGGAATAATAATTATAGCACCAACATAGTGGATAAAGTTATGAAAATGGTCAACATACAAAAAGCTAAAATAGAACCAGAACAAAAGAATTATGCAGGGTCATTGACATATAGAAAAATTATAAAATGTTTTAATAAATATGGAGTAGATATAGCTATTAAAAAATGTGAAACGGTATTTGATAAGATAAGGAATAAGAATATAGAAAAAATTCCAGTATTACAGAAAAGCGGAATTTATAAATTAAAATGTAAAGACTGCAACAAAGTGTACCTAGGGGAGACAGGACGAAAATTCGCATGCAGGTTGTCTGACCACAAACGTGGAGAAGGTAATAGAACAACCAATTCGTTATATGCAAGACATTTCATAGAAGACGACCACAAGTTTGTTAATCCTTTGGAAGAATACGAAATTGTAAAAGTAGTAAATAACACAGTTGAAAGGAAGCTTAGAGAGGAGTTAGAAATATTGAAAGAAAAAGAAAAAGGGTTAGCCAATTTAATTAATATTAAAATTAAATTTGATAATGAAGAAATATTTTATAACATGATTAAGAAGCAAATGAGAGAGGGCAGATAGATAAGATTAAGAATTATATTTCATAGTACTAATTGGTTGTTTTAAAATAAGGGTGTGTGACTGACCCACGTGTGTGGAGAGGAAGAGGGTAGTTTAAAAGGATGCACACACACACAGAAACACAAGGAATTTACTAGAAAAATATGTAACTGTACAGATGGTGAGACAGAGTTTAGGGGGTGGGGAAGGGTCATTAATTTTTAGTTTGTTGTGGGTGAGCAGGGTGGGGGAGAAGGGTGAAGGGTTGGGTATTATATATTTTCTGTCTATTCCTGATCTGATGATGAGCTGTGAAGCTTGAAAGCGCTAATCGGAATAATTTTTATATAGTGGTGAGCAATATTGATCATTCTGATTGTGATTTCAACCACTAACACATATTTCTTCATTAAACGTCTGTTAAGATGTGCAATCGACTACAGGTAATGGACAACAACAATGATTTAATAAACGACAACAATAAGGGAAGTAAAGTTTTTAAATATCTTAAGTTAAAAGTTAAATTGAAGAGGGTTTTAAGTAAAATATGGTTTTAATAAACAATGTCTGGATAATAATGTCATCCCAAAGTACGCTCAAGTTAAAATTAAAAATAAGAACAGTGTAGCCAAAAAAGTAAAAGAACAAAGCGAGAAGTTGTGGATAAAACTGGAAATAAGGTCACTCCTACGGCTTAATCAATAGATATAATAGGGAATTATATGACAGACACATAGAATTATTAAGAATATACTCGTATGCAGAGTTAGAAGAAATATTATATAATTTTGGTTTGGGGTACATAGAAAATAAATTGGAAAATAAAAATAAAAAAATGGTAGATAAGTTAAATAAATTAATAAGAAAGAACGAAGTAAAAAAGGAACACCTCTTTAAGAATAACTATGAAAAAAGAGTAATAAACCTTACAGAGGTAAATTTCAATACGGAAGAAAAAGAAATGTTAGCGAAAGGCTTAAAATACGCACCACCACCAGAATTAAATCAAGAAAAAACGATTATTGAATGCGAAAGCATAATACAAAAACTAGGAAATGAAAATGATAAAAAAAGAATAAGGTGGGAAGTAGGGAATGTAGTAGATAAAATATTTAAGAAAAGTTTGTATAATTCAAAGAGTGAACAAAAAATCAAAGCAACTGTAACTAAACTAAAGCATAAAATAAAGAAGAATGATATTATAGTTACGAAGGCGGATAAAGGAAATACAATGGTACTAATGAGAAAGGAATAATACATAAAGAAAACGGAAGAATTTATAAGGGAAGGACCATACGAGGAAATAAAGTATGATTATACAAGTAAGTACCAGTCAAGGATAAAACAAATGATGAAACAGATAACATTTATAGAAGAAAAAAAGGAAAAGTATTTATTGGAAAGTAATCCAACAGCACCAACTTTTAAAAGTCAGGTTAAGATACATAAAGAAGGAAAACCAATTAGACCGATTGTTTCTTTTATTAATGCACCTATTTATAAATTATCAAAGGAAGTTAGCAGAGTACTGAAAGAGAAATATGAATTTGGGACAAAATACAACATAGAGAATAATATAAAATTGATAGAAAAATTAGAAAATATTAGCATTAATGTAAATACAAAATTGATATCACTGGATGTTAAGGACATGTTTACTAATATCACAGTAAATAAAGTTATTAAGTTAATAAACGATAATAATATGGGAGAATACAGGTATAAAAAGCAGTTGATGAAAGTAATTAAAGAATGTGTAAATCAGAACTATTTTAGGTTTAATAACAAGTTTTATATACAGAAAAAAGGTTTACCTATGGGGTCTTCATTGTCCCCTATTCTTGCTGAAATATACATGAATGATTTTGAAAAGCAATTAATAACTTCCAGTAAGTATAAAGACAATATAAAATTATGGTCTGGATACGTTGATGATGTATTAGTAGTTTGGGAAGGAAGCATAGAAGAAGTGCATGAGTTTATAAAGGAGGTAAATAAAAAGGATAAAAACTTACAATTTAAGGAAGAGATAGGAGGTAAGCAAATAAATTACTTAGATTTAAACATAGAAATTAAAGATAATGAGAAACTACAGTTTGGGATATTTAGGAAAGCGTCGTATTCTGATAAAATTATACCAAGAGAGTTGTACCACCCATACAGATATAAAATGGCGGCAATCAATTCCTTTTGTTACAGAGCTCAGAAGTGTTTAAAAGAGACCGAATCAAAAGATAGGGAGTTAAAAACGATAAAGGGAATTGTAAGGAATAATAATTATAGCACCAACATAGTGGATAAAGTTATGAAAATGGTCAACATACAAAAAGCTAAAATAGAACCAGAACAAAAGAATTATGCAGGGTCATTGACATATAGAAAAATTATAAAATGTTTTAATAAATATGGAGTAGATATAGCTATTAAAAAATGTGAAACGGTATTTGATAAGATAAGGAATAAGAATATAGAAAAAATTCCAGTATTACAGAAAAGCGGAATTTATAAATTAAAATGTAAAGACTGCAACAAAGTGTACCTAGGGGAGACAGGACGAAAATTCGCATGCAGGTTGTCTGACCACAAACGTGGAGAAGGTAATAGAACAACCAATTCGTTATATGCAAGACATTTCATAGAAGACGACCACAAGTTTGTTAATCCTTTGGAAGAATACGAAATTGTAAAAGTAGTAAATAACACAGTTGAAAGGAAGCTTAGAGAGGAGTTAGAAATATTGAAAGAAAAAGAAAAAGGGTTAGCCAATTTAATTAATATTAAAATTAAATTTGATAATGAAGAAATATTTTATAACATGATTAAGAAGCAAATGAGAGAGGGCAGATAGATAAGATTAAGAATTATATTTCATAGTACTAATTGGTTGTTTTAAAATAAGGGTGTGTGACTGACCCACGTGTGTGGAGAGGAAGAGGGTAGTTTAAAAGGATGCACACACACACAGAAACACAAGGAATTTACTAGAAAAATATGTAACTGTACAGATGGTGAGACAGAGTTTAGGGGGTGGGGAAGGGTCATTAATTTTTAGTTTGTTGTGGGTGAGCAGGGTGGGGGAGAAGGGTGAAGGGTTGGGTATTACATATTTTCTGTCTATTCCTGATCTGATGATGAGCTGTGAAGCTTGAAAGCGCTAATCGGAATAATTTTTATATAGTGGTGAGCAATATTGATCATTCTGATTGTGATTTCAACCACTAACACATATTTCTTCATTAAACGTCTGTTAAGATGTGCAATCGACTACAGGTAATGGACAACAACAATGATTTAATAAACGACAACAATAAGGGAAGTAAAGTTTTTAAATATCTTAAGTTAAAAGTTAAATTGAAGAGGGTTTTAAGTAAAATATGGTTTTAATAAACAATGTCTGGATAATAATGTCATCCCAAAGTACGCTCAAGTTAAAATTAAAAATAAGAACAGTGTAGCCAAAAAAGTAAAAGAACAAAGCGAGAAGTTGTGGATAAAACTGGAAATAAGGTCACTCCTACGGCTTAATCAATAGATATAATAGGGAATTATATGACAGACACATAGAATTATTAAGAATATACTCGTATGCAGAGTTAGAAGAAATATTATATAATTTTGGTTTGGGGTACATAGAAAATAAATTGGAAAATAAAAATAAAAAAATGGTAGATAAGTTAAATAAATTAATAAGAAAGAACGAAGTAAAAAAGGAACACCTCTTTAAGAATAACTATGAAAAAAGAGTAATAAACCTTACAGAGGTAAATTTCAATACGGAAGAAAAAGAAATGTTAGCGAAAGGCTTAAAATACGCACCACCACCAGAATTAAATCAAGAAAAAACGATTATTGAATGCGAAAGCATAATACAAAAACTAGGAAATGAAAATGATAAAAAAAGAATAAGGTGGGAAGTAGGGAATGTAGTAGATAAAATATTTAAGAAAAGTTTGTATAATTCAAAGAGTGAACAAAAAATCAAAGCAACTGTAACTAAACTAAAGCATAAAATAAAGAAGAATGATATTATAGTTACGAAGGCGGATAAAGGAAATACAATGGTACTAATGAGAAAGGAATAATACATAAAGAAAACGGAAGAATTTATAAGGGAAGGACCATACGAGGAAATAAAGTATGATTATACAAGTAAGTACCAGTCAAGGATAAAACAAATGATGAAACAGATAACATTTATAGAAGAAAAAAAGAAAAAGTATTTATTGGAAAGTAATCCAACAGCACCAACTTTTAAAAGTCAGGTTAAGATACATAAAGAAGGAAAACCAATTAGACCGATTGTTTCTTTTATTAATGCACCTATTTATAAATTATCAAAGGAAGTTAGCAGAGTACTGAAAGAGAAATATGAATTTGGGACAAAATACAACATAGAGAATAATATAAAATTGATAGAAAAATTAGAAAATATTAGCATTAATGTAAATACAAAATTGATATCACTGGATGTTAAGGACATGTTTACTAATATCACAGTAAATAAAGTTAATAAGTTAATAAACGATAATAATATGGGAGAATACAGGTATAAAAAGCAGTTGATGAAAGTAATTAAAGAATGTGTAAATCAGAACTATTTTAGGTTTAATAACAAGTTTTATATACAGAAAAAAGGTTTACCTATGGGGTCTTCATTGTCCCCTATTCTTGCTGAAATATACATGAATGATTTTGAAAGCAATTAATAACTTCCAGTAAGTATAAAGGCAATATAAAATTATGGTCTGGATACGTTGATGATGTATTAGTAGTTTGGGAAGGAAGCATAGAAGAAGTGCATGAGTTTATAAAGGAGGTAAATAAAAAGGATAAAAACTTACAATTTAAGGAAGAGATAGGAGGTAAGCAAATAAATTACTTAGATTTAAACATAGAAATTAAAGATAATGAGAAACTACAGTTTGGGATATTTAGGAAAGCGTCGTATTCTGATAAAATTATACCAAGAGAGTTGTACCACCCATACAGATATAAAATGGCGGCAATCAATTCCTTTTGTTACAGAGCTCAGAAGTGTTTAAAAGAGACCGAATCAAAAGATAGGGAGTTAAAAACGATAAAGGGAATTGTAAGGAATAATAATTATAGCACCAACATAGTGGATAAAGTTATGAAAAGGGTCAACATACAAAAAGCTAAAATAGAACCAGAACAAAAGAATTATGCAGGGTCATTGACATATAGAAAAATTATAAAATGTTTTAATAAATATGGAGTAGATATAGCTATTAAAAAATGTGAAACGGTATTTGATAAGATAAGGAATAAGAATATAGAAAAAATTCCAGTATTACAGAAAAGCGGAATTTATAAATTAAAATGTAAAGACTGCAACAAAGTGTACCTAGGGGAGACAGGACGAAAATTCGCATGCAGGTTGTCTGACCACAAACGTGGAGAAGGTAATAGAACAACCAATTCGTTATATGCAAGACATTTCATAGAAGACGACCACAAGTTTGTTAATCCTTTGGAAGAATACGAAATTGTAAAAGTAGTAAATAACACAGTTGAAAGGAAGCTTAGAGAGGAGTTAGAAATATTGAAAGAAAGAGAAAAAGGGTTAGCCAATTTAATTAATATTAAAATTAAATTTGATAATGAAGAAATATTTTATAACATGATTAAGAAGTAAATGAGAGAGGGCAGATAGATAAGATTAAGAATTATATTTCATAGTACTAATTGGTTGTTTTAAAATAAGGGTGTGTGACTGACCCACGTGTGTGGAGAGGAAGAGGGTAGTTTAAAAGGATGCACACACACACAGAAACACAAGGAATTTACTAGAAAAATATGTAACTGTACAGATGGTGAGACAGAGTTTAGGGGATGGGGAAGGGTCATTAATTTTTAGTTTGTTGTGGGTGAGCAGGGTGGGGGAGAAGGGTGAAGGGTTGGGTATTACATATTTTCTGTCTATTCCTGATCTGATGATGAGCTGTGAAGCTTGAAAGCGCTAATCGGAATAATTTTTATATAGTGGTGAGCAATATTGATCATTCTGATTGTGATTTCAAACACTAACACAAATTTCTTCATTAAACGTCTGTTAAGATGTGCAATCGACTACAGGTAATGGACAACAACAATGAGGTAATAAACGACAACAATAAGGGAAGTAAAGTTTTTTAAATATCTTAAGTTAAAAGTTAAATTGAAGAGGGTTTTAAGTAAAATATGGTTTTAATAAACAATGTCTGGATAATAATGTCATCCCAAAGTACGCTCAAGTTAAAATTAAAAATAAGAACAGTGTAGCCAAAAAAGTAAAAGAACAAAGCGAGAAGTTGTGGATAAAACTGGAAATAAGGTCACTCCTACGGCTTAATCAATAGATATAATAGGGAATTATATGACAGACACATAGAATTATTAAGAATATACTCGTATGCAGAGTTAGAAGAAATATTATATAATTTTGGTTTGGGGTACATAGAAAATAAATTGGAAAATAAAAATAAAAAAATGGTAGATAAGTTAAATAAATTAATAAGAAAGAACGAAGTAAAAAAGGAACACCTCTTTAAGAATAACTATGAAAAAAGAGTAATAAACCTTACAGAGGTAAATTTCAATACGGAAGAAAAAGAAATGTTAGCGAAAGGCTTAAAATACGCACCACCACCAGAATTAAATCAAGAAAAAACGATTATTGAATGCGAAAGCATAATACAAAAACTAGGAAATGAAAATGATAAAAAAAGAATAAGGTGGGAAGTAGGGAATGTAGTAGATAAAATATTTAAGAAAAGTTTGTATAATTCAAAGAGTGAACAAAAAATCAAAGCAACTGTAACTAAACTAAAGCATAAAATAAAGAAGAATGATATTATAGTTACGAAGGCGGATAAAGGAAATACAATGGTACTAATGAGAAAGGAATAATACATAAAGAAAACGGAAGAATTTATAAGGGAAGGACCATACGAGGAAATAAAGTATGATTATACAAGTAAGTACCAGTCAAGGATAAAACAAATGATGAAACAGATAACATTTATAGAAGAAAAAAAGAAAAAGTATTTATTGGAAAGTAATCCAACAGCACCAACTTTTAAAAGTCAGGTTAAGATACATAAAGAAGGAAAACCAATTAGACCGATTGTTTCTTTTATTAATGCACCTATTTATAAATTATCAAAGGAAGTTAGCAGAGTACTGAAAGAGAAATATGAATTTGGGACAAAATACAACATAGAGAATAATATAAAATTGATAGAAAAATTAGAAAATATTAGCATTAATGTAAATACAAAATTGATATCACTGGATGTTAAGGACATGTTTACTAATATCACAGTAAATAAAGTTATTAAGTTAATAAACGATAATAATATGGGAGAATACAGGTATAAAAAGCAGTTGATGAAAGTAATTAAAGAATGTGTAAATCAGAACTATTTTAGGTTTAATAACAAGTTTTATATACAGAAAAAAGGTTTACCTATGGGGTCTTCATTGTCCCCTATTCTTGCTGAAATATACATGAATGATTTTGAAAAGCAATTAATAACTTCCAGTAAGTATAAAGACAATATAAAATTATGGTCTGGATACGTTGATGATGTATTAGTAGTTTGGGAAGGAAGCATAGAAGAAGTGCATGAGTTTATAAAGGAGGTAAATAAAAAGGATAAAAACTTACAATTTAAGGAAGAGATAGGAGGTAAGCAAATAAATTACTTAGATTTAAACATAGAAATTAAAGATAATGAGAAACTACAGTTTGGGATATTTAGGAAAGCGTCGTATTCTGATAAAATTATACCAAGAGAGTTGTACCACCCATACAGATATAAAATGGCGGCAATCAATTCCTTTTGTTACAGAGCTCAGAAGTGTTTAAAAGAGACCGAATCAAAAGATAGGGAGTTAAAAACGATAAAGGGAATTGTAAGGAATAATAATTATAGCACCAACATAGTGGATAAAGTTATGAAAATGGTCAACATACAAAAAGCTAAAATAGAACCAGAACAAAAGAATTATGCAGGGTCATTGACATATAGAAAAATTATAAAATGTTTTAATAAATATGGAGTAGATATAGCTATTAAAAAATGTGAAACGGTATTTGATAAGATAAGGAATAAGAATATAGAAAAAATTCCAGTATTACAGAAAAGCGGAATTTATAAATTAAAATGTAAAGACTGGAACAAAGTGTACCTAGGGGAGACAGGACGAAAATTCGCATGCAGGTTGTCTGACCACAAACGTGGAGAAGGTAATAGAACAACCAATTCGTTATATGCAAGACATTTCATAGAAGACGACCACAAGTTTGTTAATCCTTTGGAAGAATACGAAATTGTAAAAGTAGTAAATAACACAGTTGAAAGGAAGCTTAGAGAGGAGTTAGAAATATTGAAAGAAAAAGAAAAAGGGTTAGCCAATTTAATTAATATTAAAATTAAATTTGATAATGAAGAAATATTTTATAACATGATTAAGAAGCAAATGAGAGAGGGCAGATAGATAAGATTAAGAATTATATTTCATAGTACTAATTGGTTGTTTTAAAATAAGGGTGTGTGACTGACCCACGTGTGTGGAGAGGAAGAGGGTAGTTTAAAAGGATGCACACACACACAGAAACACAAGGAATTTACTAGAAAAATATGTAACTGTACAGATGGTGAGACAGAGTTTAGGGGGTGGGGAAGGGTCATTAATTTTTAGTTTGTTGTGGGTGAGCAGGGTGGGGGAGAAGGGTGAAGGGTTGGGTATTACATATTTTCTGTCTATTCCTGATCTGATGATGAGCTGTGAAGCTTGAAAGCGCTAATCGGAATAATTTTTATATAGTGGTGAGCAATATTGATCATTCTGATTGTGATTTCAACCACTAACACATATTTCTTCATTAAACGTCTGTTAAGATGTGCAATCGACTACAGGTAATGGACAACAACAATGATTTAATAAACGACAACAATAAGGGAAGTAAAGTTTTTAAATATCTTAAGTTAAAAGTTAAATTGAAGAGGGTTTTAAGTAAAATATGGTTTTAATAAACAATGTCTGGATAATAATGTCATCCCAAAGTACGCTCAAGTTAAAATTAAAAATAAGAACAGTGTAGCCAAAAAAGTAAAAGAACAAAGCGAGAAGTTGTGGATAAAACTGGAAATAAGGTCACTCCTACGGCTTAATCAATAGATATAATAGGGAATTATATGACAGACACATAGAATTATTAAGAATATACTCGTATGCAGAGTTAGAAGAAATATTATATAATTTTGGTTTGGGGTACATAGAAAATAAATTGGAAAATAAAAATAAAAAAATGGTAGATAAGTTAAATAAATTAATAAGAAAGAACGAAGTAAAAAAGGAACACCTCTTTAAGAATAACTATGAAAAAAGAGTAATAAACCTTACAGAGGTAAATTTCAATACGGAAGAAAAAGAAATGTTAGCGAAAGGCTTAAAATACGCACCACCACCAGAATTAAATCAAGAAAAAACGATTATTGAATGCGAAAGCATAATACAAAAACTAGGAAATGAAAATGATAAAAAAAGAATAAGGTGGGAAGTAGGGAATGTAGTAGATAAAATATTTAAGAAAAGTTTGTATAATTCAAAGAGTGAACAAAAAATCAAAGCAACTGTAACTAAACTAAAGCATAAAATAAAGAAGAATGATATTATAGTTACGAAGGCGGATAAAGGAAATACAATGGTACTAATGAGAAAGGAATAATACATAAAGAAAACGGAAGAATTTATAAGGGAAGGACCATACGAGGAAATAAAGTATGATTATACAAGTAAGTACCAGTCAAGGATAAAACAAATGATGAAACAGATAACATTTATAGAAGAAAAAAAGAAAAAGTATTTATTGGAAAGTAATCCAACAGCACCAACTTTTAAAAGTCAGGTTAAGATACATAAAGAAGGAAAACCAATTAGACCGATTGTTTCTTTTATTAATGCACCTATTTATAAATTATCAAAGGAAGTTAGCAGAGTACTGAAAGAGAAATATGAATTTGGGACAAAATACAACATAGAGAATAATATAAAATTGATAGAAAAATTAGAAAATATTAGCATTAATGTAAATACAAAATTGATATCACTGGATGTTAAGGACATGTTTACTAATATCACAGTAAATAAAGTTAATAAGTTAATAAACGATAATAATATGGGAGAATACAGGTATAAAAAGCAGTTGATGAAAGTAATTAAAGAATGTGTAAATCAGAACTATTTTAGGTTTAATAACAAGTTTTATATACAGAAAAAAGGTTTACCTATGGGGTCTTCATTGTCCCCTATTCTTGCTGAAATATACATGAATGATTTTGAAAGCAATTAATAACTTCCAGTAAGTATAAAGGCAATATAAAATTATGGTCTGGATACGTTGATGATGTATTAGTAGTTTGGGAAGGAAGCATAGAAGAAGTGCATGAGTTTATAAAGGAGGTAAATAAAAAGGATAAAAACTTACAATTTAAGGAAGAGATAGGAGGTAAGCAAATAAATTACTTAGATTTAAACATAGAAATTAAAGATAATGAGAAACTACAGTTTGGGATATTTAGGAAAGCGTCGTATTCTGATAAAATTATACCAAGCGAGTTGTACCACCCATACAGATATAAAATGGCGGCAATCAATTCCTTTTGTTACAGAGCTCAGAAGTGTTTAAAAGAGACCGAATCAAAAGATAGGGAGTTAAAAACGATAAAGGGAATTGTAAGGAATAATAATTATAGCACCAACATAGTGGATAAACTTATGAAAAGGGTCAACATACAAAAAGCTAAAATAGAACCAGAACAAAAGAATTATGCAGGGTCATTGACATATAGAAAAATTATAAAATGTTTTAATAAATATGGAGTAGATATAGCTATTAAAAAATGTGAAACGGTATTTGATAAGATAAGGAATAAGAATATAGAAAAAATTCCAGTATTACAGAAAAGCGGAATTTATAAATTAAAATGTAAAGACTGCAACAAAGTGTACCTAGGGGAGACAGGACGAAAATTCGCATGCAGGTTGTCTGACCACAAACGTGGAGAAGGTAATAGAACAACCAATTCGTTATATGCAAGACATTTCATAGAAGACGACCACAAGTTTGTTAATCCTTTGGAAGAATACGAAATTGTAAAAGTAGTAAATAACACAGTTGAAAGGAAGCTTAGAGAGGAGTTAGAAATATTGAAAGAAAAAGAAAAAGGGTTAGCCAATTTAATTAATATTAAAATTAAATTTGATAATGAAGAAATATTTTATAACATGATTAAGAAGCAAATGAGAGAGGGCAGATAGATAAGATTAAGAATTATATTTCATAGTACTAATTGGTTGTTTTAAAATAAGGGTGTGTGACTGACCCACGTGTGTGGAGAGGAAGAGGGTAGTTTAAAAGGATGCACACACACACAGAAACACAAGGAATTTACTAGAAAAATATGTAACTGTACAGATGGTGAGACAGAGTTTAGGGGGTGGGGAAGGGTCATTAATTTTTAGTTTGTTGTGGGTGAGCAGGGTGGGGGAGAAGGGTGAAGGGTTGGGTATTACATATTTTCTGTCTATTCCTGATCTGATGATGAGCTGTGAAGCTTGAAAGCGCTAATCGGAATAATTTTTATATAGTGGTGAGCAATATTGATCATTCTGATTGTGATTTCAACCACTAACACATATTTCTTCATTAAACGTCTGTTAAGATGTGCAATCGACTACAGGTAATGGACAACAACAATGATTTAATAAACGACAACAATAAGGGAAGTAAAGTTTTTAAATATCTTAAGTTAAAAGTTAAATTGAAGAGGGTTTTAAGTAAAATATGGTTTTAATAAACAATGTCTGGATAATAATGTCATCCCAAAGTACGCTCAAGTTAAAATTAAAAATAAGAACAGTGTAGCCAAAAAAGTAAAAGAACAAAGCGAGAAGTTGTGGATAAAACTGGAAATAAGGTCACTCCTACGGCTTAATCAATAGATATAATAGGGAATTATATGACAGACACATAGAATTATTAAGAATATACTCGTATGCAGAGTTAGAAGAAATATTATATAATTTTGGTTTGGGGTACATAGAAAATAAATTGGAAAATAAAAATAAAAAAATGGTAGATAAGTTAAATAAATTAATAAGAAAGAACGAAGTAAAAAAGGAACACCTCTTTAAGAATAACTATGAAAAAAGAGTAATAAACCTTACAGAGGTAAATTTCAATACGGAAGAAAAAGAAATGTTAGCGAAAGGCTTAAAATACGCACCACCACCAGAATTAAATCAAGAAAAAACGATTATTGAATGCGAAAGCATAATACAAAAACTAGGAAATGAAAATGATAAAAAAAGAATAAGGTGGGAAGTAGGGAATGTAGTAGATAAAATATTTAAGAAAAGTTTGTATAATTCAAAGAGTGAACAAAAAATCAAAGCAACTGTAACTAAACTAAAGCATAAAATAAAGAAGAATGATATTATAGTTACGAAGGCGGATAAAGGAAATACAATGGTACTAATGAGAAAGGAATAATACATAAAGAAAACGGAAGAATTTATAAGGGAAGGACCATACGAGGAAATAAAGTATGATTATACAAGTAAGTACCAGTCAAGGATAAAACAAATGATGAAACAGATAACATTTATAGAAGAAAAAAAGAAAAAGTATTTATTGGAAAGTAATCCAACAGCACCAACTTTTAAAAGTCAGGTTAAGATACATAAAGAAGGAAAACCAATTAGACCGATTGTTTCTTTTATTAATGCACCTATTTATAAATTATCAAAGGAAGTTAGCAGAGTACTGAAAGAGAAATATGAATTTGGGACAAAATACAACATAGAGAATAATATAAAATTGATAGAAAAATTAGAAAATATTAGCATTAATGTAAATACAAAATTGATATCACTGGATGTTAAGGACATGTTTACTAATATCACAGTAAATAAAGTTATTAAGTTAATAAACGATAATAATATGGGAGAATACAGGTATAAAAAGCAGTTGATGAAAGTAATTAAAGAATGTGTAAATCAGAACTATTTTAGGTTTAATAACAAGTTTTATATACAGAAAAAAGGTTTACCTATGGGGTCTTCATTATCCCCTATTCTTGCTGAAATATACATGAATGATTTTGAAAAGCAATTAATAACTTCCAGTAAGTATAAAGACAATATAAAATTATGGTCTAGATACGTTGATGATGTATTAGTAGTTTGGGAAGGAAGCATAGAAGAAGTGCATGAGTTTATAAAGGAGGTAAATAAAAAGGATAAAAACTTACAATTTAAGGAAGAGATAGGAGGTAAGCAAATAAATTACTTAGATTTAAACATAGAAATTAAAGATAATGAGAAACTACAGTTTGGGATATTTAGGAAAGCGTCGTATTCTGATATAATTATACCAAGAGAGTTGTACCACCCATACAGATATAAATGGCGGCAATCAATTCCTTTTGTTACAGAGCTCAGAAGTGTTTAAAAGAGACCGAATCAAAAGATAGGAAGTTAAAAACGATAAAGGGAATTGTAAGGAATAATAATTATAGCACCAACATAGTGGATAAAGTTATGAAAAGGGTCAACATACAAAAAGCTAAAATAGAACCAGAACAAAAGAATTATGCAGGGTCATTGACATATAGAAAAATTATAAAATGTTTTAATAAATATGGAGTAGATATAGCTATTAAAAAATGTGAAACGGTATTTGATAAGATAAGGAATAAGAATATAGAAAAAATTCCAGTATTACAGAAAAGCGGAATTTATAAATTAAAATGTAAAGACTGGAACAAAGTGTACCTAGGGGAGACAGGACGAAAATTCGCATGCAGGTTGTCTGACCACAAACGTGGAGAAGGTAATAGAACAACCAATTCGTTATATGCAAGACATTTCATAGAAGACGACCACAAGTTTGTTAATCCTTTGGAAGAATACGAAATTGTAAAAGTAGTAAATAACACAGTTGAAAGGAAGCTTAGAGAGGAGTTAGAAATATTGAAAGAAAGAGAAAAAGGGTTAGCCAATTTAATTAATATTAAAATTAAATTTGATAATGAAGAAATATTTTATAACATGATTAAGAAGTAAATGAGAGAGGGCAGATAGATAAGATTAAGAATTATATTTCATAGTACTAATTGGTTGTTTTAAAATAAGGGTGTGTGACTGACCCACGTGTGTGGAGAGGAAGAGGGTAGTTTAAAAGGATGCACACACACACAGAAACACAAGGAATTTACTAGAAAAATATGTAACTGTACAGATGGTGAGACAGAGTTTAGGGGGTGGGGAAGGGTCATTAATTTTTAGTTTGTTGTGGGTGAGCAGGGTGGGGGAGAAGGGTGAAGGGTTGGGTATTACATATTTTCTGTCTATTCCTGATCTGATGATGAGCTGTGAAGCTTGAAAGCGCTAATCTGAATAATTTTTATATAGTGGTGTGCAATATTGATCATTCTGATTGTGATTTCAACCACTAACACAAATTTCTTCATTAAACGTCTGTTAAGATGTGCAATCGACTACAGGTAATGGACAACAACAATGAGGTAATAAACGACAACAATAAGGGAAGTAAAGTTTTTAAATATCTTAAGTTAAAAGTTAAATTGAAGAGGGTTTTAAGTAAAATATGGTTTTAATAAACAATGTCTGGATAATAATGTCATCCCAAAGTACGCTCAAGTTAAAATTAAAAATAAGAACAGTGTAGCCAAAAAAGTAAAAGAACAAAGCGAGAAGTTGTGGATAAAACTGGAAATAAGGTCACTCCTACGGCTTAATCAATAGATATAATAGGGAATTATATGACAGACACATAGAATTATTAAGAATATACTCGTATGCAGAGTTAGAAGAAATATTATATAATTTTGGTTTGGGGTACATAGAAAATAAATTGGAAAATAAAAATAAAAAAATGGTAGATAAGTTAAATAAATTAATAAGAAAGAACGAAGTAAAAAAGGAACACCTCTTTAAGAATAACTATGAAAAAAGAGTAATAAACCTTACAGAGGTAAATTTCAATACGGAAGAAAAAGAAATGTTAGCGAAAGGCTTAAAATACGCACCACCACCAGAATTAAATCAAGAAAAAACGATTATTGAATGCGAAAGCATAATACAAAAACTAGGAAATGAAAATGATAAAAAAAGAATAAGGTGGGAAGTAGGGAATGTAGTAGATAAAATATTTAAGAAAAGTTTGTATAATTCAAAGAGTGAACAAAAAATCAAAGCAACTGTAACTAAACTAAAGCATAAAATAAAGAAGAATGATATTATAGTTACGAAGGCGGATAAAGGAAATACAATGGTACTAATGAGAAAGGAAGAATACATAAAGAAAACGGAAGAATTTATAAGGGAAGGACCATACGAGGAAATAAAGTATGATTATACAAGTAAGTACCAGTCAAGGATAAAACAAATGATGAAACAGATAACATTTATAGAAGAAAAAAAGAAAAAGTATTTATTGGAAAGTAATCCAACAGCACCAACTTTTAAAAGTCAGGTTAAGATACATAAAGAAGGAAAACCAATTAGACCGATTGTTTCTTTTATTAATGCACCTATTTATAAATTATCAAAGGAAGTTAGCAGAGTACTGAAAGAGAAATATGAATTTGGGACAAAATACAACATAGAGAATAATATAAAATTGATAGAAAAATTAGAAAATATTAGCATTAATGTAAATACAAAATTGATATCACTGGATGTTAAGGACATGTTTACTAATATCACAGTAAATAAAGTTATTAAGTTAATAAACGATAATAATATGGGAGAATACAGGTATAAAAAGCAGTTGATGAAAGTAATTAAAGAATGTGTAAATCAGAACTATTTTAGGTTTAATAACAAGTTTTATATACAGAAAAAAGGTTTACCTATGGGGTCTTCATTATCCCCTATTCTTGCTGAAATATACATGAATGATTTTGAAAAGCAATTAATAACTTCCAGTAAGTATAAAGACAATATAAAATTATGGTCTAGATACGTTGATGATGTATTAGTAGTTTGGGAAGGAAGCATAGAAGAAGTGCATGAGTTTATAAAGGAGGTAAATAAAAAGGATAAAAACTTACAATTTAAGGAAGAGATAGGAGGTAAGCAAATAAATTACTTAGATTTAAACATAGAAATTAAAGATAATGAGAAACTACAGTTTGGGATATTTAGGAAAGCGTCGTATTCTGATATAATTATACCAAGAGAGTTGTACCACCCATACAGATATAAAATGGCGGCAATCAATTCCTTTTGTTACAGAGCTCAGAAGTGTTTAAAAGAGACCGAATCAAAAGATAGGAAGTTAAAAACGATAAAGGGAATTGTAAGGAATAATAATTATAGCACCAACATAGTGGATAAAGTTATGAAAAGGGTCAACATACAAAAAGCTAAAATAGAACCAGAACAAAAGAATTATGCAGGGTCATTGACATATAGAAAAATTATAAAATGTTTTAATAAATATGGAGTAGATATAGCTATTAAAAAATGTGAAACGGTATTTGATAAGATAAGGAATAAGAATATAGAAAAAATTCCAGTATTACAGAAAAGCGGAATTTATAAATTAAAATGTAAAGACTGGAACAAAGTGTACCTAGGGGAGACAGGACGAAAATTCGCATGCAGGTTGTCTGACCACAAACGTGGAGAAGGTAATAGAACAACCAATTCGTTATATGCAAGACATTTCATAGAAGACGACCACAAGTTTGTTAATCCTTTGGAAGAATACGAAATTGTAAAAGTAGTAAATAACACAGTTGAAAGGAAGCTTAGAGAGGAGTTAGAAATATTGAAAGAAAGAGAAAAAGGGTTAGCCAATTTAATTAATATTAAAATTAAATTTGATAATGAAGAAATATTTTATAACATGATTAAGAAGTAAATGAGAGAGGGCAGATAGATAAGATTAAGAATTATATTTCATAGTACTAATTGGTTGTTTTAAAATAAGGGTGTGTGACTGACCCACGTGTGTGGAGAGGAAGAGGGTAGTTTAAAAGGATGCACACACACACAGAAACACAAGGAATTTACTAGAAAAATATGTAACTGTTCAGATGGTGTGACAGAGTTTAGGGGGTGGGGAAGGGTCATTAATTTTTAGTTTGTTGTGGGTGAGCAGGGTGGGGGAGAAGGGTGAAGGGTTGGGTATTACATATTTTCTGTCTATTCCTGATCTGATGATGAGCTGTGAAGCTTGAAAGCGCTAATCTGAATAATTTTTATATAGTGGTGTGCAATATTGATCATTCTGATTGTGATTTCAACCACTAACACAAATTTCTTCATTAAACGTCTGTTAAGATGTGCAATCGACTACAGGTAATGGACAACAACAATGAGGTAATAAACGACAACAATAAGGGAAGTAAAGTTTTTAAATATCTTAAGTTAAAAGTTAAATTGAAGAGGGTTTTAAGTAAAATATGGTTTTAATAAACAATGTCTGGATAATAATGTCATCCCAAAGTACGCTCAAGTTAAAATTAAAAATAAGAACAGTGTAGCCAAAAAAGTAAAAGAACAAAGCGAGAAGTTGTGGATAAAACTGGAAATAAGGTCACTCCTACGGCTTAATCAATAGATATAATAGGGAATTATATGACAGACACATAGAATTATTAAGAATATACTCGTATGCAGAGTTAGAAGAAATATTATATAATTTTGGTTTGGGGTACATAGAAAATAAATTGGAAAATAAAAATAAAAAAATGGTAGATAAGTTAAATAAATTAATAAGAAAGAACGAAGTAAAAAAGGAACACCTCTTTAAGAATAACTATGAAAAAAGAGTAATAAACCTTACAGAGGTAAATTTCAATACGGAAGAAAAAGAAATGTTAGCGAAAGGCTTAAAATACGCACCACCACCAGAATTAAATCAAGAAAAAACGATTATTGAATGCGAAAGCATAATACAAAAACTAGGAAATGAAAATGATAAAAAAAGAATAAGGTGGGAAGTAGGGAATGTAGTAGATAAAATATTTAAGAAAAGTTTGTATAATTCAAAGAGTGAACAAAAAATCAAAGCAACTGTAACTAAACTAAAGCATAAAATAAAGAAGAATGATATTATAGTTACGAAGGCGGATAAAGGAAATACAATGGTACTAATGAGAAAGGAATAATACATAAAGAAAACGGAAGAATTTATAAGGGAAGGACCATACGAGGAAATAAAGTATGATTATACAAGTAAGTACCAGTCAAGGATAAAACAAATGATGAAACAGATAACATTTATAGAAGAAAAAAAGAAAAAGTATTTATTGGAAAGTAATCCAACAGCACCAACTTTTAAAAGTCAGGTTAAGATACATAAAGAAGGAAAACCAATTAGACCGATTGTTTCTTTTATTAATGCACCTATTTATAAATTATCAAAGGAAGTTAGCAGAGTACTGAAAGAGAAATATGAATTTGGGACAAAATACAACATAGAGAATAATATAAAATTGATAGAAAAATTAGAAAATATTAGCATTAATGTAAATACAAAATTGATATCACTGGATGTTAAGGACATGTTTACTAATATCACAGTAAATAAAGTTATTAAGTTAATAAACGATAATAATATGGGAGAATACAGGTATAAAACGCAGTTGATGAAAGTAATTAAAGAATGTGTAAATCAGAACTATTTTAGGTTTAATAACAAGTTTTATATACAGAAAAAAGGTTTACCTATGGGGTCTTCATTGTCCCCTATTCTTGCTGAAATATACATGAATGATTTTGAAAAGCAATTAATAACTTCCAGTAAGTATAAAGACAATATAAAATTATGGTCTGGATACGTTGATGATGTATTAGTAGTTTGGGAAGGAAGCATAGAAGAAGTGCATGAGTTTATAAAGGAGGTAAATAAAAAGGATAAAAACTTACAATTTAAGGAAGAGATAGGAGGTAAGCAAATAAATTACTTAGATTTAAACATAGAAATTAAAGATAATGAGAAACTACAGTTTGGGATATTTAGGAAAGCGTCGTATTCTGATAAAATTATACCAAGAGAGTTGTACCACCCATACAGATATAAAATGGCGGCAATCAATTCCTTTTGTTACAGAGCTCAGAAGTGTTTAAAAGAGACCGAATCAAAAGATAGGGAGTTAAAAACGATAAAGGGAATTGTAAGGAATAATAATTATAGCACCAACATAGTGGATAAAGTTATGAAAATGGTCAACATACAAAAAGCTAAAATAGAACCAGAACAAAAGAATTATGCAGGGTCATTGACATATAGAAAAATTATAAAATGTTTTAATAAATATGGAGTAGATATAGCTATTAAAAAATGTGAAACGGTATTTGATAAGATAAGGAATAAGAATATAGAAAAAATTCCAGTATTACAGAAAAGCGGAATTTATAAATTAAAATGTAAAGACTGCAACAAAGTGTACCTAGGGGAGACAGGATGAAAATTCGCATGCAGGTTGTCTGACCACAAACGTGGAGAAGGTAATAGAACAACCAATTCGTTATATGCAAGACATTTCATAGAAGACGACCACAAGTTTGTTAATCCTTTGGAAGAATACGAAATTGTAAAAGTAGTAAATAACACAGTTGAAAGGAAGCTTAGAGAGGAGTTAGAAATATTGAAAGAAAAAGAAAAAGGGTTAGCCAATTTAATTAATATTAAAATTAAATTTGATAATGAAGAAATATTTTATAACATGATTAAGAAGCAAATGAGAGAGGGCAGATAGATAAGATTAAGAATTATATTTCATAGTACTAATTGGTTGTTTTAAAATAAGGGTGTGTGACTGACCCACGTGTGTGGAGAGGAAGAGGGTAGTTTAAAAGGATGCACACACACACAGAAACACAAGGAATTTACTAGAAAAATATGTAACTGTACAGATGGTGAGACAGAGTTTAGGGGGTGGGGAAGGGTCATTAATTTTTAGTTTGTTGTGGGTGAGCAGGGTGGGGGAGAAGGGTGAAGGGTTGGGTATTACATATTTTCTGTCTATTCCTGATCTGATGATGAGCTGTGAAGCTTGAAAGCGCTAATCGGAATAATTTTTATATAGTGGTGAGCAATATTGATCATTCTGATTGTGATTTCAACCACTAACACATATTTCTTCATTAAACGTCTGTTAAGATGTGCAATCGACTACAGGTAATGGACAACAACAATGATTTAATAAACGACAACAATAAGGGAAGTAAAGTTTTTAAATATCTTAAGTTAAAAGTTAAATTGAAGAGGGTTTTAAGTAAAATATGGTTTTAATAAACAATGTCTGGATAATAATGTCATCCCAAAGTACGCTCAAGATAAAATTAAAAATAAGAACAGTGTAGCCAAAAAAGTAAAAGAACAAAGCGAGAAGTTGTGGATAAAACTGGAAATAAGGTCACTCCTACGGCTTAATCAATAGATATAATAGGGAATTATATGACAGACACATAGAATTATTAAGAATATACTCGTATGCAGAGTTAGAAGAAATATTATATAATTTTGGTTTGGGGTACATAGAAAATAAATTGGAAAATAAAAATAAAAAAATGGTAGATAAGTTAAATAAATTAATAAGAAAGAACGAAGTAAAAAAGGAACACCTCTCTAAGAATAACTATGAAAAAAGAGTAATAAACCTTACAGAGGTAAATTTCAATACGGAAGAAAACGAAATGTTAGCGAAAGGCTTAAAATACTCACCACCACCAGAATTAAATCAAGAAAAAACGATTATTGAATGCGAAAGCATAATACAAAAACTAGGAAATGAAAATGATAAAAAAGAATAAGGTGGGAAGTAGGGAATGTAGTAGATAAAATATTTAAGAAAAGTTTGTATAATTCAAAGAGTGAACAAAAAATCAAAGCAACTGTAACTAAACTAAAGCATAAAATAAAGCAGAATGATATTATAGTTACGAAGGCGGATAAAGGAAATACAATGGTACTAATGAGAAAGGAAGAATACATAAAGAAAACGGAAGAATTTATAAGGGAAGGACCATACGAGGAAATAAAGTATGATTATACAAGTAAGTACCAGTCAAGGATAAAACAAATGATGAAACAGATAACATTTATAGAAGAAAAAAAGAAAAAGTATTTATTGGAAAGTAATCCAACAGCACCAACTTTTAAAAGTCAGGTTAAGATACATAAAGAAGGAAAACCAATTAGACCGATTGTTTCTTTTATTAATGCACCTATTTATAAATTATCAAAGGAAGTTAGCAGAGTACTGAAAGAGAAATATGAATTTGGGACAAAATACAACATAGAGAATAATATAAAATTGATAGAAAAATTAGAAAATATTAGCATTAATGTAAATACAAAATTGATATCACTGGATGTTAAGGACATGTTTACTAATATCACAGTAAATAAAGTTATTAAGTTAAAAAACAATAATAATATGGGAGAATACAGGTATAAAAAGCAGTTGATGATAGTAATTAAAGAATGTGTAAATCAGAACTATTTTAGGTTTAATAACAAGTTTTATATACAGAAAAAAGGTTTACCTATGGGGTCTTCATTATCCCCTATTCTTGCTGAAATATACATGAATGATTTTGAAAAGCAATTAATAACTTCCAGTAAGTATAAAGACAATATAAAATTATGGTCAAGATACGTTGATGATGTATTAGTAGTTTGGGAAGGAAGCATAGAAGAAGTGCATGAGTTTATAAAGGAGGTAAATAAAAAGGATAAAAACTTACAATTTAAGGAAGAGATAGGAGGTAAGCAAATAAATTACTTAGATTTAAACATAGAAATTAAAGATAATGAGAAACTACAGTTTGGGATATTTAGGAAAGCGTCGTATTATGATAAAATTATACCAAGAGAGTTGTACCACCCATACAGATATAAAATGGCGGCAATCAATTCCTTTTGTTACAGAGCTCAGAAGTGTTTAAAAGAGACCGAATCAAAAGATAGGGAGTTAAAAACGATAAAGGGAATTGTAAGGAATAATAATTATAGCACCAACATAGTGGATAAAGTTATGAAAATGGTCAACATACAAAAAGCTAAAATAGAACCAGAACAAAAGAATTATGCAGGGTCATTGACATATAGAAAAATTATAAAATGTTTTAATAAATATGGAGTAGATATAGCTATTAAAAAATGTGAAACGGTATTTGATAAGATAAGGAATAAGAATATAGAAAAAATTCCAGTATTACAGAAAAGCGGAATTTATAAATTAAAATGTAAAGACTGCAACAAAGTGTACCTAGGGGAGACAGGATGAAAATTCGCATGCAGGTTGTCTGACCACAAACGTGGAGAAGGTAATAGAACAACCAATTCGTTATATGCAAGACATTTCATAGAAGACGACCACAAGTTTGTTAATCCTTTGGAAGAATACGAAATTGTAAAAGTAGTAAATAACACAGTTGAAAGGAAGCTTAGAGAGGAGTTAGAAATATTGAAAGAAAAAGAAAAAGGGTTAGCCAATTTAATTAATATTAAAATTAAATTTGATAATGAAGAAATATTTTATAACATGATTAAGAAGCAAATGAGAGAGGGCAGATAGATAAGATTAAGAATTATATTTCATAGTACTAATTGGTTGTTTTAAAATAAGGGTGTGTGACTGACCCACGTGTGTGGAGAGGAAGAGGGTAGTTTAAAAGGATGCACACACACACAGAAACACAAGGAATTTACTAGAAAAATATGTAACTGTACAGATGGTGAGACAGAGTTTAGGGGGCGGGGAAGGGTCATTAATTTTTAGTTTGTTGTGGGTGAGCAGGGTGGGGGAGAAGGGTGAAGGGTTGGGTATTACATATTTTCTGTCTATTCCTGATCTGATGATGAGCTGTGAAGCTTGAAAGCGCTAATCGGAATAATTTTTATATAGTGGTGAGCAATATTGATCATTCTGATTGTGATTTCAACCACTAACACATATTTCTTCATTAAACGTCTGTTAAGATGTGCAATCGACTACAGGTAATGGACAACAACAATGATTTAATAAACGACAACAATAAGGGAAGTAAAGTTTTTAAATATCTTAAGTTAAAAGTTAAATTGAAGAGGGTTTTAAGTAAAATATGGTTTTAATAAACAATGTCTGGATAATAATGTCATCCCAAAGTACGCTCAAGTTAAAATTAAAAATAAGAACAGTGTAGCCAAAAAAGTAAAAGAACAAAGCGAGAAGTTGTGGATAAAACTGGAAATAAGGTCACTCCTACGGCTTAATCAATAGATATAATAGGGAATTATATGACAGACACATAGAATTATTAAGAATATACTCGTATGCAGAGTTAGAAGAAATATTATATAATTTTGGTTTGGGGTACATAGAAAATAAATTGGAAAATAAAAATAAAAAAATGGTAGATAAGTTAAATAAATTAATAAGAAAGAACGAAGTAAAAAAGGAACACCTCTTTAAGAATAACTATGAAAAAAGAGTAATAAACCTTACAGAGGTAAATTTCAATACGGAAGAAAAAGAAATGTTAGCGAAAGGCTTAAAATACGCACCACCACCAGAATTAAATCAAGAAAAAACGATTATTGAATGCGAAAGCATAATACAAAAACTAGGAAATGAAAATGATAAAAAAAGAATAAGGTGGGAAGTAGGGAATGTAGTAGATAAAATATTTAAGAAAAGTTTGTATAATTCAAAGAGTGAACAAAAAATCAAAGCAACTGTAACCAAACTAAAGCATAAAATAAAGAAGAATGATATTATAGTTAAGAAGGCGGATAAAGGAAATACAATGGTACTAATGAGAAAGGAATAATACATAAAGAAAACGGAAGAATTTATAAGGGAAGGACCATACGAGGAAATAAAGTATGATTATACAAGTAAGTACCAGTCAAGGATAAAACAAATGATGAAACAGATAACATTTATAGAAGAAAAAAAGAAAAAGTATTTATTGGAAAGTAATCCAACAGCACCAACTTTTAAAAGTCAGGTTAAGATACATAAAGAAGGAAAACCAATTAGACCGATTGTTTCTTTTATTAATGCACCTATTTATAAATTATCAAAGGAAGTTAGCAGAGTACTGAAAGAGAAATATGAATTTGGGACAAAATACAACATAGAGAATAATATAAAATTGATAGAAAAATTAGAAAATATTAGCATTAATGTAAATACAAAATTGATATCACTGGATGTTAAGGACATGTTTACTAATATCACAGTAAATAAAGTTATTAAGTTAATAAACGATAATAATATGGGAGAATACAGGTATAAAAAGCAGTTGATGAAAGTAATTAAAGAATGTGTAAATCAGAACTATTTTAGGTTTAATAACAAGTTTTATATACAGAAAAAAGGTTTACCTATGGGGTCTTCATTATCCCCTATTCTTGCTGAAATATACATGAATGATTTTGAAAAGCAATTAATAACTTCCAGTAAGTATAAAGACAATATAAAATTATGGTCAAGATACGTTGATGATGTATTAGTAGTTTGGGAAGGAAGCATAGAAGAAGTGCATGAGTTTATAAAGGAGGTAAATAAAAAGGATAAAAACTTACAATTTAAGGAAGAGATAGGAGGTAAGCAAATAAATTACTTAGATTTAAACATAGAAATTAAAGATAATGAGAAACTACAGTTTGGGATATTTAGGAAAGCGTCGTATTCTGATATAATTATACCAAGACAGTTGTACCACCCATACAGATATAAAATGGCGGCAATCAATTCCTTTTGTTACAGAGCTCAGAAGTGTTTAAAAGAGACCGAATCAAAAGATAGGGAGTTAAAAACGATAAAGGGAATTGTAAGGAATAATAATTATAGCACCAACATAGTGGATAAAGTTATGAAAAGGGTCAACATACAAAAAGCTAAAATAGAACCAGAACAAAAGAATTATGCAGGGTCATTGACATATAGAAAAATTATAAAATGTTTTAATAAATATGGAGTAGATATAGCTATTAAAAAATGTGAAACGGTATTTGATAAGATAAGGAATAAGAATATAGAAAAAATTCCAGTATTACAGAAAAGCGGAATTTATAAATTAAAATGTAAAGACTGCAACAAAGTGTACCTAGGGGAGACAGGACGAAAATTCGCATGCAGGTTGTCTGACCACAAACGTGGAGAAGGTAATAGAACAACCAATTCGTTATATGCAAGACATTTCATAGAAGACGACCACAAGTTTGTTAATCCTTTGGAAGAATACGAAATTGTAAAAGTAGTAAATAACACAGTTGAAAGGAAGCTTAGAGAGGAGTTAGAAATATTGAAAGAAAGAGAAAAAGGGTTAGCCAATTTAATTAATATTAAAATTAAATTTGATAATGAAGAAATATTTTATAACATGATTAAGAAGTAAATGAGAGAGGGCAGATAGATAAGATTAAGAATTATATTTCATAGTACTAATTGGTTGTTTTAAAATAAGGGTGTGTGAATGACCCACGTGTGTGGAGAGGAAGAGGGTAGTTTAAAAGGATGCACACACACACAGAAACACAAGGAATTTACTAGAAAAATATGTAACTGTACAGATGGTGAGACAGAGTTTAGGAGGTGGGGAAGGGTCATTAATTTTTAGTTTGTTGTGGGTGAGCAGAGTGGGGGAGAAGGGTGAAGGGTTGGGTATTACATATTTTCTGTCTATTCCTGATCTGATGATGAGCTGTGAATCTTTAAAGCGCTAATCGGAATAATTTTTATATAGTGGTGTGCAATATTGATCATTCTGATTGTGATTTCAACCACTAACACAAATTTCTTCATTAAACGTCTGTTAAGATGTGCAATCGACTACAGGTAATGGACAACAACAATGAGGTAATAAACGACAACAATAAGGTAAGTAAAGTTTTTAAATATCTTAAGTTAAAAGTTAAATTGAAGAGGGTTTTAAGTAAAATATGGTTTTAATAAACAATGTCTGGATAATAATGTCATCCCAAAGTACGCTCAAGTTAAAATTAAAAATAAGAACAGTGTAGCCAAAAAAGTAAAAGAACAAAGCGAGAAGTTGTGGATAAAACTGGAAATAAGGTCACTCCTACAGCTTAATCAATAGATATAATAGGGAATTATATGACAGACACATAGAATTATTAAGAATATACTCGTATGCAGAGTTAGAAGAAATATTATATAATTTTGGTTTGGGGTACATAGAAAATAAATTGGAAAATAAAAATAAAAAAATGGTAGATAAGTTAAATAAATTAATAAGAAAGAACGAAGTAAAAAAGGAACACTTCTCTAAGAATAACTATGAAAAAAGAGTAATAAACCTTACAGAGGTAAATTTCAATACGGAAGAAAACGAAATGTTAGCGAAAGGGTTAAAATACGCACCACCACCAGAATTAAATCAAGAAAAAACGATTATTGAATGCGAAAGCATAATACAAAAACTAGGAAATGAAAATGATAAAAAAAGAATAAGGTGGGAAGTAGGGAATGTAGTAGATAAAATATTTAAGAAAAGTTTGTATAATTCAAAGAGTGAACAAAAAATCAAAGCAACTGTAACTAAACTAAAGCATAAAATAAAGCAGAATGATATTATAGTTACGAAGGCGGATAAAGGAAATACAATGGTACTAATGAGAAAGGAAGAATACATAAAGAAAACGGAAGAATTTATAAGGGAAGGACCATACGAGGAAATAAAGTATGATTATACAAGTAAGTACCAGTCAAGGATAAAACAAATGATGAAACAGATAACATTTATAGAAGAAAAAAAGAAAAAGTATTTATTGGAAAGTAATCCAACAGCACCAACTTTTAAAAGTCAGGTTAAGATACATAAAGAAGGAAAACCAATTAGACCGATTGTTTCTTTTATTAATGCACCTATTTATAAATTATCAAAGGAAGTTAGCAGAGTACTGAAAGAGAAATATGAATTTGGGACAAAATACAACATAGAGAATAATATAAAATTGATAGAAAAATTAGAAAATATTAGCATTAATGTAAATACAAAATTGATATCACTGGATGTTAAGGACATGTTTACTAATATCACAGTAAATAAAGTTATTAAGTTAAAAAACAATAATAATATGGGAGAATACAGGTATAAAAAGCAGTTGATGATAGTAATTAAAGAATGTGTAAATCAGAACTATTTTAGGTTTAATAACAAGTTTTATATACAGAAAAAAGGTTTACCTATGGGGTCTTCATTATCCCCTATTCTTGCTGAAATATACATGAATGATTTTGAAAAGCAATTAATAACTTCCAGTAAGTATAAAGACAATATAAAATTATGGTCTAGATACGTTGATGATGTATTAGTAGTTTGGGAAGGAAGCATAGAAGAAGTGCATGAGTTTATAAAGGAGGTAAATAAAAAGGATAAAAACTTACAATTTAAGGAAGAGATAGGAGGTAAGCAAATAAATTACTTAGATTTAAACATAGAAATTAAAGATAAAGAGAAACTACAGTTAGGAATATTTAGGAAAGCGTCGTATTCTGATATAATTATACCAAGAGAGTTGTACCACCCATACAGATATAAAATGGCGGCAATCAATTCCTTTTGTTACAGAGCTCAGAAGTGTTTAAAAGAGACCGAATCAAAAGATAGGGAGTTAAAAACGATAAAGGGAATTGTAAGGAATAATAATTATAGCACCAACATAGTGGATAAAGTTATGAAAAGGGTCAACATACAAAAAGCTAAAATAGAACCAGAACAAAAGAATTATGCAGGGTCATTGACATATAGAAAAATTATAAAATGTTTTAATAAATATGGAGTAGATATAGCTATTAAAAAATGTGAAACGGTATTTGATAAGATAAGGAATAAGAATATAGAAAAAATTCCAGTATTACAGAAAAGCGGAATTTATAAATTAAAATGTAAAGACTGCAACAAAGTGTACCTAGGGGAGACAGGACGAAAATTCGCATGCAGGTTGTCTGACCACAAACGTGGAGAAGGTAATAGAACAACCAATTCGTTATATGCAAGACATTTCATAGAAGACGACCACAAGTTTGTTAATCCTTTGGAAGAATACGAAATTGTAAAAGTAGTAAATAACACAGTTGAAAGGAAGCTTAGAGAGGAGTTAGAAATATTGAAAGAAAGAGAAAAAGGGTTAGCCAATTTAATTAATATTAAAATTAAATTTGATAATGAAGAAATATTTTATAACATGATTAAGAAGTAAATGAGAGAGGGCAGATAGATAAGATTAAGAATTATATTTCATAGTACTAATTGGTTGTTTTAAAATAAGTGTGTGTGACTGACCCACGTGTGTGAAGAGGAAGAGGGTAGTTTAAAAGGATGCACACACACACAGAAACACAAGGAATTTACTAGAAAAATATGTAACTGTACAGATGGTGAGACAGAGTTTAGGGGGTGGGGAAGGGTCATTAATTTTTAGTTTGTTGTGGGTGAGCAGGGTGGGGGAGAAGGGTGAAGTGTTGGGTATTACATATTTTCTGTCTATTCCTGATCTGATGATGAGCTGTGAAGCTTGAAAGCGCTAATCGGAATAATTTTTATATAGTGGTGTGCAATATTGATCATTCTGATTGTGATTTCAACCACTAACACAAATTTCTTCATTAAACGTCTGTTAAGATGTGCAATCGACTACAGGTAATGGACAACAACAATGAGGTAATAAACGACAACAATAAGGTAAGTAAAGTTTTTAAATATCTTAAGTTAAAAGTTAAATTGAAGAGGGTTTTAAGTAAAATATGGTTTTAATAAACAATGTCTGGATAATAATGTCATCCCAAAGTACGCTCAAGTTAAAATTAAAAATAAGAACAGTGTAGCCAAAAAAGTAAAAGAACAAAGCGAGAAGTTGTGGATAAAACTGGAAATAAGGTCACTCCTACGGCTTAATCAATAGATATAATAGGGAATTATATGACAGACACATAGAATTATTAAGAATATACTCGTATGCAGAGTTAGAAGAAATATTATATAATTTTGGTTTGGGGTACATAGAAAATAAATTGGAAAATAAAAAAAAAAAAATGGTAGATAAGTTAAATAAATTAATAAGAAAGAACGAAGTAAAAAAGGAACACCTCTCTAAGAATAACTATGAAAAAAGAGTAATAAACCTTACAGAGGTAAATTTCAATACGGAAGAAAAAGAAATGTTAGCGAAAGGCTTAAAATACGCACCACCACCAGAATTAAATCAAGAAAAAACGATTATTGAATGCGAAAGCATAATACAAAAACTAGGAAATGAAAATGATAAAAAAAGAATAAGGTGGGAAGTAGGGAATGTAGTAGATAAAATATTTAAGAAAAGTTTGTATAATTCAAAGAGTGAACAAAAAATCAAAGCAACTGTAACTAAACTAAAGCATAAAATAAAGAAGAATGATATTATAGTTACGAAGGCGGATAAAGGAAATACAATGGTACTAATGAGAAAGGAAGAATACATAAAGAAAACGGAAGAATTTATAAGGGAAGGACCATACGAGGAAATAAAGTATGATTATACAAGTAAGTACCAGTCAAGGATAAAACAAATGATGAAACAGATAACATTTATAGAAGAAAAAAAGAAAAAGTATTTATTGGAAAGTAATCCAACAGCACCAACTTTTAAAAGTCAGGTTAAGATACATAAAGAAGGAAAACCAATTAGACCGATTGTTTCTTTTATTAATGCACCTATTTATAAATTATCAAAGGAAGTTAGCAGAGTACTGAAAGAGAAATATGAATTTGGGACAAAATACAACATAGAGAATAATATAAAATTGATAGAAAAATTAGAAAATATTAGCATTAATGTAAATACAAAATTGATATCACTGGATGTTAAGGACATGTTTACTAATATCACAGTAAATAAAGTTATTAAGTTAATAAACGATAATAATATGGGATAATACAGGTATAAAAAGCAGTTGATGAAAGTAATTAAAGAATGTGTAAATCAGAACTATTTTAGGTTTAATAACAAGTTTTATATACAGAAAAAAGGTTTACCTATGGGGTCTTCATTGTCCCCTATTCTTGCTGAAATATACATGAATGATTTTGAAAAGCAATTAATAACTTCCAGTAAGTATAAAGACAATATAAAATTATGGTCTAAATACGTTGATGATGTATTAGTAGTTTGGGAAGGAAGCATAGAAGAAGTGCATGAGTTTATAAAGGACGTAAATAAAAAGGATAAAAACTTACAATTTAAGGAAGAGATAGGAGGTAAGCAAATAAATTACTTAGATTTAAACATAGAAATTAAAGATAATGAGAAACTACAGTTTGGGATATTTAGGAAAGCGTCGTATTCTGATATAATTATACCAAGAGAGTTGTACCACCCATACAGAGATAAAATGGCGGCAATCAATTCCTTTTGTTACAGAGCTCAGAAGTGTTTAAAAGAGACCGAATCAAAAGATAGGGAGTTAAAAACGATAAAGGGAATTGTAAGGAATAATAATTATAGCACCAACATAGTGGATAAAGTTATGAAAAGGGTCAACATACAAAAAGCTAAAATAGAACCAGAACAAAAGAATTATGCAGGGTCATTGACATATAGAAAAATTATAAAATGTTTTAATAAATATGGAGTAGATATAGCTATTAAAAAATGTGAAACGGTATTTGATAAGATAAGGAATAAGAATATAGAAAAAATTCCAGTATTACAGAAAAGCGGAATTTATAAATTAAAATGTAAAGACTGCAACAAAGTGTACATAGGGGAGACAGGACGAAAATTCGCATGCAGGTTGTCTGACCACAAACGTGGAGAAGGTAATAGAACAATCAATTCGTTATATGCAAGACATTTCATAGAAGACGACCACAAGTTTGTTAATCCTTTGGAAGAATACGAAATTGTAAAAGTAGTAAATAACACAGTTGAAAGGAAGCTTAGAGAGGAGTTAGAAATATTGAAAGAAAGAGAAAAAGGGTTAGCCAATTTAATAAATATTAAAATTAAATTTGATAATGAAGAAATATTTTATAACATGATTAAGAAGTAAATGAGAGAGGGCAGATAGATAAGATTAAGAATTATATTTCATAGTACTAATTGGTTGTTTTAAAATAAGGGTGTGTGACTGACCCACGTGTGTGGAGAGGAAGAGGGTAGTTTAAAAGGATGCACACACACACAGAAACACAAGGAATTTACTAGAAAAATATGTAACTGTACAGATGGTGAGACAGAGTTTAGGGGGTGGGGAAGGGTCATTAATTTTTAGTTTGTTGTGGGTGAGCAGGGTGGGGGAGAAGGGTGAAGGGTTGGGTATTACATATTTTCTGTCTATTCCTGATCTGATGATGAGCTGTGAAGCTTGAAAGCGCTAATCTGAATAATTTTTATATAGTGGTGTGCAATATTGATCATTCTGATTGTGATTTCAACCACTAACACAAATTTCTTCATTAAACGTCTGTTAAGATGTGCAATCGACTACAGGTAATGGACAACAACAATGAGGTAATAAACGACAACAATAAGGTAAGTAAAGTTTTTAAATATCTTAAGTTAAAAGTTAAATTGAAGAGGGTTTTAAGTAAAATATGGTTTTAATAAACAATGTCTGGATAATAATGTCATCCCAAAGTACGCTCAAGTTAAAATTAAAAATAAGAACAGTGTAGCCAAAAAAGTAAAAGAACAAAGCGAGAAGTTGTGGATAAAACTGGAAATAAGGTCACTCCTACGGCTTAATCAAAAGATATAATAGGGAATTATATGACAGACACATAGAATTATTAAGAATATACTCGTATGCAGAGTTAGAAGAAATATTATATAATTTTGGTTTGGGGTACATAGAAAATAAATTGGAAAATAAAAATAAAAAAATGGTAGATAAGTTAAATAAATTAATAAGAAAGAACGAAGTAAAAAAGGAACACCTCTTTAAGAATAACTATGAAAAAAGAGTAATAAACCTTACAGAGGTAAATTTCAATACGGAAGAAAAAGAAATGTTAGCGAAAGGCTTAAAATACGCACCACCACCAGAATTAAATCAAGAAAAAACGATTATTGAATGCGAAAGCATAATACAAAAACTAGGAAATGAAAATGATAAAAAAAGAATAAGGTGGGAAGTAGGGAATGTAGTAGATAAAATATTTAAGAAAAGTTTGTATAATTCAAAGAGTGAACAAAAAATCAAAGCAACTGTAACTAAAATAAAGAAGAATGATATTATAGTTACGAAGGCGGATAAAGGAAATACAATGGTACTAATGAGAAAGGAAGAATACATAAAGAAAACGGAAGAATTTATAAGGGAAGGACCATACGAGGAAATAAAGTATGATTATACAAGTAAGTACCAGTCAAGGATAAAACAAATGATGAAACAGATAACATTTATAGAAGAAAAAAAGAAAAAGTATTTATTGGAAAGTAATCCAACAGCACCAACTTTTAAAAGTCAGGTTAAGATACATAAAGAAGGAAAACCAATTAGACCGATTGTTTCTTTTATTAATGCACCTATTTATAAATTATCAAAGGAAGTTAGCAGAGTACTGAAAGAGAAATATGAATTTGGGACAAAATAGAACATAGAGAATAATATAAAATTGATAGAAAAATTAGAAAATATTAGCATTAATGTAAATACAAAATTGATATCACTGGATGTTAAGGACATGTTTACTAATATCACAGTAAATAAAGTTATTAAGTTAATAAACGATAATAATATGGGAGAATACAGGTATAAAAAGCAGTTGATGAAAGTAATTAAAGAATGTGTAAATCAGAACTATTTTAGGTTTAATAACAAGTTTTATATACAGAAAAAAGGTTTACCTATGGGGTCTTCATTGTCCCCTATTCTTGCTGAAATATACATGAATGATTTTGAAAAGCAATTAATAACTTCCAGTAAGTATAAAGACAATATAAAATTATGGTCTAGATACGTTGATGATGTATTAGTAGTTTGGGAAGGAAGCATAGAAGAAGTGCATGAGTTTATAAAGGAGGTAAATAAAAAGGATAAAAACTTACAATTTAAGGAAGAGATAGGAGGTAAGCAAATAAATTACTTAGATTTAAACATAGAAATTAAAGATAATGAGAAACTACAGTTTGGGATATTTAGGAAAGCGTCGTATTCTGATATAATTATACCAAGACAGTTGTACCACCCATACAGATATAAAATGGCGGCAATCAATTCCTTTTGTTACAGAGCTCAGAAGTGTTTAAAAGAGACCGAATCAAAAGATAGGGAGTTAAAAACGATAAAGGGAATTGTAAGGAATAATAATTATAGCACCAACATAGTGGATAAAGTTATGAAAAGGGTCAACATACAAAAAGCTAAAATAGAACCAGAACAAAAGAATTATGCAGGGTCATTGACATATAGAAAAATTATAAAATGTTTTAATAAATATGGAGTAGATATAGCTATTAAAAAATGTGAAACGGTATTTGATAAGATAAGGAATAAGAATATAGAAAAAATTCCAGTATTACAGAAAAGCGGAATTTATAAATTAAAATGTAAAGACTGCAACAAAGTGTACATAGGGGAGACAGGACGAAAATTCGCATGCAGGTTGTCTGACCACAAACGTGGAGAAGGTAATAGAACAATCAATTCGTTATATGCAAGACATTTCATAGAAGACGACCACAAGTTTGTTAATCCTTTGGAAGAATACGAAATTGTAAAAGTAGTAAATAACACAGTTGAAAGGAAGCTTAGAGAGGAGTTAGAAATATTGAAAGAAAGAGAAAAAGGGTTAGCCAATTTAATTAATATTAAAATTAAATTTGATAATGAAGAAATATTTTATAACATGATTAAGAAGTAAATGAGAGAGGGCAGATAGATAAGATTAAGAATTATATTTCATAGTACTAATTGGTTGTTTTAAAATAAGGGTGTGTGACTGACCCACGTGTGTGGAGAGGAAGAGGGTAGTTTAAAAGGATGCACACACACACAGAAACACAAGGAATTTACTAGAAAAATATGTAACTGTACAGATGGTGAGACAGAGTTTAGGGGGTGGGGAAGGGTCATTAATTTTTAGTTTGTTGTGGGTGAGCAGGGTGGGGGAGAAGGGTGAAGGGTTGGGTATTACATATTTTCTGTCTATTCCTGATCTGATGATGAGCTGTGAAGCTTGAAAGCGCTAATCTGAATAATTTTTATATAGTGGTGTGCAATATTGATCATTCTGATTGTGATTTCAACCACTAACACAAATTTCTTCATTAAACGTCTGTTAAGATGTGCAATCGACTACAGGTAATGGACAACAACAATGAGGTAATAAACGACAACAATAAGGTAAGTAAAGTTTTTAAATATCTTAAGTTAAAAGTTAAATTGAAGAGGGTTTTAAGTAAAATATGGTTTTAATAAACAATGTCTGGATAATAATGTCATCCCAAAGTACGCTCAAGTTAAAATTAAAAATAAGAACAGTGTAGCCAAAAAAGTAAAAGAACAAAGCGAGAAGTTGTGGATAAAACTGGAAATAAGGTCACTCCTACGGCTTAATCAAAAGATATAATAGGGAATTATATGACAGACACATAGAATTATTAAGAATATACTCGTATGCAGAGTTAGAAGAAATATTATATAATTTTGGTTTGGGGTACATAGAAAATAAATTGGAAAATAAAAATAAAAAAATGGTAGATAAGTTAAATAAATTAATAAGAAAGAACGAAGTAAAAAAGGAACACCTCTCTAAGAATAACTATGAAAAAAGAGTAATAAACCTTACAGAGGTAAATTTCAATACGGAAGAAAAAGAAATGTTAGCGAAAGGCTTAAAATACGCACCACCACCAGAATTAAATCAAGAAAAAACGATTATTGAATGCGAAAGCATAATACAAAAACTAGGAAATGAAAATGATAAAAAAAAGAATAAGGTGGGAAGTAGGGAATGTAGTAGATAAAATATTTAAGAAAAGTTTGTATAATTCAAAGAGTGAACAAAAAATCAAAGCAACTGTAACTAAACTAAAGCATAAAATAAAGAAGAATGATATTATAGTTACGAAGGCGGATAAAGGAAATACAATGGTACTAATGAGAAAGGAAGAATACATAAAGAAAACGGAAGAATTTATAAGGGAAGGACCATACGAGGAAATAAAGTATGATTATACAAGTAAGTACCAGTCAAGGATAAAACAAATGATGAAACAGATAACATTTATAGAAGAAAAAAAGAAAAAGTATTTATTGGAAAGTAATCCAACAGCACCAACTTTTAAAAGTCAGGTTAAGATACATAAAGAAGGAAAACCAATTAGACCGATTGTTTCTTTTATTAATGCACCTATTTATAAATTATCAAAGGAAGTTAGTAGAGTACTGAAAGAGAAATATGAATTTGGGACAAAATACAACATAGAGAATAATATAAAATTGATAGAAAAATTAGAAAATATTAGCATTAATGTAAATACAAAATTGATATCACTGGATGTTAAGGACATGTTTACTAATATCACAGTAAATAAAGTTATTAAGTTAATAAACGATAATAATATGGGAGAATACAGGTATAAAAAGCAGTTGATGAAAGTAATTAAAGAATGTGTAAATCAGAACTATTTTAGGTTTAATAACAAGTTTTATATACAGAAAAAAGGTTTACCTATGGGGTCTTCATTATCCCCTATTCTTGCTGAAATATACATGAATGATTTTGAAAAGCAATTAATAACTTCCAGTAAGTATAAAGACAATATAAAATTATGGTCTAGATACGTTGATGATGTATTAGTAGTTTGGGAAGGAAGCATAGAAGAAGTGCATGAGTTTATAAAGGAGGTAAATAAAAAGGATAAAAACTTACAATTTAAGGAAGAGATAGGAGGTAAGCAAATAAATTACATAGATTTAAACATAGAAATGAAAGATAATGAGAAACTACAGTTTGGGATATTTAGGAAAGCGTCGTATTCTGATATAATTATACCAAGAGAGTTGTACCACCCATACAGATATAAAATGGCGGCAATCAATTCCTTTTGTTACAGAGCTCAGAAGTGTTTAAAAGAGACCGAATCAAAAGATAGGGAGTTAAAAACGATAAAGGGAATTGTAAGGAATAATAATTATAGCACCAACATAGTGGATAAAGTTATGAAAAGGGTCAACATACAAAAAGCTAAAATAGAACCAGAACAAAAGAATTATGCAGGGTCATTGACATATAGAAAAATTATAAAATGTTTTAATAAATATGGAGTAGATATAGTGTTCAACGTCTGTCATAAGTGGGGAGACTGTCCCACTACAAATCCAGCAGCGGTTGGGGGTGGGGAGTCGGGAGACAGGCAGTGCCGACTCTGTGCGCCAGCAGCAAGCAGTTAAACTATGTAAACTTTTAAACTTGTTAAACTACTATATATATAGGCTAAACTTTTAAACTTGTATACTTTATAACCAAATTGTACTGTGAACAATATAGTGTTCTTACTTAGTGAACAGTTTGCGTGAATCTTATTTCACCTGCCTTTCAAACTACAAACATTGGTGACCCCGACGTGATTTAAAAACATAAACGAAACAGTGTAAAGTGTAGTGAAACAATGGAAAGTGTAAAAACAGTGTAAGAAATACGCCAGTGTGTGGAAGTGTAAACAGTTTAAGGCATTACTGCAATAACGACGACACTCAACAGTTCGTCAACGTTTGACCAGATGAGTTTCACAATATCACATTATCACATATTTATTTAATTAAATATCATCACAATTTCACAAATATAGATTTATTATTTAAAAAAAAAACACTTGATTTAAACGTTTAAGTTAAGGTCTAGTTTCCACTTAACGCTAACCCTTGCTATAAAAAAAAACCTATTACGCCACAGCTTGTGTGGCGTCATTTTTGTCAAGTGTTGGTCGTAAAAGTTTTTATGTGCGTAGCACGTCACCCTTTTAATGGTTCTAGCCAGCGGTGGCGTAGCTCAGAGAACAAAGACCTCTTTGTCAATGCTAACTAAATGTTACTGATTGCTTAATGACAGTTTTTGTAATGACATTCGTAGTTAATGAACATTCTTTGTATTCTTGTTGATATTTTTATTCTTTGTACGCGATAAACTCTTAATTGTGTTGCAGTTCAACTCAACTCATGTAAAGATATTACACAATCTATTTTTGAACACAATATATTATTAATAGATTATCAGTATCATTAGCAGTTAAGGCAAATTATTAATATTTTACTTGTATCTAAGTTATTAGTTATCAGTAGTATTATTTACGTTCTTATTCTTAGTTCATGTTACCAGTACTTGTATTATTACTTATTTTATTATTAAGTTTATTATTATTGTACTTTGTAATCCCTATACTCGTTTAAGATGGATGCTAATATGAAAACTTTAACACGTAAACGTGGACAGATAAAGGCGCGAGTAACTCGAATAAGAAATTTCGTTTTATCCTTCAGTCTTGAAAGTCATTCATTGTCATCTTTAAAATCTAGACGCGAAAAGCTAGAAGAATGTTGGTCAGATTTCAATGCGGTTCAAGCAGAAATTGATGCACTTCCTAGTGACGATAGTAATTATCAAGATGATGAATACTCCGAATTTGAGAACGATTACTTTGAGATTAGAGACAAGATTGAAGACATTTTATCATCACATGAAAACAGTAATATGTCGATTAACTCACACCCTCCTACACAACAACTGGATGTATCTGATAATATTAAACTTCCCGATATGCCTTTACCTTCGTTCTCCGGAAAATACGAAGACTGGACCGATTTCCACGATGTCTTTGAATCGATGATACACAATTCTACCAAATTACCAAAAATACAAAAATTCTACTACTTACGCTCTTGTCTTTCTGGTGAAGCTTTAAGAACCATTAAAGAATTAAAGGTTACCGCGGACAATTATGACATAGCTTGGACAACTCTTAAACGACGATTCAAGAATAATAGACTCAGTATTAAGGCCCACGTACAGGGTATTTTAAACTTCAAACGTCTTGACAAACCGCTTGCGTTAAAACTGAAACATTTATACGATACTGTTACGAACAATTTAACTGCATTAAATAATTTAGGCGAACCAACAGATCAATGGGGTACACTTCTAGTGTTTTTAATTACAGAAAAATTGGATTCTGAAACAAGAGACCGCTGGGAATCTTACCATGCCAAACATGTTAGTGATGAGTATGAAGAATTAGATGTCGGTAACAAAATTAGTGGTTCACAGATCCCTAATAATAACTCCAAACCATATTCATTCAAGATGTTAATGCAGTTTATTTATGAACAATGCATGATACAAGAAGTCAGAGAAGAAAGCTACTCTACCGATATAAAAGTTCGCCCAAAGGAAAACAAACACAAATTTCAACACCCTTCTCCAGTAAACAAACCTTCATTCCATACAGTTAGCATATCTAAACCTGCTTGCGCTGTTTGTAAAGAAGGCCATACCACGTTCACCTGCAAACAGTTGTTGAGTCTTAACTTATCTCAACGACTCGACAAAATAAAGAAACTGAATCTTTGTATAAACTGTTTAAGAGTAGGACACAAAACCATACAATGCAAAAGTCCGCATAATTGCAAACATTGCGAAGGACGTCATCATACTGTACTTCATAATGACGGACAAAAGGAAAAGGTTAACCCTTCAAATCAAAACCATACCATTTCTGCATGTTCAAGCATCAGCGGTGAAGTACTTCTTGCCACTGCTATTATTCTTATTTTTGATAATCAAGGTGACGCCTATCCTTGCCGTGCATTGTTAGACAGCGGCAGTCAGTCTAATATTATAAGTCAATCACTTATATCTTCTTTAGGCCTGAAAACCTCCAAAACAAATGTGTCAGTCAACTGTATTGGAAATACAGGTGTTTCGACCAATTCATTTGTACGCACTAAAGTCAAGTCAAGATTCAGTAATTATGAAGAAGAAATTGACTTTCTGGTTCTAGGAAAAATCACTAATGATCTACCAACCTCTTCAAATCTCCCGACTTTAAGTATCCCTGGCGGAGTGAATCTCGCTGATGATCACTTTTACAAATCGAGAGGAATTGACGTTTTACTTGGCGCAAGTGTCTTTTATAACACTTTACGAAAAGGCCACATTAAACTCGGAGATAACCTACCTGTTATACAGAATACAGCCTTTGGTTGGATTGTTAGTGGCAAGCTAGCATCTGATGAGTCTACAAATAAACTTTATTCAACTCTGAACACGGTGTGTTTTACCTCTGTATCAGCAAATCTAGAAAATCTTATCTCATCCTTTTGGAAGATAGAAGAAATTCCAAATAAGAAGAAACAATCCTATGAAGAGGAAGCATGTGAAAATCATTATGAGGCGAACATAAAACGTCAGCCAGATGGCAGATATGTTGTTAAGCTTCCGTTTTCGACTGATCCAACATCTTCTCTCGGTGAGTCAAAGGATCAAGCTTTCAGGCGTTTTCTAGCCTTGGAACGTAAACTCAACAGAAATCCTGAACTCAAGGAAAATTATACTTTATTTCTAAATGAGTACCTAGAGAACGAGGAAATGGAGAAGATATCTGAGAAATCCGAACCTGACAAAGTATACTATTTGCCTCATCATCCTGTCCTGAAAGAGTCAAGCTCTACAACCAAACTACGTGTGGTTTTCGACGCCTCATCGAAGACATCTACAAATAAATCACTCAACGATGTTCTCATGGTTGGTCCTACAATACAACGCGATTTAATCTCAATATTGTTGTCATTCCGTACTCATATGTATGTTTTCACTGCAGATATCAAACAAATGTACCGTAAGGTGTTACTAGATGAAACTCAACGAGACTATCAACGAATTCTTTGGCGTGATAACACAACTGATCCAATTTCTACATATCGACTCAAGACAGTCACTTACGGTATCGCGTCAGCTCCATTTCTCGCAATAAGAACTCTATTTCAGCTTGCTGAAGACGAAAAGCACATTTTCCCTGTAGCTTCAGAGACTTTACAACATGATTTCTATGTAGACGATGTATTGACAGGAACTGATTCGCTTGATCAAATTATTGAAGTGCAAAGACAACTGATAAATCTCTTAGAAAGAGGAGGTTTTGAACTACGAAAATGGTGTGCGAATCACCCTATGATCTTAAACAATATCCCAAGTGAAAATATTGAAGCAGGATTCCTCATTGAAGAATCTGAAAACAAGTCAACCAAGGCCCTAGGTATTTTATGGCAGCCTTCAAATGACACATTTCAGTTTCATGTTAGTCTTTCTGAAGCACCTAAGCGTGTAACTAAACGAGTAATACTTTCTGACATTTCCAAAATTTTTGATCCTATTGGCCTTATCTCACCAGTAGTCATCACAGCAAAATTATTTATGCAAGAAATATGGTCTATAAAGGACTTTGGATGGGATGAACCAGTTCCCGCCAACATACTGAAGAAGTGGAACGTTTACAGAAATTCATTGCAAGATCTAAACCAACTAGCCGTGGAGAGAAGAGTATTAAGTGGCACTTCCAATCAAGAATATGAGATACATGGGTTTGCTGATGCATCTGAGAGGGCGTACGGATCATGTTTGTATATAAGGACCATCCAAGAAAATAGTGATATTAGAGTTAAACTATTATGTTCCAAGTCTCGTGTTGCACCACTTAAGCAACTAACTTTGCCCAGATTAGAATTATGTGCAGCACTTCTGTTGTCTCAGCTATTAAACAAAACTTTGAGTTCCTTGGAAAGGATACAAATTAGGAGCATCACTCTGTGGACTGACTCAACCATAGTGTTGCATTGGTTAAACTCATCTCCAAAAACTTGGCAGACCTTTGTAGCGAACAGAGTTTCACAGATTCAGGAACTAACAAACAACTGTACTTGGAAGCACGTTAGATCTCAAGACAACCCAGCTGATTTAATATCTAGAAGTACGTCTCCTCAAACGCTCATAAAAAATAAGCTATGGTGGCACGGACCTCAGTGGCTGACAAGCACAGAGTGCAATTGGCCCAAGACAATTCTAACTACTCCTGTTGATTCAGAATTTGAAGAAAGAAAAAAGAAAATTAACATACATTGTACTAATTCTTCATCATTTGAATTGATTGAGAAATTTTCATCTTGGACGAAACTTCTAAGAATTACTGCTTTATGCCGACGTTTTATTAAGAACTGTAAAAATCCTTCAAACCGAACCATAGGACATCTCACACCGGAGGACTTGCATAATGCAGAATTAGTATGGATAAAATCAGCTCAACGTACATTCTCTGACGACATAGATAGACTTCAGAAAAGGAAGACCGTAAGCAATAACATAAAATCACTTGCACCATATGTGGATGAGATAGGCATTCTTCGTGTTGGTGGTAGACTAAAACATGCTTCAATATCTTCAGATTGCAAAAACCCAATTCTGCTTCCACCTGATCATCAAATTACAAAATTGATATTTCATGAAACTCATACTACCACACTTCATACGGGTCCTCAAGCACTTCTTGCAGCAGTAAGGACAAAATATTGGCCTATTAATGGGAAGGTGTTAGCTCGATCCATCGTAAGGAAATGCTTTAAATGTAGTAGGTCAATGCCAAGAGCAGCTAAATATTTAATGGGCGACCTACCTGCTTGCCGAGTTCAACCTTCTCGTCCTTTTGAAAATTGTGGTGTCGATTTCTGCGGCCCTTTCTACTACCGGAGAGTTTTACAACGAAAATCTCATCCTGTAAAGGCATATGTAGGGCTCTTCGTTTGCATGTCTACCAAAGCTATTCATCTCGAATTGGTACCAGATTTAACAACGAAAAAATTCCTAGAAGCTCTTGACAGAATGATGGCACGACGCGGGAAGATCAAAAACATCTACTCAGATAATGGCACTAACTTTGTCGGAGCGAAGAATGAACTCATCGAACTTCGTCAGCTATTTAAGACTGAAAACCATCAATATCAACTCCAGTCATTTTGTGCGTCTGCATCTATAAACTGGCATTTCATTCCACCTCACTCACCACACTTCGGTGGCTTGTGGGAAGCGGGAGTTAAATCAGTTAAAGGTCATCTTAAACGAGTACTGGGAACACGTATTCTGTCTTATGACGAATTAGAAACATTACTCATTAAGATTGAAGCTTGCGTAAATTCTCGACCTTTGACACCTTTATCCACTGATCCTAATGACTTATACCCTTTAACGCCCGCTCATTTTCTTATAGGTGAAACCTTATCATCTTTCCCTGTACCTGACTTGACGCATTTAAAAATGAATAGATTAGATTACTGGCAACACGTTCAACAAATGTATCAGAATTTTTGGAAACGCTGGTCAAACGAATACTTAGTTACATTACAACAGAGAAATAAATGGACCAAGGACTTTCCCCCTCCCCAACCAGGCTCTCTAGTGGTCATTCGAGAAGATTTTAGACCACAACTACACTGGGAAATTGGCCGTGTCGTTGAACTTCACATTGGGTCGGACGGAAAAGCTCGTGTTGCTACGATCCGAACTTCTCGAGGTTTGCCTAAACGAGCTCTCGTCAAGCTTTGTCCTCTTCCAGATGATTGAAGTCTGCGCCTTCAACGGGGGCGGCATGTTCAACGTCTGTCATAAGTGGGGAGACTGTCCCACTACAAATCCAGCAGCGGTGAGGGTGGGGAGTCGGGAGACAGGCAGTGCCGACTCTGTGCGCCAGCAGCAAGCAGTTAAACTATGTAAACTTTTAAACTTGTTAAACTACTGTATATATAGGCTAAACTTTTAAACTTGTATACTTTATAACCAAATTGTACTGTGAACAATATAGTGTTCTTACTTAGTGAACAGTTTGCGTGAATCTTATTTCACCTGCCTTTCAAACTACAAACATATAGCTATTAAAAAAATGTGAAACGGTATTTGATAAGATAAGGAATAAGAATATAGAAAAAATTCCAGTATTACAGAAAAGCGGAATTTATAAATTAAAATGTAAAGACTGCAACAAAGTGTACCTAGGGGAGACAGGGCGAAAATTCGCATGCAGGTTGTCTGACCACAAACGTGGAGAAGGTAATAGAACAACCAATTCGTTATATGCAAGACATTTCATAGAAGACGACCACAAGTTTGTTAATCCTTTGGAAGAATACGAAATTGTAAAAGTAGTAAATAACACAGTTGAAAGGAAGCTTAGAGAGGAGTTAGAAATATTGAAAGAAAGAGAAAAAGGGTTAGCCAATTTAATTAATATTAAAATTAAATTTGATAATGAAGAAATATTTTATAACATGATTGAGAAGTAAATGAGAGAGGGCAGATAGATAAGATTAAGAATTATATTTCATAGTACTAATTGGTTGTTTTAAAATAAGGGTGTGTGACTGACCCACGTGTGTGGAGAGGAAGAGGGTAGTTTAAAAGGATGCACACACACACAGAAACACAAGGAATTTACTAGAAAAATATGTAACTGTACAGATGGTGAGACAGAGTTTAGGGGGTGGGGAAGGGTCATTAATTTTTAGTTTGTTGTGGGTGAGCAGGGTGGGGGAGAAGGGTGAAGGGTTGGGTATTACATATTTTCTGTCTATTCCTGATCTGATGATGAGCTGTGAAGCTTGAAAGCGCTAATCTGAATTATTTTTATATAGTGGTGTGCAATATTGATCATTCTGATTGTGATTTCAACCACTAACACAAATTTCTTCATTAAACGTCTGTTAAGCTGTGCAATCGACTACAGGTAATGGACAACAACAATAAGGTAAGTAAAGTTTTTAAATATCTTAAGTTAAAAGTTTAATTGAAGAGGGTTTTAAGTAAAATATGGTTTAATAAACAATGTCTGGATAATAATGTCATCCCAAAGTACGCTCAAGTTAAAATTAAAAATAAGAACAGTGTAGCTAAAAAAGTAAAAGAACAAAGCGAGAAGTTGTGGATAAAACTGGAAATAAGGTCACTCTACGGCTTAATCAATAGATATAATAGGGAATTATATGACAGACACATAGAATTATTAAGAATATACTCGTATGCAGAGTTAGAAGAAATATTATATAATTTTGGTTTGGGGTACATAGAAAATAAATTGGAAAATAAAAATAAAAAAATGGTAGATAAGTTAAATAAATTAATAAGAAAGAACAAAGTAAAAAAGGAACACCTCTCTAAGAATAACTATGAAAAAAGAGTAATAAACCTTACAGAGGTAAATTTCAATACGGAAGAAAAAGAAATGTTAGCGAAAGGCTTAAAATACGCACCACCACCAGAATTAAATCAAGAAAAAACGATTATTGAAAGCGAAAGCATAATACAAAAACTAGGAAATGAAAATGATAAAAAAAGAATAAGGTGGGAAGTAGGGAATGTAGTAGATAAAATATTTAAGAAAAGTTTGTATAATTCAAAGAGTGAACAAAAAATCAAAGCAACTGTAACTAAACTAAAGCATAAAATAAAGAAGAATGATATTATAGTTACGAAGACGGATAAAGGAAATACAATGGTACTAATGAGAAAGGAAGAATACATAAAGAAAACGGAAGAATTTATAAGGGAAGGACCATACGAGGAAATAAAGTATGATTATACAAGTAAGTACCAGTCAAGGATAAAACAAATGATGAAACAGATAACATTTATAGAAGAAAAAAAGAAAAAGTATTTATTGGAAAGTAATCCAACAGCACCAACTTTTAAAAGTCAGGTTAAGATACATAAAGAAGGAAAACCAATTAGACCGATTGTTTCTTTTATTAATGCACCTATTTATAAATTATCAAAGGAAGTTAGTAGAGTACTGAAAGAGAAATATGAATTTGGGACAAAATACAACATAGAGAATAATATAAAATTGATAGAAAAATTAGAAAATATTAGCATTAATGTAAATACAAAATTGATATCACTGGATGTTAAGGACATGTTTACTAATATCACAGTAAATAAAGTTATTAAGTTAATAAACGATAATAATATGGGAGAATACAGGTATAAAAAGCAGTTGATGAAAGTAATTAAAGAATGTGTAAATCAGAACTATTTTAGGTTTAATAACAAGTTTTATATACAGAAAAAAGGTTTACCTATGGGGTCTTCATTGTCCCCTATTCTTGCTGAAATATACATGAATGATTTTGAAAAGCAATTAATAACTTCCAGTAAGTATAAAGACAATATAAAATTATGGTCTAGATACGTTGATGATGTATTAGTAGTTTGGGAAGGAAGCATAGAAGAAGTGAATGAGTTTATAAAGGAGGTAAATAAAAAGGATAAAAACTTACAATTTAAGGAAGAGATAGGAGGTAAGCAAATAAATTACTTAGATTTAAACATAGAAATTAAAGATAATGAGAAACTACAGTTTAGGATATTTAGGAAAGCGTCGTATACTGATATAATTATACCAAGAGAGTTGTACCACCCATACAGATATAAAATGGCGGCAATCAATTCCTTTTGTTACAGAGCTCAGAAGTGTTTAAAAGAGACCGAATCAAAAGATAGGGAGTTAAAAACGATAAAGGGAATTGTAAGGAATAATAATTATAGCACCAACATAGTGGATAAAGTTATGAAAAGGGTCAACATACAAAAAGCTAAAATAGAACCAGAACAAAAGAATTATGCAGGGTCATTGACATATAGAAAAATTATAAAATGTTTTAATAAATATGGAGTAGATATAGCTATTAAAAAATGTGAAACGGTATTTGATAAGATAAGGAATAAGAATATATAAAAAATTCCAGTATTACAGAAAAGCAGAATTTATAAATTAAAATGTAAAGACTGCAACAAAGTGTACCTAGGGGAGACAGGAAGAAAATTCGCATGCAGGTTGTCTGACCACAAACGTGGAGAAGGTAATAGAACAACCAATTCGTTATATGCAAGACATTTCATAGAAGACGACCACAAGTTTGTTAATCCTTTGGAAGAATACGAAATTGTAAAAGTAGTAAATAACACAGTTGAAAGGAAGCTTAGAGTGGAGTTAGAAATATTGAAAGAAAGAGAAAAAGGGTTAGCCAATTTAATTAATATTAAAATTAAATTTGATAATGAAGAAATATTTTATAACATGATTAAGAAGTAAATGAGAGAGGGCAGATAGATAAGATTAAGAATTATATTTCATAGTACTAATTGGTTGTTTTAAAATAAGGGTGTGTGACTGACCCACGTGTGTGGCGAGGAAGAGGGTAGTTTAAAAGGATGCACACACACACACACACACACACACACAGAAACACAAGGAATTTACTAGAAAAATATGTAACTGTACAGATGGTGAGACAGAGTTTAGGGGGTGGGGAAGGGTCATTAATTTTTAGTTTGTTGTGGGTGAGCAGGGTGGGGGAGAAGGGTGAAGGGTTGGGTATTACATATTTTCTGTCTATTCCTGACCTGATGATGAGCTGTGAAGCTTGAAAGCGCTAATCGGAATAATTTTTATATAGTGGTGTGCAATAGTGATCATTCTGATTGTGGTTTCAACCACTAACACAAATTTCTTCATTAAACGTCTGTTAAGATGTGCAATCGACTACAGGTAATGGACAACAACAATGAGGTAATAAACGACAACAATAAGGTAAGTAAAGTTTTTAAATATCTTAAGTTAAAAGTTAAATTGAAGAGGGTTTTAAGTAAAATATGGTTTTAATAAACAATGTCTGGATAATAATGTCATCCCAAAGTACGCTCAAGTTAAAATTAAAAATAAGAACAGTGTAGCCAAAAAAGTAAAAGAACAAAGCGAGAAGTTGTGGATAAAACTGGAAATAAGGTCACTCTACGGCTTAATCAATAGATATAATAGGGAATTATATGACAGACACATAGAATTATTAAGAATATACTCGTATGCAGAGTTAGAAGAAATATTATATAATTTTGGTTTGGGGTACATATAAAAGAAATTGGAAAATAAAAATAAAAAAATGGTAGATAAGTTAAATAAATTAATAAGAAAGAACGAAGTAAAAAAGGAACACCTCTCTAAGAATAACTATGAAAAAAGAGTAATATACATTACAGAGGTAAATTTCAATACGGAAGAAAAAGAAATGTTAGCGAAAGGCTTAAAATACGCACCACCACCAGAATTAAATCAAGAAAAAACGATTATTGAATGCGAAAGCATAATACAAAAACTAGGAAATGAAAATGATAAAAAAAGAATAAGGTGGGAAGTAGGGAATGTAGTAGATAAAATATTTAAGAAAAGTTTGTATAATTCAAAGAGTGAACAAAAAATCAAAGCAACTGTAACTAAACTAAAGCATAAAATAAAGCAGAATGATATTATAGTTACGAAGGCGGATAAAGGAAATACAATGGTACTAATGAGAAAGGAAGAATACATAAAGAAAACGGAAGAATTTATAAGGGAAGGACCATACGAGGAAATAAAGTATGATTATACAAGTAAGTACCAGTCAAGGATAAAACAAATGATGAAACAGATAACATTTATAGAAGAAAAAAAGAAAAAGTATTTATTGGAAAGTAATCCAACAGCACCAACTTTTAAAAGTCAGGTTAAGATACATAAAGAAGGAAAACCAATTAGACCGATTGTTTCTTTTATTAATGCACCTATTTATAAATTATCAAAGGAAGTTAGCAGAGTACTGAAAGAGAAATATGAATTTGGGACAAAATACAACATAGAGAATAATATAAAATTGATAGAAAAATTAGAAAATATTAGCATTAATGTAAATACAAAATTGATATCACTGGATGTTAAGGACATGTTTACTAATATCACAGTAAATAAAGTTATTAAGTTAAAAAACAATAATAATATGGGAGAATACAGGTATAAAAAGCAGTTGATGATAGTAATTAAAGAATGTGTAAATCAGAACTATTTTAGGTTTAATAACAAGTTTTATATACAGAAAAAAGGTTTACCTATGGGGTCTTCATTATCCCCTATTCTTGCTGAAATATACATGAATGATTTTGAAAAGCAATTAATAACTTCCAGTAAGTATAAAGACAATATAAAATTATGGTCTAGATACGTTGATGATGTATTAGTAGTTTGGGAAGGAAGCATAGAAGAAGTGCATGAGTTTATAAAGGAGGTAAATAAAAAGGATAAAAACTTACAATTTAAGGAAGAGATAGGAGGTAAGCAAATAAATTACTTAGATTTAAACATAGAAATTAAAGATAAAGAGAAACTACAGTTAGGAATATTTAGGAAAGCGTCGTATTCTGATATAATTATACCAAGAGAGTTGTACCACCCATACAGATATAAAATGGCGGCAATCAATTCCTTTTGTTACAGAGCTCAGAAGTGTTTAAAAGAGACCGAATCAAAAGATAGGGAGTTAAAAACGATAAAGGGAATTGTAAGGAATAATAATTATAGCACCAACATAGTGGATAAAGTTATGAAAATGGTCAACATACAAAAAGCTAAAATAGAACCAGAACAAAAGAATTATGCAGGGTCATTGACATATAGAAAAATTATAAAATGTTTTAATAAATATGGAGTAGATATAGCTATTAAAAAATGTGAAACGGTATTTGATAAGATAAGGAATAAGAATATAGAAAAAATTCCAGTATTACAGAAAAGCGGAATTTATAAATTAAAATGTAAAGACTGCAACAAAGTGTACCTAGGGGAGACAGGACGAAAATTCGCATGCAGGTTGTCTGACCACAAACGTGGAGAAGGTAATAGAACAACCAATTCGTTATATGCAAGACATTTCATAGAAGACGACCACAAGTTTGTTAATCTTTGGAAGAATACGAAATTGTAAAAGTAGTAAATAACACAGTTGAAAGGAAGCTTAGAGAGGAGTTAGAAATATTGAAAGAAAGAGAAAAAGGGTTAGCCAATTTAATTAATATTAAAATTAAATTTGATAATGAAGAAATATTTTATAACATGATTAAGAAGTAAATGAGAGAGGGCAGATAGATAAGATTAAGAATTATATTTCATAGTACTAATTGGTTGTTTTAAAATAAGTGTGTGTGACTGACCCACGTGTGTGAAGAGGAAGAGGGTAGTTTAAAAGGATGCACACACACACAGAAACACAAGGAATTTACTAGAAAAATATGTAACTGTACAGATGGTGAGACAGAGTTTAGGGGGTGGGGAAGGGTCATTAATTTTTAGTTTGTTGTGGGTGAGCAGGGTGGGGGAGAAGGGTGAAGGGTTGGGTATTACATATTTTCTGTCTATTCCTGATCTGATGATGAGCTGTGAAGCTTGAAAGCGCTAATCGGAATAATTTTTATATAGTGGTGTGCAATATTGATCATTCTGATTGTGATTTCAACCACTAACACAAATTTCTTCATTAAACGTCTGTTAAGATGTGCAATCGACTACAGGTAATGGACAACAACAATGAGGTAATAAACGACAACAATAAGGTAAGTAAAGTTTTTAAATATCTTAAGTTAAAAGTTAAATTGAAGAGGGTTTTAAGTAAAATATGGTTTTAATAAACAATGTCTGGATAATAATGTCATCCCAAAGTACGCTCAAGTTAAAATTAAAAATAAGAACAGTGTAGCCAAAAAAGTAAAAGAACAAAGCGAGAAGTTGTGGATAAAACTGGAAATAAGGTCACTCCTACGGCTTAATCAATAGATATAATAGGGAATTATATGACAGACACATAGAATTATTAAGAATATACTCGTATGCAGAGTTAGAAGAAATATTATATAATTTTGGTTTGGGGTACATAGAAAATAAATTGGAAAATAAAAATAAAAAAATGGTAGATAAGTTAAATAAATTAATAAGAAAGAACGAAGTAAAAAAGGAACACCTCTCTAAGAATAACTATGAAAAAAGAGTAATAAACCTTACAGAGGTAAATTTCAATACGGAAGAAAAAGAAATGTTAGCGAAAGGCTTAAAATACGCACCACCACCAGAATTAAATCAAGAAAAAACGATTATTGAATGCGAAAGCATAATACAAAAACTAGGAAATGAAAATGATAAAAAAAGAATAAGGTGGGAAGTAGGGAATGTAGTAGATAAAATATTTAAGAAAAGTTTGTATAATTCAAAGAGTGAACAAAAAATCAAAGCAACTGTAACTAAACTAAAGCATAAAATAAAGAAGAATGATATTATAGTTACGAAGGCGGATAAAGGAAATACAATGGTACTAATGAGAAAGGAAGAATACATAAAGAAAACGGAAGAATTTATAAGGGAAGGACCATACGAGGAAATAAAGTATGATTATACAAGTAAGTACCAGTCAAGGATAAAACAAATGATGAAACAGATAACATTTATAGAAGAAAAAAAGAAAAAGTATTTATTGGAAAGTAATCCAACAGCACCAACTTTTAAAAGTCAGGTTAAGATACATAAAGAAGGAAAACCAATTAGACCGATTGTTTCTTTTATTAATGCACCTATTTATAAATTATCAAAGGAAGTTAGCAGAGTACTGAAAGAGAAATATGAATTTGGGACAAAATACAACATAGAGAATAATATAAAATTGATAGAAAAATTAGAAAATATTAGCATTAATGTAAATACAAAATTGATATCACTGGATGTTAAGGACATGTTTACTAATATCACAGTAAATAAAGTTATTAAGTTAATAAACGATAATAATATGGGATAATACAGGTATAAAAAGCAGTTGATGAAAGTAATTAAAGAATGTGTAAATCAGAACTATTTTAGGTTTAATAACAAGTTTTATATACAGAAAAAAGGTTTACCTATGGGGTCTTCATTGTCCCCTATTCTTGCTGAAATATACATGAATGATTTTGAAAAGCAATTAATAACTTCCAGTAAGTATAAAGACAATATAAAATTATGGTCTAGATACGTTGATGATGTATTAGTAGTTTGGGAAGGAAGCATAGAAGAAGTGCATGAGTTTATAAAGGACGTAAATAAAAAGGATAAAAACTTACAATTTAAGGAAGAGATAGGAGGTAAGCAAATAAATTACTTAGATTTAAACATAGAAATTAAAGATAATGAGAAACTACAGTTTGGGATATTTAGGAAAGCGTCGTATTCTGATATAATTATACCAAGAGAGTTGTACCACCCATACAGAGGTAAAATGGCGGCAATCAATTCCTTTTGTTACAGAGCTTAGAAGTGTTTAAAAGAGACCGAATCAAAAGATAGGGAGTTAAAAACGATAAAGGGAATTGTAAGGAATAATAATTATAGCACCAACATAGTGGATAAAGTTATGAAAAGGGTCAACATACAAAAAGCTAAAATAGAACCAGAACAAAAGAATTATGCAGGGTCATTGACATATAGAAAAATTATAAAATGTTTTAATAAATATGGAGTAGATATAGCTATTAAAAAATGTGAAACGGTATTTGATAAGATAAGGAATAAGAATATAGAAAAAATTCCAGTATTACAGAAAAGCGGAATTTATAAATTAAAATGTAAAGACTGCAACAAAGTGTACATAGGGGAGACAGGACGAAAATTCGCATGCAGGTTGTCTGACCACAAACGTGGAGAAGGTAATAGAACAATCAATTCGTTATATGCAAGACATTTCATAGAAGACGACCACAAGTTTGTTAATCCTTTGGAAGAATACGAAATTGTAAAAGTAGTAAATAACACAGTTGAAAGGAAGCTTAGAGAGGAGTTAGAAATATTGAAAGAAAGAGAAAAAGGGTTAGCCAATTTAATTAATATTAAAATTAAATTTGATAATGAAGAAATATTTTATAACATGATTAAGAAGTAAATGAGAGAGGGCAGATAGATAAGATTAAGAATTATATTTCATAGTACTAATTGGTTGTTTTAAAATAAGGGTGTGTGACTGACCCACGTGTGTGGAGAGGAAGAGGGTAGTTTAAAAGGATGCACACACACACAGAAACACAAGGAATTTACTAGAAAAATATGTAACTGTACAGATGGTGAGACAGAGTTTAGGGGGTGGGGAAGGGTCATTAATTTTTAGTTTGTTGTGGGTGAGCAGGGTGGGGGAGAAGGGTGAAGGGTTGGGTATTACATATTTTCTGTCTATTCCTGATCTGATGATGAGCTGTGAAGCTTGAAAGCGCTAATCTGAATAATTTTTATATAGTGGTGTGCAATATTGATCATTCTGATTGTGATTTCAACCACTAACACAAATTTCTTCATTAAACGTCTGTTAAGATGTGCAATCGACTACAGGTAATGGACAACAACAATGAGGTAATAAACGACAACAATAAGGTAAGTAAAGTTTTTAAATATCTTAAGTTAAAAGTTAAATTGAAGAGGGTTTTAAGTAAAATATGGTTTTAATAAACAATGTCTGGATAATAATGTCATCCCAAAGTACGCTCAAGTTAAAATTAAAAATAAGAACAGTGTAGCCAAAAAAGTAAAAGAACAAAGCGAGAAGTTGTGGATAAAACTGGAAATAAGGTCACTCCTACGGCTTAATCAAAAGATATAATAGGGAATTATATGACAGACACATAGAATTATTAAGAATATACTCGTATGCAGAGTTAGAAGAAATATTATATAATTTTGGTTTGGGGTACATAGAAAATAAATTGGAAAATAAAAATAAAAAAATGGTAGATAAGTTAAATAAATTAATAAGAAAGAACGAAGTAAAAAAGGAACACCTCTTTAAGAATAACTATGAAAAAAGAGTAATAAACCTTACAGAGGTAAATTTCAATACGGAAGAAAAAGAAATGTTAGCGAAAGGCTTAAAATACGCACCACCACCAGAATTAAATCAAGAAAAAACGATTATTGAATGCGAAAGCATAATACAAAAACTAGGAAATGAAAATGATAAAAAAAGAATAAGGTGGGAAGTAGGGAATGTAGTAGATAAAATATTTAAGAAAAGTTTGTATAATTCAAAGAGTGAACAAAAAATCAAAGCAACTGTAACTAAACTAAAGCATAAAATAAAGAAGAATGATATTATAGTTACGAAGGCGGATAAAGGAAATACAATGGTACTAATGAGAAAGGAAGAATACATAAAGAAAACGGAAGAATTTATAAGGGAAGGACCATACGAGGAAATAAAGTATGATTATACAAGTAAGTACCAGTCAAGGATAAAACAAATGATGAAACAGATAACATTTATAGAAGAAAAAAAGAAAAAGTATTTATTGGAAAGTAATCCAACAGCACCAACTTTTAAAAGTCAGGTTAAGATACATAAAGAAGGAAAACCAATTAGACCGATTGTTTCTTTTATTAATGCACCTATTTATAAATTATCAAAGGAAGTTAGCAGAGTACTGAAAGAGAAATATGAATTTGGGACAAAATAGAACATAGAGAATAATATAAAATTGATAGAAAAATTAGAAAATATTAGCATTAATGTAAATACAAAATTGATATCACTGGATGTTAAGGACATGATTACTAATATCACAGTAAATAAAGTTATTAAGTTAATAAACGATAATAATATGGGAGAATACAGGTATAAAAAGCAGTTGATGAAAGTAATTAAAGAATGTGTAAATCAGAACTATTTTAGGTTTAATAACAAGTTTTATATACAGAAAAAAGGTTTACCTATGGGGTCTTCATTGTCCCCTATTCTTGCTGAAATATACATGAATGATTTTGAAAAGCAATTAATAACTTCCAGTAAGTATAAAGACAATATAAAATTATGGTCTAGATACGTTGATGATGTATTAGTAGTTTGGGAAGGAAGCATAGAAGAAGTGCATGAGTTTATAAAGGAGGTAAATAAAAAGGATAAAAACTTACAATTTAAGGAAGAGATAGGAGGTAAGCAAATAAATTACTTAGATTTAAACATAGAAATTAAAGATAATGAGAAACTACAGTTTGGGATATTTAGGAAAGCGTCGTATTCTGATATAATTATACCAAGACAGTTGTACCACCCATACAGATATAAAATGGCGGCAATCAATTCCTTTTGTTACAGAGCTCAGAAGTGTTTAAAAGAGACCGAATCAAAAGATAGGGAGTTAAAAACGATAAAGGGAATTGTAAGGAATAATAATTATAGCACCAACATAGTGGATAAAGTTATGAAAAGGGTCAACATACAAAAAGCTAAAATAGAACCAGAACAAAAGAATTATGCAGGGTCATTGACATATAGAAAAATTATAAAATGTTTTAATAAATATGGAGTAGATATAGCTATTAAAAAATGTGAAACGGTATTTGATAAGATAAGGAATAAGAATATAGAAAAAATTCCAGTATTACAGAAAAGCGGAATTTATAAATTAAAATGTAAAGACTGCAACAAAGTGTACATAGGGGAGACAGGACGAAAATTCGCATGCAGGTTGTCTGACCACAAACGTGGAGAAGGTAATAGAACAATCAATTCGTTATATGCAAGACATTTCATAGAAGACGACCACAAGTTTGTTAATCCTTTGGAAGAATACGAAATTGTAAAAGTAGTAAATAACACAGTTGAAAGGAAGCTTAGAGAGGAGTTAGAAATATTGAAAGAAAGAGAAAAAGGGTTAGCCAATTTAATTAATATTAAAATTAAATTTGATAATGAAGAAATATTTTATAACATGATTAAGAAGTAAATGAGAGAGGGCAGATAGATAAGATTAAGAATTATATTTCATAGTACTAATTGGTTGTTTTAAAATAAGGGTGTGTGACTGACCCACGTGTGTGGAGAGGAAGAGGGTAGTTTAAAAGGATGCACACACACACAGAAACACAAGGAATTTACTAGAAAAATATGTAACTGTACAGATGGTGAGACAGAGTTTAGGGGGTGGGGAAGGGTCATTAATTTTTAGTTTGTTGTGGGTGAGCAGGGTGGGGGAGAAGGGTGAAGGGTTGGGTATTACATATTTTCTGTCTATTCCTGATCTGATGATGAGCTGTGAAGCTTGAAAGCGCTAATCTGAATAATTTTTATATAGTGGTGTGCAATATTGATCATTCTGATTGTGATTTCAACCACTAACACAAATTTCTTCATTAAACGTCTGTTAAGATGTGCAATCGACTACAGGTAATGGACAACAACAATGAGGTAATAAACGACAACAATAAGGTAAGTAAAGTTTTTAAATATCTTAAGTTAAAAGTTAAATTGAAGAGGGTTTTAAGTAAAATATGGTTTTAATAAACAATGTCTGGATAATAATGTCATCCCAAAGTACGCTCAAGTTAAAATTAAAAATAAGAACAGTGTAGCCAAAAAAGTAAAAGAACAAAGCGAGAAGTTGTGGATAAAACTGGAAATAAGGTCACTCCTACGGCTTAATCAAAAGATATAATAGGGAATTATATGACAGACACATAGAATTATTAAGAATATACTCGTATGCAGAGTTAGAAGAAATATTATATAATTTTGGTTTGGGGTACATAGAAAATAAATTGGAAAATAAAAATAAAAAAATGGTAGATAAGTTAAATAAATTAATAAGAAAGAACGAAGTAAAAAAGGAACACCTCTCTAAGAATAACTATGAAAAAAGAGTAATAAACCTTACAGAGGTAAATTTCAATACGGAAGAAAAAGAAATGTTAGCGAAAGGCTTAAAATACGCACCACCACCAGAATTAAATCAAGAAAAAACGATTATTGAATGCGAAAGCATAATACAAAAACTAGGAAATGAAAATGATAAAAAAAAGAATAAGGTGGGAAGTAGGGAATGTAGTAGATAAAATATTTAAGAAAAGTTTGTATAATTCAAAGAGTGAACAAAAAATCAAAGCAACTGTAACTAAACTAAAGCATAAAATAAAGAAGAATGATATTATAGTTACGAAGGCGGATAAAGGAAATACAATGGTACTAATGAGAAAGGAAGAATACATAAAGAAAACGGAAGAATTTATAAGGGAAGGACCATACGAGGAAATAAAGTATGATTATACAAGTAAGTACCAGTCAAGGATAAAACAAATGATGAAACAGATAACATTTATAGAAGAAAAAAAGAAAAAGTATTTATTGGAAAGTAATCCAACAGCACCAACTTTTAAAAGTCAGGTTAAGATACATAAAGAAGGAAAACCAATTAGACCGATTGTTTCTTTTATTAATGCACCTATTTATAAATTATCAAAGGAAGTTAGTAGAGTACTGAAAGAGAAATATGAATTTGGGACAAAATACAACATAGAGAATAATATAAAATTGATAGAAAAATTAGAAAATATTAGCATTAATGTAAATACAAAATTGATATCACTGGATGTTAAGGACATGTTTACTAATATCACAGTAAATAAAGTTATTAAGTTAATAAACGATAATAATATGGGAGAATACAGGTATAAAAAGCAGTTGATGAAAGTAATTAAAGAATGTGTAAATCAGAACTATTTTAGGTTTAATAACAAGTTTTATATACAGAAAAAAGGTTTACCTATGGGGTCTTCATTATCCCCTATTCTTGCTGAAATATACATGAATGATTTTGAAAAGCAATTAATAACTTCCAGTAAGTATAAAGACAATATAAAATTATGGTCTAGATACGTTGATGATGTATTAGTAGTTTGGGAAGGAAGCATAGAAGAAGTGCATGAGTTTATAAAGGAGGTAAATAAAAAGGATAAAAACTTACAATTTAAGGAAGAGATAGGAGGTAAGCAAATAAATTACATAGATTTAAACATAGAAATGAAAGATAATGAGAAACTACAGTTTGGGATATTTAGGAAAGCGTCGTATTCTGATATAATTATACCAAGAGAGTTGTACCACCCATACAGATATAAAATGGCGGCAATCAATTCCTTTTGTTACAGAGCTCAGAAGTGTTTAAAAGAGACCGAATCAAAAGATAGGGAGTTAAAAACGATAAAGGGAATTGTAAGGAATAATAATTATAGCACCAACATAGTGGATAAAGTTATGAAAAGGGTGAACATACAAAAAGCTAAAATAGAACCAGAACAAAAGAATTATGCAGGGTCATTGACATATAGAAAAATTATAAAATGTTTTAATAAATATGGAGTAGATATAGTGTTCAACGTCTGTCATAAGTGGGGAGACTGTCCCACTACAAATCCAGCAGCGGTGAGGGTGGGGAGTCGGGAGACAGGCAGTGCCGACTCTGTGCGCCAGCAGCAAGCAGTTAAACTATGTAAACTTTTAAACTTGTTAAACTACTATATATATAGGCTAAACTTTTAAACTTGTATACTTTATAACCAAATTGTACTGTGAACAATATAGTGTTCTTACTTAGTGAACAGTTTGCGTGAATCTTATTTCACCTGCCTTTCAAACTACAAACATTGGTGACCCCGACGTAATTTAAAAACATAAACGAAACAGTGTAAAGTGTAGTGAAACAATGGAAAGTGTAAAAACAGTGTAAGAAATACGCCAGTGTGTGGAAGTGTAAACAGTTTAAGGCATTACTGCAATAACGACGACACTCAACAGTTCGTCAACGTTTGACCAGATGAGTTTCACAATATCACATTATCACATATTTATTTAATTAAATATCATCACAATTTCACAAATATAGATTTATTATTTAAAAAAAAAAACACTTGATTTAAACGTTTAAGTTAAGGTCTAGTTTCCACTTAACGCTAACCCTTGCTATAAAAAAAAACCTATTACGCCACAGCTTGTGTGGCGTCATTTTTGTCAAGTGTTGGTCGTAAAAGTTTTTATGTGCGTAGCACGTCACCCTTTTAATGGTTCTAGCCAGCGGTGGCGTAGCTCAGAGAACAAAGACCTCTTTGTCAATGCTAACTAAATGTTACTGATTGCTTAATGACAGTTTTTGTAATGACATTCGTAGTTAATGAACATTCTTTGTATTCTTGTTGATATTTTTATTCTTTGTACGCGATAAACTCTTAATTGTGTTGCAGTTCAACTCAACTCATGTAAAGATATTACACAATCTATTTTTGAACACAATATATTATTAATAGATTATCAGTATCATTAGCAGTTAAGGCAAATTATTAATATTTTACTTGTATCTAAGTTATTAGTTATCAGTAGTATTATTTACGTTCTTATTCTTAGTTCATGTTACCAGTACTTGTATTATTACTTATTTTATTATTAAGTTTATTATTATTGTACTTTGTAATCCCTATACTCGTTTAAGATGGATGCTAATATGAAAACTTTAACACGTAAACGTGGACAGATAAAGGCGCGAGTAACTCGAATAAGAAATTTCGTTTTATCCTTCAGTCTTGAAAGTCATTCATTGTCATCTTTAAAATCTAGACGCGAAAAGCTAGAAGAATGTTGGTCAGATTTCAATGCGGTTCAAGCAGAAATTGATGCACTTCCTAGTGACGATAGTAATTATCAAGATGATGAATACTCCGAATTTGAGAACGATTACTTTGAGATTAGAGACAAGATTGAAGACATTTTATCATCACATGAAAACAGTAATATGTCGATTAACTCACACCCTCCTACACAACAACTGGATGTATCTGATAATATTAAACTTCCCGATATGCCTTTACCTTCGTTCTCCGGAAAATACGAAGACTGGACCGATTTCCACGATGTCTTTGAATCGATGATACACAATTCTACCAAATTACCAAAAATACAAAAATTCTACTACTTACGCTCTTGTCTTTCTGGTGAAGCTTTAAGAACCATTAAAGAATTAAAGGTTACCGCGGACAATTATGACATAGCTTGGACAACTCTTAAACGACGATTCAAGAATAATAGACTCAGTATTAAGGCCCACGTACAGGGTATTTTAAACTTCAAACGTCTTGACAAACCGCTTGCGTTAAAACTGAAACATTTATACGATACTGTTACGAACAATTTAACTGCATTAAATAATTTAGGCGAACCAACAGATCAATGGGGTACACTTCTAGTGTTTTTAATTACAGAAAAATTGGATTCTGAAACAAGAGACCGCTGGGAATCTTACCATGCCAAACATGTTAGTGATGAGTATGAAGAATTAGATGTCGGTAACAAAATTAGTGGTTCACAGATCCCTAATAATAACTCCAAACCATATTCATTCAAGATGTTAATGCAGTTTATTTATGAACAATGCATGATACAAGAAGTCAGAGAAGAAAGCTACTCTACCGATATAAAAGTTCGCCCAAAGGAAAACAAACACAAATTTCAACACCCTTCTCCAGTAAACAAACCTTCATTCCATACAGTTAGCATATCTAAACCTGCTTGCGCTGTTTGTAAAGAAGGCCATACCACGTTCACCTGCAAACAGTTGTTGAGTCTTAACTTATCTCAACGACTCGACAAAATAAAGAAACTGAATCTTTGTATAAACTGTTTAAGAGTAGGACACAAAACCATACAATGCAAAAGTCCGCATAATTGCAAACATTGCGAAGGACGTCATCATACTGTACTTCATAATGACGGACAAAAGGAAAAGGTTAACCCTTCAAATCAAAACCATACCATTTCTGCATGTTCAAGCATCAGCGGTGAAGTACTTCTTGCCACTGCTATTATTCTTATTTTTGATAATCAAGGTGACGCCTATCCTTGCCGTGCATTGTTAGACAGCGGCAGTCAGTCTAATATTATAAGTCAATCACTTATATCTTCTTTAGGCCTGAAAACCTCCAAAACAAATGTGTCAGTCAACTGTATTGGAAATACAGGTGTTTCGACCAATTCATTTGTACGCACTAAAGTCAAGTCAAGATTCAGTAATTATGAAGAAGAAATTGACTTTCTGGTTCTAGGAAAAATCACTAATGATCTACCAACCTCTTCAAATCTCCCGACTTTAAGTATCCCTGGCGGAGTGAATCTCGCTGATGATCACTTTTACAAATCGAGAGGAATTGACGTTTTACTTGGCGCAAGTGTCTTTTATAACACTTTACGAAAAGGCCACATTAAACTCGGAGATAACCTACCTGTTATACAGAATACAGCCTTTGGTTGGATTGTTAGTGGCAAGCTAGCATCTGATGAGTCTACAAATAAACTTTATTCAACTCTGAACACGGTGTGTTTTACCTCTGTATCAGCAAATCTAGAAAATCTTATCTCATCCTTTTGGAAGATAGAAGAAATTCCAAATAAGAAGAAACAATCCTATGAAGAGGAAGCATGTGAAAATCATTATGAGGCGAACATAAAACGTCAGCCAGATGGCAGATATGTTGTTAAGCTTCCGTTTTCGACTGATCCAACATCTTCTCTCGGTGAGTCAAAGGATCAAGCTTTCAGGCGTTTTCTAGCCTTGGAACGTAAACTCAACAGAAATCCTGAACTCAAGGAAAATTATACTTTATTTCTAAATGAGTACCTAGAGAACGAGGAAATGGAGAAGATATCTGAGAAATCCGAACCTGACAAAGTATACTATTTGCCTCATCATCCTGTCCTGAAAGAGTCAAGCTCTACAACCAAACTACGTGTGGTTTTCGACGCCTCATCGAAGACATCTACAAATAAATCACTCAACGATGTTCTCATGGTTGGTCCTACAATACAACGCGATTTAATCTCAATATTGTTGTCATTCCGTACTCATATGTATGTTTTCACTGCAGATATCAAACAAATGTACCGTAAGGTGTTACTAGATGAAACTCAACGAGACTATCAACGAATTCTTTGGCGTGATAACACAACTGATCCAATTTCTACATATCGACTCAAGACAGTCACTTACGGTATCGCGTCAGCTCCATTTCTCGCAATAAGAACTCTATTTCAGCTTGCTGAAGACGAAAAGCACATTTTCCCTGTAGCTTCAGAGACTTTACAACATGATTTCTATGTAGACGATGTATTGACAGGAACTGATTCGCTTGATCAAATTATTGAAGTGCAAAGACAACTGATAAATCTCTTAGAAAGAGGAGGTTTTGAACTACGAAAATGGTGTGCGAATCACCCTATGATCTTAAACAATATCCCAAGTGAAAATATTGAAGCAGGATTCCTCATTGAAGAATCTGAAAACAAGTCAACCAAGGCCCTAGGTATTTTATGGCAGCCTTCAAATGACACATTTCAGTTTCATGTTAGTCTTTCTGAAGCACCTAAGCGTGTAACTAAACGAGTAATACTTTCTGACATTTCCAAAATTTTTGATCCTATTGGCCTTATCTCACCAGTAGTCATCACAGCAAAATTATTTATGCAAGAAATATGGTCTATAAAGGACTTTGGATGGGATGAACCAGTTCCCGCCAACATACTGAAGAAGTGGAACGTTTACAGAAATTCATTGCAAGATCTAAACCAACTAGCCGTGGAGAGAAGAGTATTAAGTGGCACTTCCAATCAAGAATATGAGATACATGGGTTTGCTGATGCATCTGAGAGGGCGTACGGATCATGTTTGTATATAAGGACCATCCAAGAAAATAGTGATATTAGAGTTAAACTATTATGTTCCAAGTCTCGTGTTGCACCACTTAAGCAACTAACTTTGCCCAGATTAGAATTATGTGCAGCACTTCTGTTGTCTCAGCTATTAAACAAAACTTTGAGTTCCTTGGAAAGGATACAAATTAGGAGCATCACTCTGTGGACTGACTCAACCATAGTGTTGCATTGGTTAAACTCATCTCCAAAAACTTGGCAGACCTTTGTAGCGAACAGAGTTTCACAGATTCAGGAACTAACAAACAACTGTACTTGGAAGCACGTTAGATCTCAAGACAACCCAGCTGATTTAATATCTAGAAGTACGTCTCCTCAAACGCTCATAAAAAATAAGCTATGGTGGCACGGACCTCAGTGGCTGACAAGCACAGAGTGCAATTGGCCCAAGACAATTCTAACTACTCCTGTTGATTCAGAATTTGAAGAAAGAAAAAAGAAAATTAACATACATTGTACTAATTCTTCATCATTTGAATTGATTGAGAAATTTTCATCTTGGACGAAACTTCTAAGAATTACTGCTTTATGCCGACGTTTTATTAAGAACTGTAAAAATCCTTCAAACCGAACCATAGGACATCTCACACCGGAGGACTTGCATAATGCAGAATTAGTATGGATAAAATCAGCTCAACGTACATTCTCTGACGACATAGATAGACTTCAGAAAAGGAAGACCGTAAGCAATAACATAAAATCACTTGCACCATATGTGGATGAGATAGGCATTCTTCGTGTTGGTGGTAGACTAAAACATGCTTCAATATCTTCAGATTGCAAAAACCCAATTCTGCTTCCACCTGATCATCAAATTACAAAATTGATATTTCATGAAACTCATACTACCACACTTCATACGGGTCCTCAAGCACTTCTTGCAGCAGTAAGGACAAAATATTGGCCTATTAATGGGAAGGTGTTAGCTCGATCCATCGTAAGGAAATGCTTTAAATGTAGTAGGTCAATGCCAAGAGCAGCTAAATATTTAATGGGCGACCTACCTGCTTGCCGAGTTCAACCTTCTCGTCCTTTTGAAAATTGTGGTGTCGATTTCTGCGGCCCTTTCTACTACCGGAGAGTTTTACAACGAAAATCTCATCCTGTAAAGGCATATGTAGGGCTCTTCGTTTGCATGTCTACCAAAGCTATTCATCTCGAATTGGTACCAGATTTAACAACGAAAAAATTCCTAGAAGCTCTTGACAGAATGATGGCACGACGCGGGAAGATCAAAAACATCTACTCAGATAATGGCACTAACTTTGTCGGAGCGAAGAATGAACTCATCGAACTTCGTCAGCTATTTAAGACTGAAAACCATCAATATCAACTCCAGTCATTTTGTGCGTCTGCATCTATAAACTGGCATTTCATTCCACCTCACTCACCACACTTCGGTGGCTTGTGGGAAGCGGGAGTTAAATCAGTTAAAGGTCATCTTAAACGAGTACTGGGAACACGTATTCTGTCTTATGACGAATTAGAAACATTACTCATTAAGATTGAAGCTTGCGTAAATTCTCGACCTTTGACACCTTTATCCACTGATCCTAATGACTTATACCCTTTAACGCCCGCTCATTTTCTTATAGGTGAAACCTTATCATCTTTCCCTGTACCTGACTTGACGCATTTAAAAATGAATAGATTAGATTACTGGCAACACGTTCAACAAATGTATCAGAATTTTTGGAAACGCTGGTCAAACGAATACTTAGTTACATTACAACAGAGAAATAAATGGACCAAGGACTTTCCCCCTCCCCAACCAGGCTCTCTAGTGGTCATTCGAGAAGATTTTAGACCACAACTACACTGGGAAATTGGCCGTGTCGTTGAACTTCACATTGGGTCGGACGGAAAAGCTCGTGTTGCTACGATCCGAACTTCTCGAGGTTTGCCTAAACGAGCTCTCGTCAAGCTTTGTCCTCTTCCAGATGATTGAAGTCTGCGCCTTCAACGGGGGCGGCATGTTCAACGTCTGTCATAAGTGGGGAGACTGTCCCACTACAAATCCAGCAGCGGTGAGGGTGGGGAGTCGGGAGACAGGCAGTGCCGACTCTGTGCGCCAGCAGCAAGCAGTTAAACTATGTAAACTTTTAAACTTGTTAAACTACTGTATATATAGGCTAAACTTTTAAACTTGTATACTTTATAACCAAATTGTACTGTGAACAATATAGTGTTCTTACTTAGTGAACAGTTTGCGTGAATCTTATTTCACCTGCCTTTCAAACTACAAACATATAGCTATTAAAAAAATGTGAAACGGTATTTGATAAGATAAGGAATAAGAATATAGAAAAAATTCCAGTATTACAGAAAAGCGGAATTTATAAATTAAAATGTAAAGACTGCAACAAAGTGTACCTAGGGGAGACAGGACGAAAATTCGCATGCAGGTTGTCTGACCACAAACGTGGAGAAGGTAATAGAACAACCAATTCGTTATATGCAAGACATTTCATAGAAGACGACCACAAGTTTGTTAATCCTTTGGAAGAATACGAAATTGTAAAAGTAGTAAATAACACAGTTGAAAGGAAGCTTAGAGAGGAGTTAGAAATATTGAAAGAAAGAGAAAAAGGGTTAGCCAATTTAATTAATATTAAAATTAAATTTGATAATGAAGAAATATTTTATAACATGATTGAGAAGTAAATGAGAGAGGGCAGATAGATAAGATTAAGAATTATATTTCATAGTACTAATTGGTTGTTTTAAAATAAGGGTGTGTGACTGACCCACGTGTGTGGAGAGGAAGAGGGTAGTTTAAAAGGATGCACACACACACAGAAACACAAGGAATTTACTAGAAAAATATGTAACTGTACAGATGGTGAGACAGAGTTTAGGGGGTGGGGAAGGGTCATTAATTTTTAGTTTGTTGTGGGTGAGCAGGGTGGGGGAGAAGGGTGAAGGGTTGGGTATTACATATTTTCTGTCTATTCCTGATCTGATGATGAGCTGTGAAGCTTGAAAGCGCTAATCTGAATTATTTTTATATAGTGGTGTGCAATATTGATCATTCTGATTGTGATTTCAACCACTAACACAAATTTCTTCATTAAACGTCTGTTAAGCTGTGCAATCGACTACAGGTAATGGACAACAACAATAAGGTAAGTAAAGTTTTTAAATATCTTAAGTTAAAAGTTTAATTGAAGAGGGTTTTAAGTAAAATATGGTTTAATAAACAATGTCTGGATAATAATGTCATCCCAAAGTACGCTCAAGTTAAAATTAAAAATAAGAACAGTGTAGCTAAAAAAGTAAAAGAACAAAGCGAGAAGTTGTGGATAAAACTGGAAATAAGGTCACTCTACGGCTTAATCAATAGATATAATAGGGAATTATATGACAGACACATAGAATTATTAAGAATATACTCGTATGCAGAGTTAGAAGAAATATTATATAATTTTAGTTTGGGGTACATAGAAAATAAATTGGAAAATAAAAATAAAAAAATGGTAGATAAGTTAAATAAATTAATAAGAAAGAACAAAGTAAAAAAGGAACACCTCTCTAAGAATAACTATGAAAAAAGAGTAATAAACCTTACAGAGGTAAATTTCAATACGGAAGAAAAAGAAATGTTAGCGAAAGGCTTAAAATACGCACCACCACCAGAATTAAATCAAGAAAAAACGATTATTGAAAGCGAAAGCATAATACAAAAACTAGGAAATGAAAATGATAAAAAAAGAATAAGGTGGGAAGTAGGGAATGTAGTAGATAAAATATTTAAGAAAAGTTTGTATAATTCAAAGAGTGAACAAAAAATCAAAGCAACTGTAACGAAACTAAAGCATAAAATAAAGAAGAATGATATTATAGTTACGAAGGCGGATAAAGGAAATACAATGGTACTAATGAGAAAGGAAGAATACATAAAGAAAACGGAAGAATTTATAAGGGAAGGACCATACGAGGAAATAAAGTATGATTATACAAGTAAGTACCAGTCAAGGATAAAACAAATGATGAAACAGATAACATTTATAGAAGAAAAAAAGAAAAAGTATTTATTGGAAAGTAATCCAACAGCACCAACTTTTAAAAGTCAGGTTAAGATACATAAAGAAGGAAAACCAATTAGACCGATTGTTTCTTTTATTAATGCACCTATTTATAAATTATCAAAGGAAGTTAGTAGAGTACTGAAAGAGAAATATGAATTTGGGACAAAATACAACATAGAGAATAATATAAAATTGATAGAAAAATTAGAAAATATTAGCATTAATGTAAATACAAAATTGATATCACTGGATGTTAAGGACATGTTTACTAATATCACAGTAAATAAAGTTATTAAGTTAATAAACGATAATAATATGGGAGAATACAGGTATAAAAAGCAGTTGATGAAAGTAATTAAAGAATGTGTAAATCAGAACTATTTTAGGTTTAATAACAAGTTTTATATACAGAAAAAAGGTTTACCTATGGGGTCTTCATTGTCCCCTATTCTTGCTGAAATATACATGAATGATTTTGAAAAGCAATTAATAACTTCCAGTAAGTATAAAGACAATATAAAATTATGGTCTAGATACGTTGATGATGTATTAGTAGTTTGGGAAGGAAGCATAGAAGAAGTGAATGAGTTTATAAAGGAGGTAAATAAAAAGGATAAAAACTTACAATTTAAGGAAGAGATAGGAGGTAAGCAAATAAATTACTTAGATTTAAACATAGAAATTAAAGATAATGAGAAACTACAGTTTAGGATATTTAGGAAAGCGTCGTATACTGATATAATTATACCAAGAGAGTTGTACCACCCATACAGATATAAAATGGCGGCAATCAATTCCTTTTGTTACAGAGCTCAGAAGTGTTTAAAAGAGACCGAATCAAAAGATAGGGAGTTAAAAACGATAAAGGGAATTGTAAGGAATAATAATTATAGCACCAACATAGTGGATAAAGTTATGAAAAGGGTCAACATACAAAAAGCTAAAATAGAACCAGAACAAAAGAATTATGCAGGGTCATTGACATATAGAAAAATTATAAAATGTTTTAATAAATATGGAGTAGATATAGCTATTAAAAAATGTGAAACGGTATTTGATAAGATAAGGAATAAGAATATATAAAAAATTCCAGTATTACAGAAAAGCAGAATTTATAAATTAAAATGTAAAGACTGCAACAAAGTGTACCTAGGGGAGACAGGAAGAAAATTCGCATGCAGGTTGTCTGACCACAAACGTGGAGAAGGTAATAGAACAACCAATTCGTTATATGCAAGACATTTCATAGAAGACGACCACAAGTTTGTTAATCCTTTGGAAGAATACGAAATTGTAAAAGTAGTAAATAACACAGTTGAAAGGAAGCTTAGAGTGGAGTTAGAAATATTGAAAGAAAGAGAAAAAGGGTTAGCCAATTTAATTAATATTAAAATTAAATTTGATAATGAAGAAATATTTTATAACATGATTAAGAAGTAAATGAGAGAGGGCAGATAGATAAGATTAAGAATTATATTTCATAGTACTAATTGGTTGTTTTAAAATAAGGGTGTGTGACTGACCCACGTGTGTGGCGAGGAAGAGGGTAGTTTAAAAGGATGCACACACACACACACACATACACACACACACACACAGAAACACAAGGAATTTACTAGAAAAATATGTAACTGTACAGATGGTGAGACAGAGTTTAGGGGGTGGGGAAGGGTCATTAATTTTTAGTTTGCTGTGGGTGAGCAGGGTGGGGGAGAAGGGTGAAGGGTTGGGTATTACATATTTTCTGTCTATTCCTGATCTGATGATGAGCTGTGAAGCTTGAAAGCGCTAATCGGAATAATTTTTATATAGTGGTGTGCAATATTGATCATTCTGATTGTGATTTCAACCACTAACACAAATTTCTTCATTAAACGTCTGTTAAGATGTGCAATCGACTACAGGTAATGGACAACAACAATGATGTAATAAACGACAACAATAAGGTAAGTAAAGTTTTTAAATATCTTAAGTTAAAAGTTAAATTGAAGAGGGTTTTAAGTAAAATATGGTTTTAATAAACAATGTCTGGATAATAATGTCATCCCAATGTACGCTCAAGTTAAAATTAAAAATAAGAACAGTGTAGCCAAAAAAGTAAAAGAACAAAGCGAGAAGTTGTGGATAAAACTGGAAATAAGGTCACTCTACGGCTTAATCAATAGATATAATAGGGAATTATATGACAGACACATAGAATTATTAAGAATATACTCGTATGCAGAGTTAGAAGAAATATTATATAATTTTGGTTTGGGGTACATAGAAAAGAAATTGGAAAATAAAAATAAAAAAATGGTAGATAAGTTAAATAAATTAATAAGGAAGAACGAAGTAAAAAAGGAACACCTCTCTAAGAATAACTATGAAAAAAGAGTAATAAACATTACAGAGGTAAATTTCAATACGGAAGAAAAAGAAATGTTAGCGAAAGGCTTAAAATACGCACCACCACCAGAATTAAATCAAGAAAAAACGATTATTGAATGCGAAAGCATAATACAAAAACTAGGAAATGAAAATGATAAAAAAGAATAAGGTGGGAAGTAGGGAATGTAGTAGATAATATATTTAAGAAAAGTTTGTATAATTCAAAGAGTGAACAAAAAATCAAAGCAACTGTAACTAAACTAAAGAATAAAATAAAGAAGAATGATATTATAGTTACGAAGGCGGATAAAGGAAATACAATGGTACTAATGAGAAAGGAAGAATACATAAAGAAAACGGAAGAATTTATAAGGGAAGGACCATACGAGGAAATAAAGTATGATTATACAAGTAAGTACCAGTCAAGGATAAAACAAATGATGAAACAGATAACATTTATAGAAGAAAAAAAGAAAAAGTATTTATTGGAAAGTAATCCAACAGCACCAACTTTTAAAAGTCAGGTTAAGATACATAAAGAAGGAAAACCAATTAGACCGATTGTTTCTTTTATTAATGCACCTATTTATAAATTATCAAAGGAAGTTAGCAGAGTACTGAAAGAGAAATATGAATTTGGGACAAAATACAACATAGAGAATAATATAAAATTGATAGAAAAATTAGAAAATATTAGCATTAATGTAAATACAAAATTGATATCACTGGATGTTAAGGACATGTTTACTAATATCACAGTAAATAAAGTTATTAAGTTAATAAACGATAATAATATGGGAGAATAAAGGTACAAAAAGCAGTTGATGAAAGTAATTAAAGAATGTGTAAATCAGAACTATTTTAGGTTTAATAACAAGTTTTATATACAGAAAAAAGGTTTACCTATGGGGTCTTCATTATCCCCTATTCTTGCTGAAATATACATGAATGATTTTGAAAAGCAATTAATAACTTCCAGTAAGTATAAAGACAATATAAAATTATGGTCTAGATACGTTGATGATGTATTAGTAGTTTGGGAAGGAAGCATAGAAGAAGTGAATGAGTTTATAAAGGAGGTAAATAAAAAGGATAAAAACTTACAATTTAAGGAAGAGATAGGAGGTAAGCAAATAAATTACTTAGATTTAAACATAGGAATTAAAGATAATGAGAAACTACAGTTTGGGATATTTAGGAAAGCGTCGTATTCTGATATAATTATACCAAGAGAGTTGTACCACCCATACAGATATAAAATGGCGGCAATCAATTCCTTTTGTTACAGAGCTCAGAAGTGTTTAAAAGAGACCGAATCAAAAGATAGGGAGTTAAAAACGATAAAGGGAATTGTAAGGAATAATAATTATAGCACCAACATAGTGGATAAAGTTATGAAAAGGGTCAACATACAAAAAGCTAAAATAGAACCAGAACAAAAGAATTATGCAGGGTCATTGACATATAGAAAAATTATAAAATGTTTTAATAAATATGGAGTAGATATAGCTATTAAAAAATGTGAAACGGTATTTGATAAGATAAGGAATAAGAATATAGAAAAAATTCCAGTATTACAGAAAAGCGGAATTTATAAATTAAAATGTAAAGACTGCAACAAAGTGTACCTAGGGGAGACAGGATGAAAATTCGCATGCAGGTTGTCTGACCACAAACGTGGAGAAGGTAATAGAACAACCAATTCGTTATATGCAAGACATTTCATAGAAGACGACCACAAGTTTGTTAATCCTTTGGAAGAATACGAAATTGTAAAAGTAGTAAATAACACAGTTGAAAGGAAGCTTAGAGAGGAGTTAGAAATATTGAAAGAAAGAGAAAAAGGGTTAGCCAATTTAATTAATATTAAAATTAAATTTGATAATGAAGAAATATTTTATAACATGATTAAGAAGTAAATGAGAGAGGGCAGATAGATAAGATTAAGAATTATATTTCATAGTACTAATTGGTTGTTTTAAAATAAGGGTGTGTGACTGACCCACGTGTGTGGCGAGGAAGAGGGTAGTTTAAAAGGATGCACACACACACACACACACACACACACACAGAAACACAAGGAATTTACTAGAAAAATATGTAACTGTACAGATGGTGAGACAGAGTTTAGGGGGTGGGGAAGGGTCATTAATTTTTAGTTTGTTGTGGGTGAGCAGGGTGGGGGAGAAGGGTGAAGGGTTGGGTATTACATATTTTCTGTCTATTCCTGACTTGATGATGAGCTGTGAAGCTTGAAAGCGCTAATCGGAATAATTTTTATATAGTGGTGTGCAATAGTGATCATTCTGATTGTGGTTTCAACCACTAACACAAATTTCTTCATTAAACGTCTGTTAAGATGTGCAATCGACTACAGGTAATGGACAACAACAATGAGGTAATAAACGACAACAATAAGGTAAGTAAAGTTTTTAAATATCTTAAGTTAAAAGTTAAATTGAAGAGGGTTTTAAGTAAAATATGGTTTTAATAAACAATGTCTGGATAATAATGTCATCCCAAAGTACGCTCAAGTTAAAATTAAAAATAAGAACAGTGTAGCCAAAAAAGTAAAAGAACAAAGCGAGAAGATGTGGATAAAACTGGAAATAAGGTCACTCTACGGCTTAATCAATAGATATAATAGGGAATTATATGACAGACACATAGAATTATTAAGAATATACTCGTATGCAGAGTTAGAAGAAATATTATATAATTTTGGTTTGGGGTACATATAAAAGAAATTGGAAAATAAAAATAAAAAAATGGTAGATAAGTTAAATAAATTAATAAGAAAGAACGAAGTAAAAAAGGAACACCTCTCTAAGAATAACTATGAAAAAAGAGTAATATACATTACAGAGGTAAATTTCAATACGGAAGAAAAAGAAATGTTAGCGAAAAGCTTAAAATACGCACCACCACCAGAATTAAATCAAGAAAAAACGATTATTGAATGCGAAAGCATAATACAAAAACTAGGAAATGAAAATGATAAAAAAGAATAAGGTGGGAAGTAGGGAATGTAGTAGATAAAATATTTAAGAAAAGTTTGTATAATTCAAAGAGTGAACAAAAAATCAAAGCAACTGTAACTAAACTAAAGCATAAAATAAAGAAGAATGATATTATAGTTACGAAGGCGGATAAAGGAAATACAATGGTACTAATGAGAAAGGAAGAATACATAAAGAAAACGGAAGAATTTATAAGGGAAGGACCATACGAGGAAATAAAGTATGATTATACAAGTAAGTACCAGTCAAGGATAAAACAAATGATGAAACAGATAACATTTATAGAAGAAAAAAAGAAAAAGTATTTATTGGAAAGTAATCCAACAGCACCAACTTTTAAAAGTCAGGTTAAGATACATAAAGAAGGAAAACCAATTAGACCGATTGTTTCTTTTATTAATGCACCTATTTATAAATTATCAAAGGAAGTTAGCAGAGTACTGAAAGAGAAATATGAATTTGGGACAAAATACAACATAGAGAATAATATAAAATTGATAGAAAAATTAGAAAATATTAGCATTAATGTAAATACAAAATTGATATCACTGGATGTTAAGGACATGTTTACTAATATCACAGTAAATAAAGTTATTAAGTTAATAAACGATAATAATATGGGAGAATACAGGTATAAAAAGCAGTTGATGAAAGTAATTAAAGAATGTGTAAATCAGAACTATTTTAGGTTTAATAACAAGTTTTATATACAGAAAAAAGGTTTACCTATGGGGTCTTCATTATCCCCTATTCTTGCTGAAATATACATGAATGATTTTGAAAAGCAATTAATAACTTCCAGTAAGTATAAAGACAATATAAAATTATGGTCTAGATACGTTGATGATGTATTAGTAGTTTGGGAAGGAAGCATAGAAGAAGTGCATGAGTTTATAAAGGAGGTAAATAAAAAGGATAAAAACTTACAATTTAAGGAAGAGATAGGAGGTAAGCAAATAAATTACTTAGATTTAAACATAGAAATTAAAGATAATGAGAAACTACAGTTTGGGATATTTAGGAAAGCGTCGTATACTGATATAATTATACCAAGAGAGTTGTACCACCCATACAGATATAAAATGGTGGCAATCAATTCCTTTTGTTACAGACCTCAGAAGTGTTTAAAAGAGACCGAATCAAAAGATAGGGAGTTAAAAACGATAAAGGGAATTGTAAGGAATAATACTTATAGCACCAACATAGTGGATAAAGTTATGAAAAGGGTCAACATACAAAAAGCTAAAATAGAACCAGAACAAAAGAATTATGCAGGGTCATTGACATATAGAAAAATTATAAAATGTTTTAATAAATATGGAGTAGATATAGCTATTAAAAAATGTGAAACGGTATTTGATAAGATAAGGAATAAGAATATAGAAAAAATTCCAGTATTACAGAAAAGCGGAATTTATAAATTAAAATGTAAAGACTGCAACAAAGTGTACCTAGGGGAGACAGGACGAAAATTCGCATGCAGGTTGTCTGACCACAAACGTGGAGAAGGTAATAGAACAACCAATTCGTTATATGCAAGAAATTTCATAGAATACGACCACAAGTTTGTTAATCCTTTGGAAGAATACGAAATTGTAAAAGTAGTAAATAACACAGTTGAAAGGAAGCTTAGAGAGGAGATAGAAATATTGAAAGAAAGAGAAAAAGGGTTAGCCAATTTAATTAATATTAAAATTAAATTTGATAATGAAGAAATATTTTATAACATGATTGAGAAGTAAATGAGAGAGGGCAGATAGATAAGATTAAGAATTATATTTCATAGTACTAATTGGTTGTTTTAAAATAAGGGTGTGTGACTGACCCACGTGTGTGGAGAGGAAGAGGGTAGTTTAAAAGGATGCACACATACACACACACACACACACACACAGAAACACAAGGAATTTACTAGAAAAATATGTAACTGTACAGATGGTGAGACAGAGTTTAGGGGGTGGGGAAGGGTCATTAATTTTTAGTTTGTTGTGGGTGAGCAGGGTGGGGGAGAAGGGTGAAGGGTTGGGTATTACATATTTTCTGTCTATTCCTGACCTGATGATGAGCTGTGTAGCTTGAAAGCGCTAATCGGAATAATTTTTATATAGTGGTGTGCATTAGTGATCATTCTGATTGTGGTTTCAACCACTAACACAAATTTCTTCATTAAACGTCTGTTAAGATGTGCAATCGACTACAGGTAATGGACAACAACAATGAGGTAATAAACGACAACAATAAGGTAAGTAAAGTTTTTAAATATCTTAAGTTAAAAGTTAAATTGAAGAGGGTTTTAAGTAAAATATGGTTTTAATAAACAATGTCTGGATAATAATGTCATCCCAAAGTACGCTCAAGTTAAAATTAAAAATAAGAACAGTGTAGCCAAAAAAGTAAAAGAACAAAGTGAGAAGGTGTGGATAAAACTGGAAATAAGGTCACTCTACGGCTTAATCAATAGATATAATAGGGAATTATATGACAGACACATAGAATTATTAAGAATATACTCGTATGCAGAGTTAGAAGAAATATTATATAATTTTGGTTTGGGGTACATATAAAAGAAATTGGAAAATAAAAATAAAAAAATGGTAGATAAGTTAAATAAATTAATAAGAAAGAACGAAGTAAAAAAGGAACACCTCTCTAAGAATAACTATGAAAAAAGAGTAATATACATTACAGAGGTAAATTTCAATACGGAAGAAAAAGAAATGTTAGCGAAAGGCTTAAAATACGCACCACAACCAGAATTAAATCAAGAAAAAACGATTATTGAATGCGAAAGCATAATACAAAAACTAGGAAATGAAAATGATAAAAAAGAATAAGGTGGGAAGTAGGGAATGTAGTAGATAAAATATTTAAGAAAAGTTTGTATAATTCAAAGAGTGAACAAAAAATCAAAGCAACTGTAACTAAACTAAAGCATAAAATAAAGAAGAATGATATTATAGTTACGAAGGCGGATAAAGGAAATACAATGGTACTAATGAGAAAGGAAGAATACATAAAGAAAACGGAAGAATTTATAAGGGAAGGACCATACGAGGAAATAAAGTATGATTATACAAGTAAGTACCAGTCAAGGATAAAACAAATGATGAAACAGATAACATTTATAGATGAAAAAAAGAAAAAGTATTTATTGGAAAGTAATCCAACAGCACCAACTTTTAAAAGTCAGGTTAAGATACATAAAGAAGGAAAACCAATTAGACCGACTGTTTCTTTTATTAATGCACCTATTTATAAATTATCAAAGGAAGTTAGCAGAGTACTGAAAGAGAAATATGAATTTGGGACAAAATACAACATAGAGAATAATATAAAATTGATAGAAAAATTAGAAAATATTAGCATTAATGTAAATACAAAATTGATATCACTGGATGTTAAGGACATGTTTACTAATATCACAGTAAATAAAGTTATTAAGTTAATAAACGATAATAATATGGGAGAATACAGGTATAAAAAGCAGTTGATGAAAGTAATTAAAGAATGTGTAAATCAGAACTATTTTAGGTTTAATAACAAGTTTTATATACAGAAAAAAGGTTTACCTATGGGGTCTTCATTATCCCCTATTCTTGCTGAAATATACATGAATGATTTTGAAAAGCAATTAATAACTTCCAGTAAGTATAAAGACAATATAAAATTATGGTCTAGATACGTTGATGATGTATTAGTAGTTTGGGAAGGAAGCATAGAAGAAGTGCATGAGTTTATAAAGGAGGTAAATAAAAAAGATAAAAACTTACAATTTAAGGAAGAGATAGGAGGTAAGCAAATAAATTACTTAGATTTAAACATAGAAATTAAAGATAATGAGAAACTACAGTTTGGGATATTTAGGAAAGCGTCGTATACTGATATAATTATACCAAGAGAGTTGTACCACCCATACAGATATAAAATGGCGGCAATCAATTCCTTTTGTTACAGAGCTCAGAAGTGTTTAAAAGACACCGAATCAAAAGATAGGGAGTTAAAAACGATAAAGGGAATTGTAAGGAATAATAATTATAGCACCAACATAGTGGATAAAGTTATGAAAAGGGTCAACATACAAAAAGCTAAAATAGAACCAGAACAAAAGAATTATGCAGGGTCATTGACATATAGAAAAATTATAAAATGTTTTAATAAATATGGAGTAGATATAGCTATTAAAAAATGTGAAACGGTATTTGATAAGATAAGGAATAAGAATATAGAAAAAATTCCAGTATTACAGAAAAGCGGAATTTATAAATTAAAATGTAAAGACTGCAACAAAGTGTACCTAGGGGAGACAGGACGAAAATTCGCATGCAGGTTGTCTGACCACAAACGTGGAGAAGGTAATAGAACAACCAATTCGTTATATGCAAGACATTTCATAGAAGACGACCACAAGTTTGTTAATCCTTTGGAAGAATACGAAATTGTAAAAGTAGTAAATAACACAGTTGAAAGGAACCTTAGAGAGGAGATAGAAATATTGAAAGAAAGAGAAAAAGGGTTAGCCAATTTAATTAATATTAAAATTAAATTTGATAATGAAGAAATATTTTATAACATGATTGAGAAGTAAATGAGAGAGGGCAGATAGATAAGATTAAGAATTATATTTCATAGTACTAATTGGTTGTTTTAAAATAAGGGTGTGTGACTGACCCACGTGTGTGGTGAGGAAGAGGGTAGTTTAAAAGGATGCACACACACACACACACACACACACACACACACACACACACACACAGAAACACAAGGAATTTACTAGAAAAATATGTAACTGTACAGATGGTGAGACAGAGTTTAGGGGGTGGGGAAGGGTCATTAATTTTTAGTTTGTTGTGGGTGAGCAGGGTGGGGGAGAAGGGTGAAGGGTTGGGTATTACATATTTTCTGTCTATTCCTGATCTGATGATGAGCTGTGAAGCTTGAAAGCGCTAATCGGAATAATTTTTATATAGTGGTGTGCATTAGTGATCATTCTGATTGTGGTTTCAACCACTAACACAAATTTCTTCATTAAACGTCTGTTAAGATGTGCAATCGACTACAGGTAATGGACAACAACAATGAGGTAATAAACGACAACAATAAGGTAAGTAAAGTTTTTAAATATCTTAAGTTAAAAGTTAAATTGAAGAGGGTTTTAAGTAAAATATGGTTTTAATAAACAATGTCTGGATAATAATGTCATCCCAAAGTACGCTCAAGTTAAAATTAAAAATAAGAACAGTGTAGCCAAAAAAGTAAAAGAACAAAGCGAGAAGTTGTGGATAAAACTGGAAATAAGGTCACTCTACGGCTTAATCAATAGATATAATAGGGAATTATATGACAGACACATAGAATTATTAAGAATATACTCGTATGCAGAGTTAGAAGAAATATTATATAATTTTGGTTTGGGGTACATATAAAAGAAATTGGAAAATAAAAATAAAAAAATGGTAGATAAGTTAAATAAATTAATAAGAAAGAACGAAGTAAAAAAGGAACACCTCTCTAAGAATAACTATGAAAAAAGAGTAATATACATTACAGAGGTAAATTTCAATACGGAAGAAAAAGAAATGTTAGCGAAAGGCTTAAAATACGCACCACCACCAGAATTAAATCAAGAAAAAACGATTATTGAATGCGAAAGCATAATACAAAAACTAGGAAATGAAAATGATAAAAAAGAATAAGGTGGGAAGTAGGGAATGTAGTAGATAAAATATTTAAGAAAAGTTTGTATAATTCAAAGAGTGAACAAAAAATCAAAGCAACTGTAACTAAACTAAAGCATAAAATGAAGAAGAATGATATTATAGTTACGAAGGCGGATAAAGGAAATACAATGGTACTAATGAGAAAGGAAGAATACATAAAGAAAACGGAAGAATTTATAAGGGAAGGACCATACGAGGAAATAAAGTATGATTATACAAGTAAGTACCAGTCAAGGATAAAACAAATGATGAAACAGATAACATTTATAGAAGAAAAAAAGAAAAAGTATTTATTGGAAAGTAATCCAACAGCACCAACTTTTAAAAGTCAGGTTAAGATACATAAAGAAGGAAAACCAATTAGACCGATTGTTTCTTTTATTAATGCACCTATTTATAAATTATCAAAGGAAGTTAGCAGAGTACTGAAAGAGAAATATGAATTTGGGACAAAATACAACATAGAGAATAATATAAAATTGATAGAAAAATTAGAAAATATTAGCATTAATGTAAATACAAAATTGATATCACTGGATGTTAAGGACATGTTTACTAATATCACAGTAAATAAAGTTATTAAGTTAATAAACGATAATAATATGGGAGAATACAGGTATAAAAAGCAGTTGATGAAAGTAATTAAAGAATGTGTAAATCAGAACTATTTTAGGTTTAATAACAAGTTTTATATACAGAAAAAAGGTTTACCTATGGGGTCTTCATTATCCCCTATTCTTGCTGAAATATACATGAATGATTTTGAAAAGCAATTAATAACTTCCAGTAAGTATAAAGACAATATAAAATTATGGTCTAGATACGTTGATGATGTATTAGTAGTTTGGGAAGGAAGCATAGAAGAAGTGCATGAGTTTATAAAGGAGGTAAATAAAAAGGATAAAAACTTACAATTTAAGGAAGAGATAGGAGGTAAGCAAATAAATTACTTAGATTTAAACATAGAAATTAAAGATAATGAGAAACTACAGTTTGGGATATTTAGGAAAGCGTCGTATACTGATATAATTATACCAAGAGAGTTGTACCACCCATACAGATATAAAATGGCGGCAATCAATTCCTTTTGTTACAGAGCTCAGAAGTGTTTAAAAGAGACCGAATCAAAAGATAGGGAGTTAAAAACGATAAAGGGAATTGTAAGGAATAATAATTATAGCACCAACATAGTGGATAAAGTTATGAAAAGGGTCAACATACAAAAAGCTAAAATAGAACCAGAACAAAAGAATTATGCAGGGTCATTGACATATAGAAAAATTATAAAATGTTTTAATAAATATGGAGTAGATATAGCTATTAAAAAATGTGAAACGGTATTTGATAAGATAAGGAATAAGAATATAGAAAAAATTCCAGTATTACAGAAAAGCGGAATTTATAAATTAAAATGTAAAGACTGCAACAAAGTGTACCTAGGGGAGACAGGACGAAAATTCGCATGCAGGTTGTCTGACCACAAACGTGGAGAAGGTAATAGAACAACCAATTCGTTATATGCAAGACATTTCATAGAAGACGACCACAAGTTTGTTAATCCTTTGGAAGAATACGAAATTGTAAAAGTAGTAAATAACACAGTTGAAAGGAACCTTAGAGAGGAGATAGAAATATTGAAAGAAAGAGAAAAAGGGTTAGCCAATTTAATTAATATTAAAATTAAATTTGATAATGAAGAAATATTTTATAACATGATTGAGAAGTAAATGAGAGAGGGCAGATAGATAAGATTAAGAATTATATTTCATAGTACTAATTGGTTGTTTTAAAATAAGGGTGTGTGACTGACCCACGTGTGTGGTGAGGAAGAGGGTAGTTTAAAAGGATGCACACACACACACACACACACACACACACACACACACACACACACACACAGAAACACAAGGAATTTACTAGAAAAATATGTAACTGTACAGATGGTGAGACAGAGTTTAGGGGGTGGGGAAGGGTCATTAATTTTTAGTTTGTTGTGGGTGAGCAGGGTGGGGGAGAAGGGTGAAGGGTTGGGTATTACATATTTTCTGTCTATTCCTGATCTGATGATGAGCTGTGAAGCTTGAAAGCGCTAATCGGAATAATTTTTATATAGTGGTGTGCAATAGTGATCATTCTGATTGTGGTTTCAACCACTAACACAAATTTCTTCATTAAACGTCTGTTAAGATGTGCAATCGACTACAGGTAATGGACAACAACAATGAGGTAATAAACGACAACAATAAGGTAAGTAAAGTTTTTAAATATCTTAAGTTAAAAGTTAAATTGAAGAGGGTTTTAAGTAAAATATGGTTTTAATAAACAATGTCTGGATAATAATGTCATCCCAAAGTACGCTCAAGTTAAAATTAAAAATAAGAACAGTGTAGCCAAAAAAGTAAAAGAACAAAGCGAGAAGTTGTGGATAAAACTGGAAATAAGGTCACTCTACGGCTTAATCAATAGATATAATAGGGAATTATATGACAGACACATAGAATTATTAAGAATATACTCGTATGCAGAGTTAGAAGAAATATTATATAATTTTGGTTTGGGGTACATATAAAAGAAATTGGAAAATAAAAATAAAAAAATGGTAGATAAGTTAAATAAATTAATAAGAAAGAACGAAGTAAAAAAGGAACACCTTTCTAAGAATAACTATGAAAAAAGAGTAATATACATTACAGAGGTAAATTTCAATACGGAAGAAAAAGAAATGTTAGCGAAAGGCTTAAAATACGCACCACCACCAGAATTAAATCAAGAAAAAACGATTATTGAATGCGAAAGCATAATACAAAAACTAGGAAATGAAAATGATAAAAAAGAATAAGGTGGGAAGTAGGGAATGTAGTAGATAAAATATTTAAGAAAAGTTTGTATAATTCAAAGAGTGAACAAAAAATCAAAGCAACTGTAACTAAACTAAAGCATAAAATAAAGAAGAATGATATTATAGTTACGAAGGCGGATAAAGGAAATACAATGGTACTAATGAGAAAGGAAGAATACATAAAGAAAACGGAAGAATTTATAAGGGAAGGACCATACGAGGAAATAAAGTATGATTATACAAGTAAGTACCAGTCAAGGATAAAACAAATGATGAAACAGATAACATTTATAGAAGAAAAAAAGAAAAAGTATTTATTGGAAAGTAATCCAACAGCACCAACTTTTAAAAGTCAGGTTAAGATACATAAAGAAGGAAAACCAATTAGACCGATTGTTTCTTTTATTAATGCACCTATTTATAAATTATCAAAGGAAGTTAGCAGAGTACTGAAAGAGAAATATGAATTTGGGACAAAATACAACATAGAGAATAATATAAAATTGATAGAAAAATTAGAAAATATTAGCATTAATGTAAATACAAAATTGATATCACTGGATGTTAAGGACATGTTTACTAATATCACAGTAAATAAAGTTATTAAGTTAATAAACGATAATAATATGGGAGAATACAGGTATAAAAAGCAGTTGATGAAAGTAATTAAAGAATGTGTAAATCAGAACTATTTTAGGTTTAATAACAAGTTTTATATACAGAAAAAAGGTTTACCTATGGGGTCTTCATTATCCCCTATTCTTGCTGAAATATACATGAATGATTTTGAAAAGCAATTAATAACTTCCAGTAAGTATAAAGACAATATAAAATTGTGGTCTAGATACGTTGATGATGTATTAGTAGTTTGGGAAGGAAGCATAGAAGAAGTGCATGAGTTTATAAAGGAGGTAAATAAAAAGGATAAAAACTTACAATTTAAGGAAGAGATAGGAGGTAAGCAAATAAATTACTTAGATTTAAACATAGAAATTAAAGATAATGAGAAACTACAGTTTGGGATATTTAGGAAAGCGTCGTATACTGATATAATTATACCAAGAGAGTTGTACCACCCATACAGATATAAAATGGCGGCAATCAATTCCTTTTGTTACAGAGCTCAGAAGTGTTTAAAAGAGACCGAATCAAAAGATAGGGAGTTAAAAACGATAAAGGGAATTGTAAGGAATAATAATTATAGCACCAACATAGTGGATAAAGTTATGAAAAGGGTCAACATACAAAAAGCTAAAATAGAACCAGAACAAAAGAATTATGCAGGGTCATTGACATATAGAAAAATTATAAAATGTTTTAATAAATATGGAGTAGATATAGCTATTAAAAAATGTGAAACGGTATTTGATAAGATAAGGAATAAGAATATAGAAAAAATTCCAGTATTACAGAAAAGCGGAATTTATAAATTAAAATGTAAAGACTGCAACAAAGTGTACCTAGGGGAGACAGGACGAAAATTCGCATGCAGGTTGTCTGACCACAAACGTGGAGAAGGTAATAGAACAACCAATTCGTTATATGCAAGACATTTCATAGAATACGACCACAAGTTTGTTAATCCTTTGGAAGAATACGAAATTGTAAAAGTAGTAAATAACACAGTTGAAAGGAAGCTTAGAGAGGAGTTAGAAATATTGAAAGAAAGAGAAAAAGGGTTAGCCAATTTAATTAATATTAAAATTAAATTTGATAATGAAGAAATATTTTATAACATGATTGAGAAGTAAATGAGAGAGGGCAGATAGATAAGATTAAGAATTATATTTCATAGTACTAATTGGTTGTTTTAAAATAAGTGTGTGTGACTGACCCACGTGTGTGGAGAGGAAGAGGGTAGTTTAAAAGGATGCACACACACACACACACACACACACACACAGAAACACAAGGAATTTACTAGAAAAATATGTAACTGTACAGATGGTGAGACAGAGTTTAGGGGGTGGGAAGGGTAATTAATTTTTAGTTTGTTGTGGGTGAGCAGGGTGGGGGAGAAGGGTGAAGGGTTGGGTATTACATATTTTCTGTCTATTCCTGACCTGATGATGAGCTGTGAAGCTTGAAAGCGCTAATCGGAATAATTTTTATATAGTGGTGTGCAATAGTGATCATTCTGATTGTGGTTTCAACCACTAACACAAATTTCTTCATTAAACGTCTGTTAAGATGTGCAATCGACTACAGGTAATGGACAACAACAATGAGGTAATAAACGACAACAATAAGGTAAGTAAAGTTTTTAAATATCTTAAGTTAAAAGTTAAATTGAAGAGGGTTTTAAGTAAAATATGGTTTTAATAAACAATGTCTGGATAATAATGTCATCCCAAAGTACGCTCAAGTTAAAATTAAAAATAAGAACAGTGTAGCCAAAAAAGTAAAAGAACAAAGCGAGAAGTTGTGGATAAAACTGGAAATAAGGTCACTCTACGGCTTAATCAATAGATATAATAGGGAATTATATGACAGACACATAGAATTATTAAGAATATACTCGTATGCAGAGTTAGAAGAAATATTATATAATTTTGGTTTGGGGTACATATAAAAGAAATTGGAAAATAAAAATAAAAAAATGGTAGATAAGTTAAATAAATTAATAAGAAAGAACGAAGTAAAAAAGGAACACCTCTCTAAGAATAACTATGAAAAAAGAGTAATATACATTACAGAGGTAAATTTCAATACGGAAGAAAAAGAAATGTTAGCGAAAGGCTTAAAATACGCACCACCACCAGAATTAAATCAAGAAAAAACGATTATTGAATGCGAAAGCATAATACAAAAACTAGGAAATGAAAATGATAAAAAAGAATAAGGTGGGAAGTAGGGAATGTAGTAGATAAAATATTTAAGAAAAGTTTGTATAATTCAAAGAGTGAACAAAAAATCAAAGCAACTGTAACTAAACTAAAGCATAAAATAAAGAAGAATGATATTATAGTTACGAAGGCGGATAAAGGAAATACAATGGTACTAATGAGAAAGGAAGAATACATAAAGAAAACGGAAGAATTTATAAGGGAAGGACCATACGAGGAAATAAAGTATGATTATACAAGTAAGTACCAGTCAAGGATAAAACAAATGATGAAACAGATAACATTTATAGAAGAAAAAAAGAAAAAGTATTTATTGGAAAGTAATCCAACAGCACCAACTTTTAAAAGTCAGGTTAAGATACATAAAGAAGGAAAACCAATTAGACCGATTGTTTCTTTTATTAATGCACCTATTTATAAATTATCAAAGGAAGTTAGCAGAGTACTGAAAGAGAAATATGAATTTGGGACAAAATACAACATAGAGAATAATATAAAATTGATAGAAAAATTAGAAAATATTAGCATTAATGTAAATACAAAATTGATATCACTGGATGTTAAGGACATGTTTACTAATATCACAGTAAATAAAGTTATTAAGTTAATAAACGATAATAATATGGGAGAATACAGGTATAAAAAGCAGTTGATGAAAGTAATTAAAGAATGTGTAAATCAGAACTATTTTAGGTTTAATAACAAGTCTTATATACAGAAAAAAGGTTTACCTATGGGGTCTTCATTATCCCCTATTCTTGCTGAAATATACATGAATGATTTTGAAAAGCAATTAATAACTTCCAGTAAGTATAAAGACAATATAAAATTATGGTCTAGATACGTTGATGATGTATTAGTAGTTTGGGAAGGAAGCATAGAAAAAGTGCATGAGTTTATAAAGGAGGTAAATAAAAAGGATAAAAACTTACAATTTAAGGAAGAGATAGGAGGTAAGCAAATAAATTACTTATATTTAAACATAGAAATTAAAGATAATGAGAAACTACAGTTTGGGATATTTAGGAAAGCGTCGTATACTGATATAATTATACCAAGAGAGTTGTACCACCCATACAGATATAAAATGGCGGCAATCAATTCCTTTTGTTACAGAGCTCAGAAGTGTTTAAAAGAGACCGAATCAAAAGATAGGGAGTTAAAAACGATAAAGGGAATTGTAAGGAATAATAATTATAGCACCAGCATAGTGGATAAAGTTATGAAAAGGGTCAACATACAAAAAGCTAAAATAGAACCAGAACAAAAGAATTATGCAGGGTCATTGACATATAGAAAAATTATAAAATGTTTTAATAAATATGGAGTAGATATAGCTATTAAAAAATGTGAAACGGTATTTGATAAGATAAGGAATAAGAATATAGAAAAAATTCCAGTATTACAGAAAAGCGGAATTTATAAATTAAAATGTAAAGACTGCAACAAAGTGTACCTAGGGGAGACAGGACGAAAATTCGCATGCAGGTTGTCTGACCACAAACGTGGAGAAGGTAATAGAACAACCAATTCGTTATATGCAAGACATTTCATAGAATACGACCACAAGTTTTTTAATCTTTTGGAAGAATACGAAATTGTAAAAGTAGTAAATAACACAGTTGAAAGGAAGCTTAGAGAGGAGTTAGAAATATTGAAAGAAAGAGAAAAAGGGTTAGCCAATTTAATTAATATTAAAATTAAATTTGATAATGAAGAAATATTTTATAACATGATTGAGAAGTAAATGAGAGAGGGCAGATAGATAAGATTAAGAATTATAGTTCATAGTACTAATTGGTTGTTTTAAAATAAGGGTGTGTGACTGACCCACGTGTGTGGAGAGGAAGAGGGTAGTTTAAAAGGATGCACACACACACACACACACACACACACACACACACACACACACACAGAAACACAAGGAATTTACTAGAAAAATATGTAACTGTACAGATGGTGAGACAGAGTTTAGGGGGTGGGGAAGGGTAATTAATTTTTAGTTTGTTGTGGGTGAGCAGGGTGGTGGAGAAGGGTGAAGGGTTGGGTATTACATATTTTCTGTCTATTCCTGACCTGATGATGAGCTGTGAAGCTTGAAAGCGCTAATCGGAATAATTTTTATATAGTGGTGTGCAATAGTGATCATTCTGATTGTGGTTTCAACCACTAACACAAATTTCTTCATTAAACGTCTGTTAAGATGTGCAATCGACTACAGGTAATGGACAACAACAATGAGGTAATAAACGACAACAATAAGGTAAGTAAAGTTTTTAAATATCTTAAGTTAAAAGTTAAATTGAAGAGGGTTTTAAGTAAAATATGGTTTTAATAAACAATGTCTGGATAATAATGTCATCCCAAAGTACGCTCAAGTTAAAATTAAAAATAAGAACAGTGTAGCCAAAAAAGTAAAAGAACAAAGCGAGAAGTTGTGGATAAAACTGGAAATAAGGTCACTCTACGGCTTAATCAATAGATATAATAGGGAATTATATGACAGACACATAGAATTATTAAGAATATACTCGTATGCAGAGTTAGAAGAAATATTATATAATTTTGGTTTGGGGTACATATAAAAGAAATTGGAAAATAAAAATAAAAAAATGGTAGATAAGTTAAATAAATTAATAAGAAAGAACGAAGTAAAAAAGGAACACCTCTCTAAGAATAACTATGAAAAAAGAGTAATAAACCTTACAGAGGTAAATTTCAATACGGAAGAAAAAGAAATGTTAGCGAAAGGTTTAAAATACGCACCACCACCAGAATTAAATCAAGAAAAAATGGTTATTGAATGCGAAAGCATAATACAAAAACTAGGAAATGAAAATGATAAAAAAAGAATAAGGTGGGAAGTAGGGAATGTAGTAGATAAAATATTTAAGAAAAGTTTGTATAATTCAAAGAGTGAACAAAAAATCAAAGCAACTGTAACTAAACTAAAGCATAAAATAAAGAAGAATGATATTATAGTTACGAAGGCGGATAAAGGAAATACAATGGTACTAATGAGAAAGGAAGAATACATAAAGAAAACGGAAGAATTTATAAGGGAAGGACCATACGAGGAAATAAAGTATGATTATACAAGTAAGTACCAGTCAAGGATAAAACAAATGATGAAACAGATAACATTTATAGAAGAAAAAAAGAAAAAGTATTTATTGGAAAGTAATCCAACAGCACCAACTTTTAAAAGTCAGGTTAAGATACATAAAGAAGGAAAACCAATTAGACCGATTGTTTCTTTTATTAATGCACCTATTTATAAATTATCAAAGGAAGTTAGCAGAGTACTGAAAGAGAAATATGAATTTGGGACAAAATACAACATAGAGAATAATATAAAATTGATAGAAAAATTAGAAAATATTAGCATTAATGTAAATACAAAATTGATATCACTGGATGTTAAGGACATGTTTACTAATATCACAGTAAATAAAGTTATTAAGTTAATAAACGATAATAATATGGGAGAATACAGGTATAAAAAGCAGTTGATGAAAGTAATTAAAGAATGTGTAAATCAGAACTATTTTAGGTTTAATAACAAGTTTTATATACAGAAAAAAGGTTTACCTATGGGGTCTTCATTATCCCCTATTCTTGCTGAAATATACATGAATGATTTTGAAAAGCAATTAATAACTTCCAGTAAGTATAAAGACAATATAAAATTGTGGTCTAGATGCGTTGATGATGTATTAGTAGTTTGGGAAGGAAGCATAGAAGAAGTGCATGAGTTTATAAAGGAGGTAAATAAAAAGGATAAAAACTTACAATTTAAGGAAGAGATAGGAGGTAAGCAAATAAATTACTTATATTTAAACATAGAAATTAAAGATAATGAGAAACTACAGTTTGGGATATTTAGGAAAGCGTCGTATTCTGATATAATTATACCAAGAGAGTTGTACCACCCATACAGATATAAAATGGCGGCAATCAATTCCTTTTGTTACAGAGCTCAGAAGTGTTTAAAAGAGACCGAATCAAAAGATAGGGAGTTAAAAACGATAAAGGGAATTGTAAGGAATAATAATTATAGCACCAACATAGTGGATAAAGTTATGAAAAGGGTCAACATACAAAAAGCTAAAATAGAACCAGAACAAAAGAATTATGCAGGGTCATTGACATATAGAAAAATTATAAAATGTTTTAATAAATATGGAGTAGTTATAGCTATTAAAAAATGTGAAACGGTATTTGATAAGATAAGGAATAAGAATATAGAAAAAATTCCAGTATTACAGAAAAGCGGAATTTATAAATTAAAATGTAAAGACTGCAACAAAGTGTACCTAGGGGAGACAGGACGAAAATTCGCATGCAGGTTGTCTGACCACAAACGTGGAGAAGGTAATAGAACAACCAATTCGTTATATGCAAGACATTTCATAGAAGACGACCACAAGTTTGTTAATCCTTTGGAAGAATACGAAATTGTAAAAGTAGTAAATAACACAGTTGAAAGGAAGCTTAGAGAGGAGTTAGAAATATTGAAAGAAAGAGAAAAAGGGTTAGCCAATTTAATTAATATTAAAATTAAATTTGATAATGAAGAAATATTTTATAACATGATTAAGAAGTAAATGAGAGAGGGCAGATAGATAAGATTAAGAATTATATTTCATAGTACTAATTGGTTGTTTTAAAATAAGGGTGTGTGACTGACCCACGTGTGTGGAGAGGAAGAGGGTAGTTTAAAAGGATGCACACACACACACACACACACACACACACAGAAACACAAGGAATTTACTAGAAAAATATGTAACTGTACAGATGGTGAGACAGAGTTTAGGGGGTGGGGAAGGGTCATTAATTTTTAGTTTGTTGTGGGTGAGCAGGGTGGGGGAGAAGGGTGAAGGGTTGGGTATTACATATTTTCTGTCTATTCCTGACCTGATGATGAGCTGTGAAGCTTGAAAGCGCTAATCGGAATAATTTTTATATAGTGGTGTGCATTAGTGATCATTCTGATTGTGGTTTCAACCACTAACACAAATTTCTTCATTAAACGTCTGTTAAGATGTGCAATCGACTACAGGTAATGGACAACAACAATGAGGTAATAAACGACAACAATAAGGTAAGTAAAGTTTTTAAATATCTTAAGTTAAAAGTTAAATTGAAGAGGGTTTTAAGTAAAATATGGTTTTAATAAACAATGTCTGGATAATAATGTCATCCCAAAGTACGCTCAAGTTAAAATTAAAAATAAGAACAGTGTAGCCAAAAAAGTAAAAGAACAAAGGGAGAAGTTGTGGATAAAACTGGAAATAAGGTCACTCTACGGCTTAACCAATAGATATAATAGGGAATTATATGACAGACACATAGAATTATTAAGAATATACTCGTATGCAGAGTTAGAAGAAATATTATATAATTTTGGTTTGGGGTACATATAAAAGAAATTGGAAAATAAAAATAAAAAAATGGTAGATAAGTTAAATAAATTAATAAGAAAGAACGAAGTAAAAAAGGAACACCTCTCTAAGAATAACTATGAAAAAAGAGTAATATACATTACAGAGGTAAATTTCAATACGGAAGAAAAAGAAATGTTAGCGAAAGGCTTAAAATACGCACCACCACCAGAATTAAATCAAGAAAAAACGATTATTGAATGCGAAAGCATAATACAAAAACTAGGAAATGAAAATGATAAAAAAGAATAAGGTGGGAAGTAGGGAATGTAGTAGATAAAATATTTAAGAAAAGTTTGTATAATTCAAAGAGTGGACAAAAAATCAAAGCAACTGTAACTAAACTAAAGCATAAAATAAAGAAGAATGATATTATAGTTACGAAGGCGGATAAAGGAAATACAATGGTACTAATGAGAAAGGAAGAATACATAAAGAAAACGGAAGAATTTATAAGGGAAGGACCATACGAGGAAATAAAGTATGATTATACAAGTAAGTACCAGTCAAGGATAAAACAAATGATGAAACAGATAACATTTATAGAAGAAAAAAAGAAAAAGTATTTATTGGAAAGTAATCCAACAGCACCAACTTTTAAAAGTCAGGTTAAGATACATAAAGAAGGAAAACCAATTAGACCGATTGTTTCTTTTATTAATGCACCTATTTATAAATTATCAAAGGAAGTTAGCAGAGTACTGAAAGAGAAATATGAATTTGGGACAAAATACAACATAGAGAATAATATAAAATTGATAGAAAAATTAGAAAATATTAGCATTAATGTAAATACAAAATTGATATCACTGGATGTTAAGGACATGTTTACTAATATCACAGTAAATAAAGTTATTAAGTTAATAAACGATAATAATATGGGAGAATACAGGTATAAAAAGCAGTTGATGAAAGTAATTAAAGAATGTGTAAATCAGAACTATTTTAGGTTTAATAACAAGTTTTATATACAGAAAAAAGGTTTACCTATGGGGTCTTCATTATCCCCTATTCTTGCTGAAATATACATGAATGATTTTGAAAAGCAATTAATAACTTCCAGTAAGTATAAAGACAATATAAAATTGTGGTCTAGATGCGTTGATGATGTATTAGTAGTTTGGGAAGGAAGCATAGAAGAAGTGCATGAGTTTATAAAGGAGGTAAATAAAAAGGATAAAAACTTACAATTTAAGGAAGAGATAGGAGGTAAGCAAATAAATTACTTATATTTAAACATAGAAATTAAAGATAATGAGAAACTACAGTTTGGGATATTTAGGAAAGCGTCGTATTCTGATATAATTATACCAAGAGAGTTGTACCACCCATACAGATATAAAATGGCGGCAATCAATTCCTTTTGTTACAGAGCTCAGAAGTGTTTAAAAGAGACCGAATCAAAAGATAGGGAGTTAAAAACGATAAAGGGAATTGTAAGAAATAATACTTATAGCACCAACATAGTGGATAAAGTTATGAAAAGGGTCAACATACAAAAAGCTAAAATAGAACCAGAACAAAAGAATTATGCAGGGTCATTGACATATAGAAAAATTATAAAATGTTTTAATAAATATGGAGTAGTTATAGCTATTAAAAAATGTGAAACGGTATTTGATAAGATAAGGAATAAGAATATAGAAAAAATTCCAGTATTACAGAAAAGCGGAATTTATAAATTAAAATGTAAAGACTGCAACAAAGTGTACCTAGGGGAGACAGGACGAAAATTCGCATGCAGGTTGTCTGACCACAAACGTGGAGAAGGTAATAGAACAACCAATTCGTTATATGCAAGACATTTCATAGAAGACGACCACAAGTTTGTTAATCCTTTGGAAGAATACGAAATTGTAAAAGTAGTAAATAACACAGTTGAAAGGAAGCTTAGAGAGGAGTTAGAAATATTGAAAGAAAGAGAAAAAGGGTTAGCCAATTTAATTAATATTAAAATTAAATTTGATAATGAAGAAATATTTTATAACATGATTAAGAAGTAAATGAGAGAGGGCAGATAGATAAGATTAAGAATTATATTTCATAGTACTAATTGGTTGTTTTAAAATAAGGGTGTGTGACTGACCCACGTGTGTGGAGAGGAAGAGGGTAGTTTAAAAGGATGCACACACACACACACACACACACACACACAGAAACACAAGGAATTTACTAGAAAAATATGTAACTGTACAGATGGTGAGACAGAGTTTAGGGGGTGGGGAAGGGTCATTAATTTTTAGTTTGTTGTGGGTGAGCAGGGTGGGGGAGAAGGGTGAAGGGTTGGGTATTACATATTTTCTGTCTATTCCTGACCTGATGATGAGCTGTGAAGCTTGAAAGCGCTAATCGGAATAATTTTTATATAGTGGTGTGCATTAGTGATCATTCTGATTGTGGTTTCAACCACTAACACAAATTTCTTCATTAAACGTCTGTTAAGATGTGCAATCGACTACAGGTAATGGACAACAACAATGAGGTAATAAACGACAACAATAAGGTAAGTAAAGTTTTTAAATATCTTAAGTTAAAAGTTAAATTGAAGAGGGTTTTAAGTAAAATATGGTTTTAATAAACAATGTCTGGATAATAATGTCATCCCAAAGTACGCTCAAGTTAAAATTAAAAATAAGAACAGTGTAGCCAAAAAAGTAAAAGAACAAAGGGAGAAGTTGTGGATAAAACTGGAAATAAGGTCACTCTACGGCTTAATCAATAGATATAATAGGGAATTATATGACAGACACATAGAATTATTAAGAATATACTCGTATGCAGAGTTAGAAGAAATATTATATAATTTTGGTTTGGGGTACATATAAAAGAAATTGGAAAATAAAAATAAAAAAATGGTAGATAAGTTAAATAAATTAATAAGAAAGAACGAAGTAAAAAAGGAACACCTCTCTAAGAATAACTATGAAAAAAGAGTAATATACATTACAGAGGTAAATTTCAATACGGAAGAAAAAGAAATGTTAGCGAAAGGCTTAAAATACGCACCACCACCAGAATTAAATCAAGAAAAAACGATTATTGAATGCGAAAGCATAATACAAAAACTAGGAAATGAAAATGATAAAAAAGAATAAGGTGGGAAGTAGGGAATGTAGTAGATAAAATATTTAAGAAAAGTTTGTATAATTCAAAGAGTGAACAAAAAATCAAAGCAACTGTAACTAAACTAAAGCATAAAATAAAGAAGAATGATATTATAGTTACGAAGGCGGATAAAGGAAATACAATGGTACTAATGAGAAAGGAAGAATACATAAAGAAAACGGAAGAATTTATAAGGGAAGGACCATACGAGGAAATAAAGTATGATTATACAAGTAAGTACCAGTCAAGGATAAAACAAATGATGAAACAGATAACATTTATAGAAGAAAAAAAGAAAAAGTATTTATTGGAAAGTAATCCAACAGCACCAACTTTTAAAAGTCAGGTTAAGATACATAAAGAAGGAAAACCAATTAGACCGATTGTTTCTTTTATTAATGCACCTATTTATAAATTATCAAAGGAAGTTAGCAGAGTACTGAAAGAGAAATATGAATTTGGGACAAAATACAACATAGAGAATAATATAAAATTGATAGAAAAATTAGAAAATATTAGCATTAATGTAAATACAAAATTGATATCACTGGATGTTAAGGACATGTTTACTAATATCACAGTAAATAAAGTTATTAAGTTAATAAACGATAATAATATGGGAGAATACAGGTATAAAAAGCAGTTGATGAAAGTAATTAAAGAATGTGTAAATCAGAACTATTTTAGGTTTAATAACAAGTTTTATATACAGAAAAAAGGTTTACCTATGGGGTCTTCATTATCCCCTATTCTTGCTGAAATATACATGAATGATTTTGAAAAGCAATTAATAACTTCCAGTAAGTATAAAGACAATATAAAATTATGGTCTAGATACGTTGATGATGTATTAGTAGTTTGGGAAGGAAGCATAGAAGAAGTGCATGAGTTTATAAAGGAGGTAAATAAAAAGGATAAAAACTTACAATTTAAGGAAGAGATAGGAGGTAAGCAAATAAATTACTTAGATTTAAACATAGAAATTAAAGATAATGAGAAACTACAGTTTGGGATATTTAGGAAAGCGTCGTATACTGATATAATTATACCAAGAGAGTTGTACCACCCATACAGATATAAAATGGCGGCAATCAATTCCTTTTGTTACAGAGCTCAGAAGTGTTTAAAAGAGACCGAATCAAAAGATAGGGAGTTAAAAACGATAAAGGGAATTGTAAGGAATAATAATTATAGCACCAACATAGTGGATAAAGTTATGAAAAGGGTCAACATACAAAAAGCTAAAATAGAACCAGAACAAAAGAATTATGCAGGGTCATTGACATATAGAAAAATTATAAAATGTTTTAATAAATATGGAGTAGATATAGCTATTAAAAAATGTGAAACGGTATTTGATAAGATAAGGAATAAGAATATAGAAAAAATTCCAGTATTACAGAAAAGCGGAATTTATAAATTAAAATGTAAAGCCTGCAACAAAGTGTACCTAGGGGAGACAGGACGAAAATTCGCATGCAGGCTGTCTGACCACAAACGTGGAGAAGGTAATAGAACAACCAATTCGTTATATGCAAGACATTTCATAGAAGACGACCACAAGTTTGTTAATCCTTTGGAAGAATACGAAATTGTAAAAGTAGTAAATAACACAGTTGAAAGGAACCTTAGAGAGGAGATAGAAATATTGAAAGAAAGAGAAAAAGGGTTAGCCAATTTAATTAATATTAAAATTAAATTTGATAATGAAGAAATATTTTATAACATGATTGAGAAGTAAATGAGAGAGGGCAGATAGATAAGATTAAGAATTATATTTCATAGTACTAATTGGTTGTTTTAAAATAAGGGTTTGTGACTGACCCACGTGTGTGGTGAGGAAGAGGGTAGTTTAAAAGGATGCACACACACACACACACACACACACACACACAGAAACACAAGGAATTTACTAGAAAAATATGTAACTGTACAGATGGTGAGACAGAGTTTAGGGGGTGGGGAAGGGTCATTAATTTTTAGTTTGTTGTGGGTGAGCAGGGTGGGGGAGAAGGGTGAAGGGTTGGGTATTACATATTTTCTGTCTATTCCTGACCTGATGATGAGCTGTGAAGCTTGAAAGCGCTAATCGGAATAATTTTTATATAGTGGTGTGCAATAGTGATCATTCTGATTGTGGTTTCAACCACTAACACAAATTTCTTCATTAAACGTCTGTTAAGATGTGCAATCGACTACATGTAATGGACAACAACAATGAGGTAATAAACGACAACAATAAGGTAAGTAAAGTTTTTAAATATCTTAAGTTAAAAGTTAAATTGAAGAGGGTTTTAAGTAAAATATGGTTTTAATAAACAATGTCTGGATAATAATGTCATCCCAAAGTACGCTCAAGTTAAAATTAAAAATAAGAACAGTGTAGCCAAAAAAGTAAAAGAACAAAGCGAGAAGTTGTGGATAAAACTGGAAATAAGGTCACTCTACGGCTTAATCAATAGATATAATAGGGAATTATATGACAGACACATAGAATTATTAAGAATATACTCGTATGCAGAGTTAGAAGAAATATTATATAATTTTGGTTTGGGGTACATAGAAAAGAAATTGGAAAATAAAAATAAAAAAATGGTAGATAAGTTAAATAAATTAATAAGAAAGAACGAAGTAAAAAAGGAACACCTTTCTAAGAATAACTATGAAAAAAGAGTAATATACATTACAGAGGTAAATTTCAATACGGAAGAAAAAGAAATGTTAGCGAAAGGCTTAAAATACGCACCACCACCAGAATTAAATCAAGAAAAAACGATTATTGAATGCGAAAGCATAATACAAAAACTAGGAAATGAAAATGATAAAAAAGAATAAGGTGGGAAGTAGGGAATGTAGTAGATAAAATATTTAAGAAAAGTTTGTATAATTCAAAGAGTGAACAAAAAATCAAAGCAACTGTAACTAAACTAAAGCATAAAATAAAGAAGAATGATATTATAGTTACGAAGGCGGATAAAGGAAATACAATGGTACTAATGAGAAAGGAAGAATACATAAAGAAAACGGAAGAATTTATAAGGGAAGGACCATACGAGGAAATAAAGTATGATTATACAAGTAAGTACCAGTCAAGGATAAAACAAACGATGAAACAGATAACATTTATAGAAGAAAAAAAGAAAAAGTATTTATTGGAAAGTAATCCAACAGCACCAACTTTTAAAAGTCAGGTTAAGATACATAAAGAAGGAAAACCAATTAGACCGATTGTTTCTTTTATTAATGCACCTATTTATAAATTATCAAAGGAAGTTAGCAGAGTACTGAAAGAGAAATATGAATTTGGGACAAAATACAACATAGAGAATAATATAAAATTGATAGAAAAATTAGAAAATATTAGCATTAATGTAAATACAAAATTGATATCACTGGATGTTAAGGACATGTTTACTAATATCACAGTAAATAAAGTTATTAAGTTAATAAACGATAATAATATGGGAGAATACAGGTATAAAAAGCAGTTGATGAAAGTAATTAAAGAATGTGTAAATCAGAACTATTTTAGGTTTAATAACAAGTCTTATATACAGAAAAAAGGTTTACCTATGGGGTCTTCATTATCCCCTATTCTTGCTGAAATATACATGAATGATTTTGAAAAGCAATTAATAACTTCCAGTAAGTATAAAGACAATATAAAATTGTGGTCTAGATGCGTTGATGATGTATTAGTAGTTTGGGAAGGAAGCATAGAAGAAGTGCATGAGTTTATAAAGGAGGTAAATAAAAAGGATAAAAACTTACAATTTAAGGAAGAGATAGGAGGTAAGCAATTAAATTACTTAGATTTAAACATAGAAATTAAAGATAATGAGAAACTACAGTTTGGGATATTTAGGAAAGCGTCGTATACTGATATAATTATACCAAGAGAGTTGTACCACCCATACAGATATAAAATGGCGGCAATCAATTCCTTTTGTTACAGAGCTCAGAAGTGTTTAAAAGAGACCGAATCAAAAGATAGGGAGTTAAAAACGATAAAGGGAATTGTAAGGAATAATAATTATAGCACCAACATAGTGGATAAAGTTATGAAAAGGGTCAACATACAAAAAGCTAAAATAGAACCAGAACAAAAGAATTATGCAGGGTCATTGACATATAGAAAAATTATAAAATGTTTTAATAAATATGGAGTAGATATAGCTATTAAAAAATGTGAAACGGTATTTGATAAGATAAGGAATAAGAATATAGAAAAAATTCCAGTATTACAGAAAAGCGGAATTTATAAATTAAAATGTAAAGACTGCAACAAAGTGTACCTAGGGGAGACAGGACGAAAATTCGCATGCAGGTTGTCTGACCACAAACGTGGAGAAGGTAATAGAACAACCAATTCGTTATATGCAAGACATTTCATAGAATACGACCACAAGTTTGTTAATCCTTTGGAAGAATACGAAATTGTAAAAGTAGTAAATAACACAGTTGAAAGGAAGCTTAGAGAGGAGTTAGAAATATTGAAAGAAAGAGAAAAAGGGTTAGCCAATTTAATTAATATTAAAATTAAATTTGATAATGAAGAAATATTTTATAACATGATTGAGAAGTAAATGAGAGAGGGCAGATAGATAAGATTAAGAATTATATTTCATAGTACTAATTGGTTGTTTTAAAATAAGGGTGTGTGACTGACCCACGTGTGTGGAGAGGAAGAGGGTAGTTTAAAAGGATGCACACACACACACACACACACACACACACACACAGAAACACAAGGAATTTACTAGAAAAATATGTAACTGTACAGATGGTGAGACAGAGTTTAGGGGGTGGGGAAGGGTAATTAATTTTTAGTTTGTTGTGGGTGAGCAGGGTGGGGGAGAAGGGTGAAGGGTTGGGTATTACATATTTTCTGTCTATTCCTGACCTGATGATTAGCTGTGAAGCTTGAAAGCGCTAATCGGAATATTTTTTATATAGTGGTGTGCAATAGTGATCATTCTGATTGTGGTTTCAACCACTAACACAAATTTCTTCATTAAACGTCTGTTAAGAAGTGCAATCGACTACAGGTAATGGACAACAACAATGAGGTAATAAACGACAACAATAAGGTAAGTAAAGTTTTTAAATATCTTAAGTTAAAAGTTAAATTGAAGAGTGTTTTAAGTAAAATATGGTTTTAATAAACAATGTCTGGATAATAATGTCATCCCAAAGTACGCTCAAGTTAAAATTAAAAATAAGAACAGTGTAGCCAAAAAAGTAAAAGAACAAAGCGAGAAGTTGTGGATAAAACTGGAAATAAGGTCACTCTACGGCTTAATCAATAGATATAATAGGGAATTATATGACAGACACATAGAATTATTAAGAATATACTCGTATGCAGAGTTAGAAGAAATATTATATAATTTTGGTTTGGGGTACATAGAAAAGAAATTGGAAAATAAAAATAAAAAAATGGTAGATAAGTTAAATAAATTAATAAGAAAGAACGAAGTAAAAAAGGAACACCTTTCTAAGAATAACTATGAAAAAAGAGTAATATACATTACAGAGGTAAATTTCAATACGGAAGAAAAAGAAATGTTAGCGAAAGGCTTAAAATACGCACCACCACCAGAATTAAATCAAGAAAAAACGATTATTGAATGCGAAAGCATAATACAAAAACTAGGAAATGAAAATGATAAAAAAGAATAAGGTGGGAAGTAGGGAATGTAGTAGATAAAATATTTAAGAAAAGTTTGTATAATTCAAAGAGTGAACAAAAAATCAAAGCAACTGTAACTAAACTAAAGCATAAAATAAAGAAGAATGATATTATAGTTACGAAGGCGGATAAAGGAAATACAATGGTACTAATGAGAAAGGAAGAATACATAAAGAAAACGGAAGAATTTATAAGGGAAGGACCATACGAGGAAATAAAGTATGATTATACAAGTAAGTACCAGTCAAGGATAAAACAAACGATGAAACAGATAACATTTATAGAAGAAAAAAAGAAAAAGTATTTATTGGAAAGTAATCCAACAGCACCAACTTTTAAAAGTCAGGTTAAGATACATAAAGAAGGAAAACCAATTAGACCGATTGTTTCTTTTATTAATGCACCTATTTATAAATTATCAAAGGAAGTTAGCAGAGTACTGAAAGAGAAATATGAATTTGGGACAAAATACAACATAGAGAATAATATAAAATTGATGGAAAAATTAGAAAATATTAGCATTAATGTAAATACAAAATTGATATCACTGGATGTTAAGGACATGTTTACTAATATCACAGTAAATAAAGTTATTAAGTTAATAAACGATAATAATATGGGAGAATACAGGTATAAAAAGCAGTTGATGAAAGTAATTAAAGAATGTGTAAATCAGAACTATTTTAGGTTTAATAACAAGTCTTATATACAGAAAAAAGGTTTACCTATGGGGTCTTCATTATCCCCTATTCTTGCTGAAATATACATGAATGATTTTGAAAAGCAATTAATAACTTCCAGTAAGTATAAAGACAATATAAAATTGTGGTCTAGATGCGTTGATGATGTATTAGTAGTTTGGGAAGGAAGCATAGAAGAAGTGCATGAGTTTATAAAGGAGGTAAATAAAAAGGATAAAAACTTACAATTTAAGGAAGAGATAGGAGGTAAGCAATTAAATTACTTAGATTTAAACATAGAAATTAAAGATAATGAGAAACTACAGTTTGGGATATTTAGGAAAGCGTCGTATACTGATATAATTATACCAAGAGAGTTGTACCACCCATACAGATATAAAATGGCGGCAATCAATTCCTTTTGTTACAGAGCTCAGAAGTGTTTAAAAGAGACCGAATCAAAAGATAGGGAGTTAAAAACGATAAAGGGAATTGTAAGGAATAATAATTATAGCACCAACATAGTGGATAAAGTTATGAAAAGGGTCAACATACAAAAAGCTAAAATAGAACCAGAACAAAAGAATTATGCAGGGTCATTGACATATAGAAAAATTATAAAATGTTTTAATAAATATGGAGTAGATATAGCTATTAAAAAATGTGAAACGGTATTTGATAAGATAAGGAATAAGAATATAGAAAAAATTCCAGTATTACAGAAAAGCGGAATTTATAAATTAAAATGTAAAGACTGCAACAAAGTGTACCTAGGGGAGACAGGACGAAAATTCGCATGCAGGTTGTCTGACCACAAACGTGGAGAAGGTAATAGAACAACCAATTCGTTATATGCAAGACATTTCATAGAATACGACCACAAGTTTGTTAATCCTTTGGAAGAATACGAAATTGTAAAAGTAGTAAATAACACAGTTGAAAGGAAGCTTAGAGAGGAGTTAGAAATATTGAAAGAAAGAGAAAAAGGGTTAGCCAATTTAATTAATATTAAAATTAAATTTGATAATGAAGAAATATTTTATAACATGATTGAGAAGTAAATGAGAGAGGGCAGATAGATAAGATTAAGAATTATATTTCATAGTACTAATTGGTTGTTTTAAAATAAGGGTGTGTGACTGACCCACGTGTGTGGAGAGGAAGAGGGTAGTTTAAAAGGATGCACACACACACACACACACACACACACACACACACACAGAAACACAAGGAATTTACTAGAAAAATATGTAACTGTACAGATGGTGAGACAGAGTTTAGGGGGTGGGGAAGGGTAATTAATTTTTAGTTTGTTGTGGGTGAGCAGGGTGGGGGAGAAGGGTGAAGGGTTGGGTATTACATATTTTCTGTCTATTCCTGACCTGATGATTAGCTGTGAAGCTTGAAAGCGCTAATCGGAATAATTTTTATATAGTGGTGTGCAATAGTGATCATTCTGATTGTGGTTTCAACCACTAACACAAATTTCTTCATTAAACGTCTGTTAAGAAGTGCAATCGACTACAGGTAATGGACAACAACAATGAGGTAATAAACGACAACAATAAGGTAAGTAAAGTTTTTAAATATCTTAAGTTAAAAGTTAAATTGAAGAGTGTTTTAAGTAAAATATGGTTTTAATAAACAATGTCTGGATAATAATGTCATCCCAAAGTACGCTCAAGTTAAAATTAAAAATAAGAACAGTGTAGCCAAAAAAGTAAAAGAACAAAGCGAGAAGTTGTGGATAAAACTGGAAATAAGGTCACTCTACGGCTTAATCAATAGATATAATAGGGAATTATATGACAGACACATAGAATTATTAAGAATATACTCGTATGCAGAGTTAGAAGAAATATTATAAAATTTTGGTTTGGGGTACATATAAAAGAATTTGGAAAATAAAAATAAAAAAATGGTAGATAAGTTAAATAAATTAATAAGAAAGAACGAAGTAAAAAAGGAACACCTCTCTAAGAATAACTATGAAAAAAGAGTAATATACATTACAGAGGTAAATTTCAATACGGAAGAAAAAGAAATGTTAGCGAAAGGCTTAAAATACGCACCACCACCAGAATTAAATCAAGAAAAAACGATTATTGAATGCGAAAGCATAATACAAAAACTAGGAAATGAAAATGATAAAAAAGAATAAGGTGGGAAGTAGGGAATGTAGTAGATAAAATATTTAAGAAAAGTTTGTATAATTCAAAGAGTGAACAAAAAATCAAAGCAACTGTAACTAAACTAAAGCATAAAATAAAGAAGAATGATATTATAGTTACGAAGGCGGATAAAGGAAATACAATGGTACTAATGAGAAAGGAAGAATACATAAAGAAAACGGAAGAATTTATAAGGGAAGGACCATACGAGGAAATAAGGTATGATTATACAAGTAAGTACCAGTCAAGGATAAAACAAATGATGAAACAGATAACATTTATAGAAGAAAAAAAGAAAAAGTATTTATTGGAAAGTAATCCAACAGCACCAACTTTTAAAAGTCAGGTTAAGATACATAAAGAAGGAAAACCAATTAGACCGATTGTTTCTTTTATTAATGCACCTATTTATAAATTATCAAAGGAAGTTAGCAGAGTACTGAAAGAGAAATATGAATTTGGGACAAAATACAACATAGAGAATAATATAAAATTGATAGAAAAATTAGAAAATATTAGCATTAATGTAAATACAAAATTGATATCACTGGATGTTAAGGACGTGTTTACTAATATCACAGTAAATAAAGTTATTAAGTTAATAAACGATAATAATATGGGAGAATACAGGTATAAAAAGCAGTTGATGAAAGTAATTAAAGAATGTGTAAATCAGAACTATTTTAGGTTTAATAACAAGTTTTATATACAGAAAAAAGGTTTACCTATGGGGTCTTCATTATCCCCTATTCTTGCTGAAATATACATGAATGATTTTGAAAAGCAATTAATAACTTCCAGTAAGTATAAAGACAATATAAAATTATGGTCTAGATACGTTGATGATGTATTAGTAGTTTGGGAAGGAAGCATAGAAGAAGTGCATGAGTTTATAAAGGAGGTAAATAAAAAGGATAAAAACTTACAATTTAAGGAAGAGATAGGAGGTAAGCAAATAAATTACTTAGATTTAAACATAGAAATTAAAGATAATGAGAAACTACAGTTTGGGATATTTAGGAAAGCGTCGTATACTGATATAATTATACCAAGAGAGTTGTACCACCCATACAGATATAAAATGGCGGCAATCAATTCCTTTTGTTACAGAGCTCAGAAGTGTTTAAAAGAGACCGAATCAAAAGATAGGGAGTTAAAAACGATAAAGGGAATTGTAAGGAATAATAATTATAGCACCAACATAGTGGATAAAGTTATGAAAAGGGTCAACATACAAAAAGCTAAAATAGAACCAGAACAAAAGAATTATGCAGGGTCATTGACATATAGAAAAATTATAAAATGTTTTAATAAATATGGAGTAGATATAGCTATTAAAAAATGTGAAACGGTATTTGATAAGATAAGGAATAAGAATATAGAAAAAATTCCAGTATTACAGAAAAGCGGAATTTATAAATTAAAATGTAAAGACTGCAACAAAGTGTACCTAGGGGAGACAGGACGAAAATTCGCATGCAGGTTGTCTGACCACAAACGTGGAGAAGGTAATAGAACAACCAATTCGTTATATGCAAGACATTTCATAGAATACGACCACAAGTTTGTTAATCCTTTGGAAGAATACGAAATTGTAAAAGTAGTAAATAACACAGTTGAAAGGAAGCTTAGAGAGGAGTTAGAAATATTGAAAGAAAGAGAAAAAGGGTTAGCCAATTTAATTAATATTAAAATTAAATTTGATAATGAAGAAATATTTTATAACATGATTGAGAAGTAAATGAGAGAGGGCAGATAGATAAGATTAAGAATTATATTTCATAGTACTAATTGGTTGTTTTAAAATAAGTGTGTGTGACTGACCCACGTGTGTGGAGAGGAAGAGGGTAGTTTAAAAGGATGCACACACACACACACACACACACACACACACACACACACACACACACAGAAACACAAGGAATTTACTAGAAAAATATGTAACTGTACAGATGGTGAGACAGAGTTTAGGGGGTGGGGAAGGGTAATTAATTTTTAGTTTGTTGTGGGTGAGCAGGGTGGGGGAGAAGGGTGAAGGGTTGGGTATTACATATTTTCTGTCTATTCCTGACCTGATGATTAGCTGTGAAGCTTGAAAGCGCTAATCGGAATAATTTTTATATAGTGGTGTGCAATAGTGATCATTCTGATTGTGGTTTCAACCACTAACACAAATTTCTTCATTAAACGTCTGTTAAGAAGTGCAATCGACTACAGGTAATGGACAACAACAATGAGGTAATAAACGACAACAATAAGGTAAGTAAAGTTTTTAAATATCTTAAGTTAAAAGTTAAATTGAAGAGTGTTTTAAGTAAAATATGGTTTTAATAAACAATGTCTGGATAATAATGTCATCCCAAAGTACGCTCAAGTTAAAATTAAAAATAAGAACAGTGTAGCCAAAAAAGTAAAAGAACAAAGCGAGAAGTTGTGGATAAAACTGGAAATAAGGTCACTCTACGGCTTAATCAATAGATATAATAGGGAATTATATGACAGACACATAGAATTATTAAGAATATACTCGTATGCAGAGTTAGAAGAAATATTATAAAATTTTGGTTTGGGGTACATATAAAAGAAATTGGAAAATAAAAATAAAAAAATGGTAGATAAGTTAAATAAATTAATAAGAAAGAACGAAGTAAAAAAGGAACACCTCTCTAAGAATAACTATGAAAAAAGAGTAATATACATTACAGAGGTAAATTTCAATACGGAAGAAAAAGAAATGTTAGCGAAAGGCTTAAAATACGCACCACCACCAGAATTAAATCAAGAAAAAACGATTATTGAATGCGAAAGCATAATACAAAAACTAGGAAATGAAAATGATAAAAAAGAATAAGGTGGGAAGTAGGGAATGTAGTAGATAAAATATTTAAGAAAAGTTTGTATAATTCAAAGAGTGAACAAAAAATCAAAGCAACTGTAACTAAACTAAAGCATAAAATAAAGAAGAATGATATTATAGTTACGAAGGCGGATAAAGGAAATACAATGGTACTAATGAGAAAGGAAGAATACATAAAGAAAACGGAAGAATTTATAAGGGAAGGACCATACGAGGAAATAAGGTATGATTATACAAGTAAGTACCAGTCAAGGATAAAACAAATGATGAAACAGATAACATTTATAGAAGAAAAAAAGAAAAAGTATTTATTGGAAAGTAATCCAACAGCACCAACTTTTAAAAGTCAGGTTAAGATACATAAAGAAGGAAAACCAATTAGACCGATTGTTTCTTTTATTAATGCACCTATTTATAAATTATCAAAGGAAGTTAGCAGAGTACTGAAAGAGAAATATGAATTTGGGACAAAATACAACATAGAGAATAATATAAAATTGATAGAAAAATTAGAAAATATTAGCATTAATGTAAATACAAAATTGATATCACTGGATGTTAAGGACGTGTTTACTAATATCACAGTAAATAAAGTTATTAAGTTAATAAACGATAATAATATGGGAGAATACAGGTATAAAAAGCAGTTGATGAAAGTAATTAAAGAATGTGTAAATCAGAACTATTTTAGGTTTAATAACAAGTTTTATATACAGAAAAAAGGTTTACCTATGGGGTCTTCATTATCCCCTATTCTTGCTGAAATATACATGAATGATTTTGAAAAGCAATTAATAACTTCCAGTAAGTATAAAGACAATATAAAATTATGGTCTAGATACGTTGATGATGTATTAGTAGTTTGGGAAGGAAGCATAGAAGAAGTGCATGAGTTTATAAAGGAGGTAAATAAAAAGGATAAAAACTTACAATTTAAGGAAGAGATAGGAGGTAAGCAAATAAATTACTTAGATTTAAACATAGAAATTAAAGATAATGAGAAACTACAGTTTGGGATATTTAGGAAAGCGTCGTATACTGATATAATTATACCAAGAGAGTTGTACCACCCATACAGATATAAAATGGCGGCAATCAATTCCTTTTGTTACAGAGCTCAGAAGTGTTTAAAAGAGACCGAATCAAAAGATAGGGAGTTAAAAACGATAAAGGGAATTGTAAGGAATAATAATTATAGCACCAACATAGTGGATAAAGTTATGAAAAGGGTCAACATACAAAAAGCTAAAATAGAACCAGAACAAAAGAATTATGCAGGGTCATTGACATATAGAAAAATTATAAAATGTTTTAATAAATATGGAGTAGATATAGCTATTAAAAAATGTGAAACGGTATTTGATAAGATAAGGAATAAGAATATAGAAAAAATTCCAGTATTACAGAAAAGCGGAATTTATAAATTAAAATGTAAAGACTGCAACAAAGTGTACCTAGGGGAGACAGGACGAAAATTCGCATGCAGGTTGTCTGACCACAAACGTGGAGAAGGTAATAGAACAACCAATTCGTTATATGCAAGACATTTCATAGAATACGACCACAAGTTTGTTAATCCTTTGGAAGAATACGAAATTGTAAAAGTAGTAAATAACACAGTTGAAAGGAAGCTTAGAGAGGAGTTAGAAATATTGAAAGAAAGAGAAAAAGGGTTAGCCAATTTAATTAATATTAAAATTAAATTTGATAATGAAGAAATATTTTATAACATGATTGAGAAGTAAATGAGAGAGGGCAGATAGATAAGATTAAGAATTATATTTCATAGTACTAATTGGTTGTTTTAAAATAAGGGTGTGTGACTGACCCACGTGTGTGGAGAGGAAGAGGGTAGTTTAAAAGGATGCACACACACACACACACACACACACACACACACACACACACACACACACACACACACACAGAAACACAAGGAATTTACTAGAAAAATATGTAACTGTACAGATGGTGAGACAGAGTTTAGGGGGTGGGGAAGGGTAATTAATTTTTAGTTTGTTGTGGGTGAGCAGGGTGGGGGAGAAGGGGGAAGGGTTGGGTATTACATATTTTCTGTCTATTCCTGACCTGATGATGAGCTGTGAAGCTTGAAAGCGCTAATCGGAATAATTTTTATATAGTGGTGTGCAATAGTGATCATTCTGATTGTGGTTTCAACCACTAACACAAATTTCTTCATTAAACGTCTGTTAAGATGTGCAATCGACTACAGGTAATGGACAACAACAATGAGGTAATAAACGACAACAATAAGGTAAGTAAAGTTTTTAAATATCTTAAGTTAAAAGTTAAATTGAAGAGGGTTTTAAGTAAAATATGGTTTTAATAAACAATGTCTGGATAATAATGTCATCCCAAAGTACGCACAAGTTAAAATTAAAAATAAGAACAGTGTAGCCAAAAAAGTAAAAGAACAAAGCGAGAAGTTGTGGATAAAACTGGAAATAAGGTCACTCTACGGCTTAATCAATAGATATAATAGGGAATTATATGACAGACACATAGAATTATTAAGAATATACTCGTATGCAGAGTTAGAAGAAATATTATATAATTTTGGTTTGGGGTACATATAAAAGAAATTGGAAAATAAAAATAAAAAAATGGTAGATAAGTTAAATAAATTAATAAGAAAGAACGAAGTAAAAAAGGAACACCTCTCTAAGAATAACTATGAAAAAAGAGTAATAAACCTTACAGAGGTAAATTTCAATACGGAAGAAAAAGAAATGTTAGCGAAAGGTTTAAAATACGCACCACCACCAGAATTAAATCAAGAAAAACGGTTATTGAATGCGAAAGCATAATACAAAAACTAGGAAATGAAAATGATAAAAAAAGAATAAGGTGGGAAGTAGGGAATGTAGTAGATAAAATATTTAAGAAAAGTTTGTATAATTCAAAGAGTGAACAAAAAATCAAAGCAACTGTAACTAAACTAAAGCATAAAATAAAGAAGAATGATATTATAGTTACGAAGGCGGATAAAGGAAATACAATGGTACTAATGAGAAAGGAAGAATACATAAAGAAAACGGAAGAATTTATAAGGGAAGGACCATACGAGGAAATAAAGTATGATTATACAAGTAAGTACCAGTCAAGGATAAAACAAATGATGAAACAGATAACATTTATAGAAGAAAAAAAGAAAAAGTATTTATTGGAAAGTAATCCAACAGCACCAACTTTTAAAAGTCAGGTTAAGATACATAAAGAAGGAAAACCAATTAGACCGATTGTTTCTTTTATTAATGCACCTATTTATAAATTATCAAAGGAAGTTAGCAGAGTACTGAAAGAGAAATATGAATTTGGGACAAAATACAACATAGAGAATAATATAAAATTGATAGAAAAATTAGAAAATATTAGCATTAATGTAAATACAAAATTGATATCACTGGATGTTAAGGACATGTTTACTAATATCACAGTAAATAAAGTTATTAAGTTAATAAACGATAATAATATGGGAGAATACAGGTATAAAAAGCAGTTGATGAAAGTAATTAAAGAATGTGTAAATCAGAACTATTTTAGGTTTAATAACAAGTTTTATATACAGAAAAAAGGTTTACCTATGGGGTCTTCATTATCCCCTATTCTTGCTGAAATATACATGAATGATTTTGAAAAGCAATTAATAACTTCCAGTAAGTATAAAGACAATATAAAATTATGGTCTAGATACGTTGATGATGTATTAGTAGTTTGGGAAGGAAGCATAGAAGAAGTGCATGAGTTTATAAAGGAGGTAAATAAAAAGGATAAAAACTTACAATTTAAGGAAGAGATAGGAGGTAAGCAAATAAATTACTTAGATTTAAACATAGAAATTAAAGATAATGAGAAACTACAGTTTGGGATATTTAGGAAAGCGTCGTATTCTGATATAATTATACCAAGAGAGTTGTACCACCCATACAGATATAAAATGGCGGCAATCAATTCCTTTTGTTACAGAGCTCAGAAGTGTTTAAAAGAGACCGAATCAAAAGATAGGGAGTTAAAAACGATAAAGGGAATTGTAAGGAATAATAATTATAGCACCAACATAGTGGATAAAGTTATGAAAAGGGTCAACATACAAAAAGCTAAAATAGAACCAGAACAAAAGAATTATGCAGGGTCATTGACATATAGAAAAATTATAAAATGTTTTAATAAATATGGAGTAGTTATAGCTATTAAAAAATGTGAAACGGTATTTGATAAGATAAGGAATAAGAATATAGAAAAAATTCCAGTATTACAGAAAAGCGGAATTTATAAATTAAAATGTAAAGACTGCAACAAAGTGTACCTAGGGGAGACAGGACGAAAATTCGCATGCAGGTTGTCTGACCACAAACGTGGAGAAGGTAATAGAACAACCAATTCGTTATATGCAAGACATTTCATAGAAGACGACCACAAGTTTGTTAATCCTTTGGAAGAATACGAAATTGTAAAAGTAGTAAATAACACAGTTGAAAGGAAGCTTAGAGAGGAGTTAGAAATATTGAAAGAAAGAGAAAAAGGGTTAGCCAATTTAATTAATATTAAAATTAAATTTGATAATGAAGAAATATTTTATAACATGATTAAGAAGTAAATGAGAGAGGGCAGATAGATAAGATTAAGAATTATATTTCATAGTACTAATTGGTTGTTTTAAAATAAGGGTGTGTGACTGACCCACGTGTTTGGAGAGGAAGAGGGTAGTTTAAAAGGATGCACACACACACAGAAACACAAGGAATTTACTAGAAAAATATGTAACTGTACAGATGGTGAGACAGAGTTTAGGAGGTGGGGAAGGGTCATTAATTTTTAGTTTGTTGTGGGTGAGCAGGGTGGGGGAGAAGGGTGAAGGGTTGGGTATTACATATTTTCTGTCTATTCCTGATCTGATGATGAGCTGTGAAGCTTGAAAGCGCTAATCGGAATAATTTTTATATAGTGGTGTGCAATAGTGATCATTCTGATTGTGGTTTCAACCACTAACACAAATTTCTTCATTAAACGTCTGTTAAGATGTGCAATCGACTACAGGTAATGGACAACAACAATGAGGTAATAAACGACAACAATAAGGTAAGTAAAGTTTTTAAATATCTTAAGTTAAAAGTTAAATTGAAGAGGGTTTTAAGTAAAATATGGTTTTAATAAACAATGTCTGGATAATAATGTCATCCCAAAGTACGCTCAAGTTAAAATTAAAAATAAGAACAGTGTAGCCAAAAAAGTAAAAGAACAAAGCGAGAAGTTGTGGATAAAACTGGAAATAAGGTCACTCTACGGCTTAATCAATAGATATAATAGGGAATTATATGACAGACACATAGAATTATTAAGAATATACTCGTATGCAGAGTTAGAAGAAATATTATATAATTTTGGTTTGGGGTACATATAAAAGAAATTGGAAAATAAAAATAAAAAAATGGTAGATAAGTTAAATAAATTAATAAGAAAGAACGAAGTAAAAAAGGAACACCTCTCTAAGAATAACTATGAAAAAAGAGTAATATACATTACAGAGGTAAATTTCAATACGGAAGAAAAAGAAATGTTAGCGAAAGGCTTAAAATACGCACCACCACCAGAATTAAATCAAGAAAAAACGATTATTGAATGCGAAAGCATAATACAAAAACTAGGAAATGAAAATGATAAAAAAGAATAAGGTGGGAAGTAGGGAATGTAGTAGATAAAATATTTAAGAAAAGTTTGTATAATTCAAAGAGTGAACAAAAAATCAAAGCAACTGTAACTAAACTAAAGCATAAAATAAAGAAGAATGATATTATAGTTACGAAGGCGGATAAAGGAAATACAATGGTACTAATGAGAAAGGAAGAATACATAAAGAAAACGGAAGAATTTATAAGGGAAGGACCATACGAGGAAATAAAGTATGATTATACAAGTAAGTACCAGTCAAGGATAAAACAAATGATGAAACAGATAACATTTATAGAAGAAAAAAAGAAAAAGTATTTATTGGAAAGTAATCCAACAGCACCAACTTTTAAAAGTCAGGTTAAGATACATAAAGAAGGAAAACCAATTAGACCGATTGTTTCTTTTATTAATGCACCTATTTATAAATTATCAAAGGAAGTTAGCAGAGTACTGAAAGAGAAATATGAATTTGGGACAAAATACAACATAGAGAATAATATAAAATTGATAGAAAAATTAGAAAATATTAGCATTAATGTAAATACAAAATTGATATCACTGGATGTTAAGGACGTGTTTACTAATATCACAGTAAATAAAGTTATTAAGTTAATAAACGATAATAATATGGGAGAATACAGGTATAAAAAGCAGTTGATGAAAGTAATTAAAGAATGTGTAAATCAGAACTATTTTAGGTTTAATAACAAGTTTTATATACAGAAAAAAGGTTTACCTATGGGGTCTTCATTATCCCCTATTCTTGCTGAAATATACATGAATGATTTTGAAAAGCAATTAATAACTTCCAGTAAGTATAAAGACAATATAAAATTATGGTCTAGATACGTTGATGATGTATTAGTAGTTTGGGAAGGAAGCATAGAAGAAGTGCATGAGTTTATAAAGGAGGTAAATAAAAAGGATAAAAACTTACAATTTAAGGAAGAGATAGGAGGTAAGCAAATAAATTACTTAGATTTAAACATAGAAATTAAAGATAATGAGAAACTACAGTTTGGGATATTTAGGAAAGCGTCGTATACTGATATAATTATACCAAGAGAGTTGTACCACCCATACAGATATAAAATGGCGGCAATCAATTCCTTTTGTTACAGAGCTCAGAAGTGTTTAAAAGAGACCGAATCAAAAGATAGGGAGTTAAAAACGATAAAGGGAATTGTAAGGAATAATAATTATAGCACCAACATAGTGGATAAAGTTATGAAAAGGGTCAACATACAAAAAGCTAAAATAGAACCAGAACAAAAGAATTATGCAGGGTCATTGACATATAGAAAAATTATAAAATGTTTTATAAATATGGAGTAGATATAGCTATTAAAAAATGTGAAACGGTATTTGATAAGATAAGGAATAAGAATATAGAAAAAATTCCAGTATTACAGAAAAGCGGAATTTATAAATTAAAATGTAAAGACTGCAACAAAGTGTACCTAGGGGAGACAGGACGAAAATTCGCATGCAGGTTGTCTGACCACAAACGTGGAGAAGGTAATAGAACAACCAATTCGTTATATGCAAGACATTTCATAGAATACGACCACAAGTTTGTTAATCCTTTGGAAGAATACGAAATTGTAAAAGTAGTAAATAACACAGTTGAAAGGAAGCTTAGAGAGGAGTTAGAAATATTGAAAGAAAGAGAAAAAGGGTTAGCCAATTTAATTAATATTAAAATTAAATTTGATAATGAAGAAATATTTTATAAAATGATTGAGAAGTAAATGAGAGAGGGCAGATAGATAAGATTAAGAATTATATTTCATAGTACTAATTGGTTGTTTTAAAATAAGGGTGTGTGACTGACCCACGTGTGTGGAGAGGAAGAGGGTAGTTTAAAAGGATGCACACACACACAGAAACACAAGGAATTTACTAGAAAAATATGTAACTGTACAGATGGTGAGACAGAGTTTAGGGGGTGGGGAAGGGTCATTAATTTTTAGTTTGTTGTGGGTGAGCAGGGTGGGGGAGAAGGGTGAAGGGTTGGGTATTACATATTTTCTGTCTATTCCTGATCTGATGATGAGCTGTGAAGCTTGAAAGCGCTAATCGGAATAATTTTTATATAGTGGTGTGCAATAGTGATCATTCTGATTGTGGTTTCAACCACTAACACAAATTTCTTCATTAAACGTCTGTTAAGATGTGCAATCGACTACAGGTAATGGACAACAACAATGAGGTAATAAACGACAACAATAAGGTAAGTAAAGTTTTTAAATATCTTAAGTTAAAAGTTAAATTGAAGAGGGTTTTAAGTAAAATATGGTTTTAATAAACAATGTCTGGATAATAATGTCATCCCAAAGTACGCTCAAGTTAAAATTAAAAATAAGAACAGTGTAGCCAAAAAAGTAAAAGAACAAAGCGAGAAGTTGTGGATAAAACTGGAAATAAGGTCACTCTACGGCTTAATCAATAGATATAATAGGGAATTATATGACAGACACATAGAATTATTAAGAATATACTCGTATGCAGAGTTAGAAGAAATATTATATAATTTTGGTTTGGGGTACATATAAAAGAAATTGGAAAATAAAAATAAAAAAATGGTAGATAAGTTAAATAAATTAATAAGAAAGAACGAAGTAAAAAAGGAACACCTCTCTAAGAATAACTATGAAAAAAGAGTAATATACATTACAGAGGTAAATTTCAATACGGAAGAAAAAGAAATGTTAGCGAAAGGCTTAAAATACGCACCACCACCAGAATTAAATCAAGAAAAAACGATTATTGAATGCGAAAGCATAATACAAAAACTAGGAAATGAAAATGATAAAAAAGAATAAGGTGGGAAGTAGGGAATGTAGTAGATAAAATATTTAAGAAAAGTTTGTATAATTCAAAGAGTGAACAAAAAATCAAAGCAACTGTAACTAAACTAAAGCATAAAATAAAGAAGAATGATATTATAGTTACGAAGGCGGATAAAGGAAATACAATGGTACTAATGAGAAAGGAAGAATACATAAAGAAAACGGAAGAATTTATAAGGGAAGGACCATACGAGGAAATAAAGTATGATTATACAAGTAAGTACCAGTCAAGGATAAAACAAATGATGAAACAGATAACATTTATAGAAGAAAAAAAGAAAAAGTATTTATTGGAAAGTAATCCAACAGCACCAACTTTTAAAAGTCAGGTTAAGATACATAAAGAAGGAAAACCAATTAGACCGATTGTTTCTTTTATTAATGCACCTATTTATAAATTATCAAAGGAAGTTAGCAGAGTACTGAAAGAGAAATATGAATTTGGGACAAAATACAACATAGAGAATAATATAAAATTGATAGAAAAATTAGAAAATATTAGCATTAATGTAAATACAAAATTGATATCACTGGATGTTAAGGACATGTTTACTAATATCACAGTAAATAAAGTTATTAAGTTAATAAACGATAATAATATGGGAGAATACAGGTATAAAAAGCAGTTGATGAAAGTAATTAAAGAATGTGTAAATCAGAACTATTTTAGGTTTAATAACAAGTTTTATATACAGAAAAAAGGTTTACCTATGGGGTCTTCATTATCCCCTATTCTTGCTGAAATATACATGAATGATTTTGAAAAGCAATTAATAACTTCCAGTAAGTATAAAGACAATATAAAATTATGGTCTAGATACGTTGATGATGTATTAGTAGTTTGGGAAGGAAGCATAGAAGAAGTGCATGAGTTTATAAAGGAGGTAAATAAAAAGGATAAAAACTTACAATTTAAGGAAGAGATAGGAGGTAAGCAAATAAATTACTTAGATTTAAACATAGAAATTAAAGATAATGAGAAACTACAGTTTGGGATATTTAGGAAAGCGTCGTATACTGATATAATTATACCAAGAGAGTTGTACCACCCATACAGATATAAAATGGCGGCAATCAATTCCTTTTGTTACAGAGCTCAGAAGTGTTTAAAAGAGACCGAATCAAAAGATAGGGAGTTAAAAACGATAAAGGGAATTGTAAGGAATAATAATTATAGCACCAACATAGTGGATAAAGTTATGAAAAGGGTCAACATACAAAAAGCTAAAATAGAACCAGAACAAAAGAATTATGCAGGGTCATTGACATATAGAAAAATTATAAAATGTTTTAATAAATATGGAGTAGATATAGCTATTAAAAAATGTGAAACGGTATTTGATAAGATAAGGAATAAGAATATAGAAAAAATTCCAGTATTACAGAAAAGCGGAATTTATAAATTAAAATGTAAAGACTGCAACAAAGTGTACCTAGGGGAGACAGGACGAAAATTCGCATGCAGGTTGTCTGACCACAAACGTGGAGAAGGTAATAGAACAACCAATTCGTTATATGCAAGACATTTCATAGAATACGACCACAAGTTTGTTAATCCTTTGGAAGAATACGAAATTGTAAAAGTAGTAAATAACACAGTTGAAAGGAAGCTTAGAGAGGAGTTAGAAATATTGAAAGAAAGAGAAAAAGGGTTAGCCAATTTAATTAATATTAAAATTAAATTTGATAATGAAGAAATATTTTATAAAATGATTGAGAAGTAAATGAGAGAGGGCAGATAGATAAGATTAAGAATTATATTTCATAGTACTAATTGGTTGTTTTAAAATAAGGGTGTGTGACTGACCCACGTGTGTGGAGAGGAAGAGGGTAGTTTAAAAGGATGCACACACACACAGAAACACAAGGAATTTACTAGAAAAATATGTAACTGTACAGATGGTGAGACAGAGTTTAGTGGGTGGGGAAGGGTCATTAATTTTTAGTTTGTTGTGGGTGAGCAGGGTGGGGGAGAAGGGTGAAGGGTTGGGTATTACATATTTTCTGTCTATTCCTGATCTGATGATGAGCTGTGAAGCTTGAAAGCGCTAATCGGAATAATTTTTATATAGTGGTGTGCAATAGTGATCATTCTGATTGTGGTTTCAACCACTAACACAAATTTCTTCATTAAACGTTTGTTAAGATGTGCAATCGACTACAGGTAATGGACAACAACAATGAGGTAATAAACGACAACAATAAGGTAAGTAAAGTTTTTAAATATCTTAAGTTAAAAGTTAAATTGAAGAGGGTTTTAAGTAAAATATGGTTTTAATAAACAATGTCTGGATAATAATGTCATCCCAAAGTACGCTCAAGTTAAAATTAAAAATAAGAACAGTGTAGCCAAAAAAGTAAAAGAACAAAGCGAGAAGTTGTGGATAAAACTGGAAATAAGGTCACTCTACGGCTTAATCAATAGATATAATAGGGAATTATATGACAGACACATAGAATTATTAAGAATATACTCGTATGCAGAGTTAGAAGAAATATTATATAATTTTGGTTTGGGGTACATATAAAAGAAATTGGAAAATAAAAATAAAAAAATGGTAGATAAGTTAAATAAATTAATAAGAAAGAACGAAGTAAAAAAGGAACACCTCTCTAAGAATAACTATGAAAAAAGAGTAATATACATTACAGAGGTAAATTTCAATACGGAAGAAAAAGAAATGTTAGCGAAAGGCTTAAAATACGCACCACCACCAGAATTAAATCAAGAAAAAACGATTATTGAATGCGAAAGCATAATACAAAAACTAGGAAATGAAAATGATAAAAAAGAATAAGGTGGGAAGTAGGGAATGTAGTAGATAAAATATTTAAGAAAAGTTTGTATAATTCAAAGAGTGAACAAAAAATCAAAGCAACTGTAACTAAACTAAAGCATAAAATAAAGAAGAATGATATTATAGTTACGAAGGCGGATAAAGGAAATACAATGGTACTAATGAGAAAGGAAGAATACATAAAGAAAACGGAAGAATTTATAAGGGAAGGACCATACGAGGAAATAAAGTATGATTATACAAGTAAGTACCAGTCAAGGATAAAACAAATGATGAAACAGATAACATTTATAGAAGAAAAAAAGAAAAAGTATTTATTGGAAAGTAATCCAACAGCACCAAGTTTTAAAAGTCAGGTTAAGATACATAAAGACAGGAAAACCAATTAGACCGATTGTTTCTTTTATTAATGCACCTATTTATAAATTATCAAAGGAAGTTAGCAGAGTACTGAAAGAGAAATATGAATTTGGGACAAAATACAACATAGAGAATAATATAAAATTGATAGAAAAATTAGAAAATATTAGCATTAATGTAAATACAAAATTGATATCACTGGATGTTAAGGACGTGTTTACTAATATCACAGTAAATAAAGTTATTAAGTTAATAAACGATAATAATATGGGAGAATACAGGTATAAAAAGCAGTTGATGAAAGTAATTAAAGAATGTGTAAATCAGAACTATTTTAGGTTTAATAACAAGTTTTATATACAGAAAAAAGGTTTACCTATGGGGTCTTCATTATCCCCTATTCTTGCTGAAATATACATGAATGATTTTGAAAAGCAATTAATAACTTCCAGTAAGTATAAAGACAATATAAAATTATGGTCTAGATACGTTGATGATGTATTAGTAGTTTGGGAAGGAAGCATAGAAGAAGTGCATGAGTTTATAAAGGAGGTAAATAAAAAGGATAAAAACTTACAATTTAAGGAAGAGATAGGAGGTAAGCAAATAAATTACTTAGATTTAAACATAGAAATTAAAGATAATGAGAAACTACAGTTTGGGATATTTAGGAAAGCGTCGTATTCTGATATAATTATACCAAGAGAGTTGTACCACCCATACAGATATAAAATGGCGGCAATCAATTCCTTTTGTTACAGAGCTCAGAAGTGTTTAAAAGAGACCGAATCAAAAGATAGGGAGTTAAAAACGATAAAGGGAATTGTAAGGAATAATAATTATAGCACCAACATAGTGGATAAAGTTATGAAAAGGGTCAACATACAAAAAGCTAAAATAGAACCAGAACAAAAGAATTATGCAGGGTCATTGACATATAGAAAAATTATAAAATGTTTTAATAAATATGGAGTAGTTATAGCTATTAAAAAATGTGAAACGGTATTTGATAAGATAAGGAATAAGAATATAGAAAAAATTCCAGTATTACAGAAAAGCGGAATTTATAAATTAAAATGTAAAGACTGCAACAATGTGTACCTAGGGGAGACAGGACGAAAATTCGCATGCAGGTTGTCTGACCACAAACGTGGAGAAGGTAATAGAACAACCAATTCGTTATATGCAAGACATTTCATAGAAGACGACCACAAGTTTGTTAATCCTTTGGAAGAATACGAAATTGTAAAAGTAGTAAATAACACAGTTGAAAGGAAGCTTAGAGAGGAGTTAGAAATATTGAAAGAAAGAGAAAAAGGGTTAGCCAATTTAATTAATATTAAAATTAAATTTGATAATGAAGAAATATTTTATAACATGATTAAGAAGTAAATGAGAGAGGGCAGATAGATAAGATTAAGAATTATATTTCATAGTACTAATTGGTTGTTTTAAAATAAGGGTGTGTGACTGACCCACGTGTGTGGAGAGGAAGAGGGTAGTTTAAAAGGATGCACACACACACAGAAACACAAGGAATTTACTAGAAAAATATGTAACTGTACAGATGGTGAGACAGAGTTTAGGGGGTGGGGAAGGGTCATTAATTTTTAGTTTGTTGTGGGTGAGCAGGGTGGGGGAGAAGGGTGAAGGGTTGGGTATTACATATTTTCTGTCTATTCCTGATCTGATGATGAGCTGTGAAGCTTGAAAGCGCTAATCGGAATAATTTTTATATAGTGGTGTGCAATAGTGATCATTCTGATTGTGGTTTCAACCACTAACACAAATTTCTTCATTAAACGTCTGTTAAGATGTGCAATCGACTACAGGTAATGGACAACAACAATGAGGTAATAAACGACAACAATAAGGTAAGTAAAGTTTTTAAATATCTTAAGTTAAAAGTTAAATTGAAGAGGGTTTTAAGTAAAATATGGTTTTAATAAACAATGTCTGGATAATAATGTCATCCCAAAGTACGCTCAAGTTAAAATTAAAAATAAGAACAGTGTAGCCAAAAAAGTAAAAGAACAAAGCGAGAAGTTGTGGATAAAACTGGAAATAAGGTCACTCTACGGCTTAATCAATAGATATAATAGGGAATTATATGACAGACACATAGAATTATTAAGAATATACTCGTATGCAGAGTTAGAAGAAATATTATATAATTTTGGTTTGGGGTACATATAAAAGAAATTGGAAAATAAAAATAAAAAAATGGTAGATAAGTTAAATAAATTAATAAGAAAGAACGAAGTAAAAAAGGAACACCTCTCTAAGAATAACTATGAAAAAAGAGTAATATACATTACAGAGGTAAATTTCAATACGGAAGAAAAAGAAATGTTAGCGAAAGGCTTAAAATACGCACCACCACCAGAATTAAATCAAGAAAAAACGATTATTGAATGCGAAAGCATAATACAAAAACTAGGAAATGAAAATGATAAAAAAGAATAAGGTGGGAAGTAGGGAATGTAGTAGATAAAATATTTAAGAAAAGTTTGTATAATTCAAAGAGTGAACAAAAAATCAAAGCAACTGTAACTAAACTAAAGCATAAAATAAAGAAGAATGATATTATAGTTACGAAGGCGGATAAAGGAAATACAATGGTACTAATGAGAAAGGAAGAATACATAAAGAAAACGGAAGAATTTATAAGGGAAGGACCATACGAGGAAATAAAGTATGATTATACAAGTAAGTACCAGTCAAGGATAAAACAAATGATGAAACAGATAACATTTATAGAAGAAAAAAAGAAAAAGTATTTATTGGAAAGTAATCCAACAGCACCAACTTTTAAAAGTCAGGTTAAGATACATAAAGACAGGAAAACCAATTAGACCGATTGTTTCTTTTATTAATGCACCTATTTATAAATTATCAAAGGAAGTTAGCAGAGTACTGAAAGAGAAATATGAATTTGGGACAAAATACAACATAGAGAATAATATAAAATTGATAGAAAAATTAGAAAATATTAGCATTAATGTAAATACAAAATTGATATCACTGGATGTTAAGGACATGTTTACTAATATCACAGTAAATAATGTTATTAAGTTAATAAACGATAATAATATGGGAGAATACAGGTATAAAAAGCAGTTGATGAAAGTAATTAAAGAATGTGTAAATCAGAACTATTTTAGGTTTAATAACAAGTTTTATATACAGAAAAAAGGTTTACCTATGGGGTCTTCATTATCCCCTATTCTTGCTGAAATATACATGAATGATTTTGAAAAGCAATTAATAACTTCCAGTAAGTATAAAGACAATATAAAATTATGGTCTAGATGCGTTGATGATGTATTAGTAGTTTGGGAAGGAAGCATAGAAGAAGTGCATGAGTTTATAAAGGAGGTAAATAAAAAGGATAAAAACTTACAATTTAAGGAAGAGATAGGAGGTAAGCAAATAAATTACTTAGATTTAAACATAGAAATTAAAGATAATGAGAAACTACAGTTTGGGATATTTAGGAAAGCGTCGTATACTGATATAATTATACCAAGAGAGTTGTACCACCCATACAGATATAAAATGGCGGCAATCAATTCCTTTTGTTACAGAGCTCAGAAGTGTTTAAAAGAGACCGAATCAAAAGATAGGGAGTTAAAAACGATAAAGGGAATTGTAAGGAATAATAATTATAGCACCAACATAGTGGATAAAGTTATGAAAAGGGTCAACATACAAAAAGCTAAAATAGAACCAGAACAAAAGAATTATGCAGGGTCATTGACATATAGAAAAATTATAAAATGTTTTAATAAATATGGAGTAGATATAGCTATTAAAAAATGTGAAACGGTATTTGATAAGATAAGGAATAAGAATATAGAAAAAATTCCAGTATTACAGAAAAGCGGAATTTATAAATTAAAATGTAAAGACTGCAACAAAGTGTACCTAGGGGAGACAGGACGAAAATTCGCATGCAGGTTGTCTGACCACAAACGTGGAGAAGGTAATAGAACAACCAATTCGTTATATGCAAGACATTTCATAGAATACGACCACAAGTTTGTTAATCCTTTGGAAGAATACGAAATTGTAAAAGTAGTAAATAACACAGTTGAAAGGAAGCTTAGAGAGGAGTTAGAAATATTGAAAGAAAGAGAAAAAGGGTTAGCCAATTTAATTAATATTAAAATTAAATTTGATAATGAAGAAATATTTTATAACATGATTGAGAAGTAAATGAGAGAGGGCAGATAGATAAGATTAAGAATTATATTTCATAGTACTAATTGGTTGTTTTAAAATAAGGGTGTGTGACTGACCCACGTGTGTGGAGAGGAAGAGGGTAGTTGAAAAGGATGCACACACACACACACACACAGAAACACAAGGAATTTACTAGAAAAATATGTAACTGTACAGATGGTGAGACAGAGTTTAGGGGGTGGGGAAGGGTCATTAATTTTTAGTTTGTTGTGGGTGAGCAGGGTGGGGGAGAAGGGTGAAGGGTTGGGTATTACATATTTTCTGTCTATTCCTGACCTGATGATGAGCTGTGAAGCTTGAAAGCGCTAATCGGAATAATTTTTATATAGTGGTGTGCAATATTGATCATTCTGATTGTGGTTTCAACCACTAACACAAATTTCTTCATTAAACGTCTGTTAAGATGTGCAATCGACTACAGGTAATGGACAACAACAATGAGGTAATAAACGACAACAATAAGGTAAGTAAAGTTTTTAAATATCTTAAGTTAAAAGTTAAATTGAAGAGGGTTTTAAGTAAAATATGGTTTCAATAAACAATGTCTGGATAATAATGTCATCCCAAAGTACGCTCAAGTTAAAATTAAAAATAAGAACAGTGTAGCCAAAAAAGTAAAAGAACAAAGCGAGAAGTTGTGGATAAAACTGGAAATAAGGTCACTCTACGGCTTAATCAATAGATATAATAGGGAATTATATGACAGACACATAGAATTATTAAGAATATACTCGTATGCAGAGTTAGAAGAAATATTATATAATTTTGGTTTGGGGTACATATAAAAGAAATTGGAAAATAAAAATTAAAAAATGGTAGATAAGTTAAATAAATTAATAAGAAAGAACGAAGTAAAAAAGGAACACCTCTCTAAGAATAACTATGAAAAAAGAGTAATATACATTACAGAGGTAAATTTCAATACGGAAGAAAAAGAAATGTTAGCGAAAGGCTTAAAATACGCACCACCACCAGAATTAAATCAAGAAAAAACGATTATTGAATGCGAAAGCATAATACAAAAACTAGGAAATGAAAATGATAAAAAAGAATAAGGTGGGAAGTAGGGAATGTAGTAGATAAAATATTTAAGAAAAGTTTGTATAATTCAAAGAGTGAACAAAAAATCAAAGCAACTGTAACTAAACTAAAGCATAAAATAAAGAAGAATGATATTATAGTTACGAAGGCGGATAAAGGAAATACAATGGTACTAATGAGAAAGGAAGAATACATAAAGAAAACGGAAGAATTTATAAGGGAAGGACCATACGAGGAAATAAAGTATGATTATACAAGTAAGTACCAGTCAAGGATAAAACAAATGATGAAACAGATAACATTTATAGAAGAAAAAAAGAAAAAGTATTTATTGGAAAATAATCCAACAGCACCAACTTTTAAAAGTCAGGTTAAGATACATAAAGAAGGAAAACCAATTAGACCGATTGTTTCTTTTATTAATGCACCTATTTATAAATTATCAAAGGAAGTTAGCAGAGTACTGAAAGAGAAATATGAATTTGGGACAAAATACAACATAGAGAATAATATAAAATTGATAGAAAAATTAGAAAATATTAGCATTAATGTAAATACAAAATTGATATCACTGGATGTTAAGGACGTGTTTACTAATATCACAGTAAATAAAGTTATTAAGTTAATAAACGATAATAATATGGGAGAATACAGGTATAAAAAGCAGTTGATGAAAGTAATTAAAGAATGTGTAAATCAGAACTATTTTAGGTTTAATAACAAGTTTTATATACAGAAAAAAGGTTTACCTATGGGGTCTTTATTATCCCCTATTCTTGCTGAAATATACATGAATGATTTTGAAAAGCAATTAATAACTTCCAGTAAGTATAAAGACAATATAAAATTATGGTCTAGATACGTTGATGATGTATTAGTAGTTTGGGAAGGAAGCATAGAAGAAGTGCATGAGTTTATAAAGGAGGTAAATAAAAAGGATAAAAACTTACAATTTAAGGAAGAGATAGGAGGTAAGCAAATAAATTACTTAGATTTAAACATAGAAATTAAAGATAATGAGAAACTACAGTTTGGGATATTTAGGAAAGCGTCGTATACTGATATAATTATACCAAGAGAGTTGTACCACCCATACAGATATAAAATGGCGGCAATCAATTCCTTTTGTTACAGAGCTCAGAAGTGTTTAAAAGAGACCGAATCAAAAGATAGGGAGTTAAAAACGATAAAGGGAATTGTAAGGAATAATAATTATAGCACCAACATAGTGGATAAAGTTATGAAAAGGGTCAACATACAAAAAGCTAAAATAGAACCAGAACAAAAGAATTATGCAGGGTCATTGACATATAGAAAAATTATAAAATGTTTTAATAAATATGGAGTAGATATAGCTATTAAAAAATGTGAAACGGTATTTGATAAGATAAGGAATAAGAATATAGAAAAAATTCCAGTATTACAGAAAAGCGGAATTTATAAATTAAAATGTAAAGACTGCAACAAAGTGTACCTAGGGGAGACAGGACGAAAATTCGCATGCAGGTTGTCTGACCACAAACGTGGAGAAGGTAATAGAACAACCAATTCGTTATATGCAAGACATTTCATAGAATACGACCACAAGTTTGTTAATCCTTTGGAAGAATACGAAATTGTAAAAGTAGTAAATAACACAGTTGAAAGGAAGCTTAGAGAGGAGTTAGAAATATTGAAAGAAAGAGAAAAAGGGTTAGCCAATTTAATTAATATTAAAATTAAATTTGATAATGAAGAAATATTTTATAACATGATTGAGAAGTAAATGAGAGAGGGCAGATAGATAAGATTAAGAATTATATTTCATAGTACTAATTGGTTGTTTTAAAATAAGGGTGTGTGACTGACCCACGTGTGTGGAGAGGAAGAGGGTAGTTGAAAAGGATGCACACACACACACACACAGAAACACAAGGAATTTACTAGAAAAATATGTAACTGTACAGATGGTGAGACAGAGTTTAGGGGGTGGGGAAGGGTCATTAATTTTTAGTTTGTTGTGGGTGAGCAGGGTGGGGGAGAAGGGTGAAGGGTTGGGTATTACATATTTTCTGTCTATTCCTGATCTGACGATGAGCTGTGAAGCTTGAAAGCGCTAATCGGAATAATTTTTATATAGTGGTGTGCAATATTGATCATTCTGATTCTGAATATTTTTAATGTGAAAAAGTGTACTTTTTGCAACTTAACAAAAAAAAGTAAACTACAGAACACCATAACAACAAAATATACATCATTTTAAAGCAGAAAATGTGTACTGTAATGCGAAATTTTTATTAGCCTTCAAACTTTTACAAAAATGCTCAGGACACAGCAGCATGTAGGGACCATAAACGGGCAGGTCTCAATTCAGCTGGCCATTCAAAGTGAAATCGCGATTGCTTATGTTTGTGTATGTTCTATAAATTTCAAACTCCTTAAAAGGAAGGCATAAAAATTACTTAATACTTTTACAAATGATTGACCGATGTAACTCAAAAACCGGACGTGGAAGTGGCTTGGTGAGGATATCTGCTGTCTGATCCTTGGTGTTGACATACTCTAGATTGAAGACCTTCTCTTCAAACTTTTCTCTTATATAATGGTATTGGACGCCAATGTGCTTAGTCCTTTTGTGAAAGACTGGATTCTTGATCAGTTGAATTGCACTTTTATTGTCCATGTACAGAGTTGTTTTTGTTCTTTTCAAGATGCATAAGTCGTTCATGAGTTTCCTTAACCACATTATGTCTTTAACAGCTCGGCACGCTGCCGTATATTCAGCATCGGTTGTAGACAATGCTGTTGTGGCTTGTTGAGAACTCCAGGTTAGTACACTCGATCCTAGTTTGATTAAATATCCAGAAGTAGACTTGCGAGTTTCAATTTCTCTAGCAAAGTCTGCATCACTATAGACTTGCAAATGAGAATTAATATCTGCTTCGAACTTTAGACCGTAGTCCAGAGTTCCCTTTAGGTATTTGAGGATTCGTTTCACAGCATTCCAATGAAGCTTGGTAGGTTTTTGAAGATAGCGACTTGCCTTATTAACAGCAAAAGACAAATCTGGCCTGGTATCATTTGATAGGTAAAGCAAGCTTCCAACAGCTTCTGCATAAGGCGCGTTGACTATTCCAGTGTTCAGATTTTTATGAGCATCAGTGCATGTCTCTTCATGAGGATCTGCAGGGATTATCACTGGATTTGCATGTGACGGAACAAAAATCCGTCTTCAGATTTATTTGCCTTAAAGAGATATTTTATTGTAATTTTTATGTAATAAAGATGGTTAGGTTGGCTTCCTGAGAGATATAAAACACGATGCAATTTTGTCTGTACCGTTCGACTCAAGGTCGAGGCCTACGTGCGTATTGGCAGCGGTGTGCACAAAGCAAGTTGAAAATCAGACTGAAACGGCAGTAATAATGTCAGAAACGTAATCACAATGAAGCAAAACCTTGACGTAAGCCAAATAAAACAATGGAATAATGACGTCATAACACTACTACGTGCATAGATCATACCCATGTATTGTTCTCAGTCAGCCATAACTACTCAAAGGGTACACACGATGTACAATTCGCCGGAAGAATATTGCCAGCAAAAGTGTCTTGTGTAATCATGAATATAGTTAAAATGTAGACAGTGAAAATTTAAACAATAATTGGTAAATAACAACACAAAAATTGAATTTAAATTTAGTGAAATATAGAGACAAACAATCAGGAACGTTCGGCCCAACATCTGCCCGACCATGGTCAATGACGGACGCCAACTTCAATTCTACACTAGCAGGGAAGTCAAAAATCATAACTACCTTTCAATATTCTTTTTGAACGCAAAATTTTACTAAATTCAAAATGTATCTTTGTCAATGTATGTGTGGGTGAGAGCATGATACTATGTGTGTGTGCCGGCATACAGAAAATAATTAAGGCATTGGTTTGTCTGCAAATAAAGATCTGAAACATAATAGAGCAATAGAGCTGCAGCAAATTTAAAATGGTTTTATAATGAGATTAAATACCAGAAAGAAATAAGTAAAAAATTAATGAATAACAAATAAGGGCGGAAGTAACGTAAGACGCCATTTTGTTTGATTTTATAAGACACCATATTTTTTGATATTCATAAATGTAAAGTATTTAGCGTCATTAAACAAAGTTTTTTATGCCACCACTATTGTTGTTAAAAGCATTATTTCAAGACCCAGCTCAGTCTCTGATTTCGGTTTAAAAGAACTCTGGCCCCTATAGAGAAAGTAATGTATGGCAGTGGGCCATGTGCTTCAGCGCATAATTATGATACTCACATGGTAAGTACGATAGTAATAAAGCAAAGAATAAATTTGTTAATAAATATAAGGTAACATGCATTCTGCATCATAAACCTTTCGATTACCTTTTTTGCATACGCAGTTTGATGTAGGAATATTGATCCTTCCTGGTGTCTTTCAATCTGCAACCCAAGAAACATATTTCCCTGATCATCAGTAACCTCAAATTCCTTTTTTAACCCATGGATGAGATTGTTGATATCATCTTGTTTTTTAGCCGCAGTTAGTTCATCATCAATATAGACGGCTAAAATCAACCTTCGCTCTGTATTCATGCTAGTGAAGATGCATGGATCTGCCTTGGTAGATTCAAGTCCGTACTTCTTTAGAAATTTGGTAAACCTCTGGTTCCAACATCTGGAGGATTGTTTGAGTCCGTATATGCTCCGAAGCAGCTTGCAGACTTGATTTGTTCCATTTGAAAAACCTTCTGGTTGCTTCATATATACATTCTCTTCAATCTCACCATTTAAAAAAGCAGTTTTGATATCAAACTGCTTCAGTCTGAGTTTTTCTTTTGCTGCAATAGATAAAATCATTCGAATTGAATCGAATCTTACTATGGGACTGAAAGTTTCCTTGAAATCAATTTCAGCCTTTTGATCAAAGCCTTTTGCAACTAGTCTTGCCTTGTACCTTTGAATATTTCTATTTGGATCCTTTTTAATCTTGAAGACCCAGCGATTTCCCATGACATTGGCCCCAGGTGGTGGTTCAACTAGATCCCATACTTGATTTTTAAGAAGAGATTCCATTTCTTCATTCATAGCAATAAATCCAGTTCATTCATCAATGAGTGAAGTGGTGCTCCAGTTTTCAGCATCATCACTGTTTACAGCTTCTTGGTAATTGAGAGGTTGAGTACCTTCTGCAATAAAACAGTCCTTGATGTTAACATAATCAGCATTTAGATCCATGCTTTTTGGTATCCAGTCCACTTATATGTACATAAATAGTAAAACAGTTTTACCTTTTTCTTTTCCCTCTGGTGGCCTTTATTCTTTATGAAACTCTACGCGTTTCGGGACATATGTCCCATCATAAGGAATATCCCTTGGTGAAGTTTGTCAATAGTTAAAATATTAAAAACTACTTTTTATACAACTTTACACATCACAATAATATAAATATAAACACAAAAAACCCCCAAACGTGAGAACACACGCGATATTGCTGGTGCGCACCACGAATTACTGTAGTTGACTGCTGTGCTCATGTTATAGGTCGCGCACTATGGACCTTGTTTTGTATTCTTATCGCTGTGTCGTACAGTGGATTTGATTGGAATTCAATTGTTCATTAAGAAGGACCTCTTTTGCGTTTTCATCTTTATAAACCTTATACATTTCGAATTCTTCGACAGCATTCATACAACTTCCTTTTTGCATACGTGGAGGGGTTGAAAGTTCGTCATGAAATCGGTATAATTATGTATTGACCGCTTCAGCCCAAAAAGTCTGAACTTTCTTGCGTGTAGAATAGTACGTGCTGCTTCAATTACTGTTCTGTTCTCCCTGTCGGCTGATCCATTTTGTTCTGGTGTATATGCCACTGAACGCTGGTGCGTGATTCCATGGTTACTGAGCAACTTTGAAACATTTTTACAGTCAAATTCCAGTCCGTTGTCAGTTCTCATGATTTTTATCCCATTAGAACAGTGTTTTTCTGTTTTTTTAACAAAGTCAGTCATGGAAGCAAGAGCTTCAGACTATGATTTATTTGAGACTATGATGAATTGAAATTGCTGTGATAGTGTATAAGTATGAATTTAAATAATTGGCGTTGAGTTAATTTAACAGATGGAAAATGTAATAAACTTGAATAATTTATTTTTGACTGGAAGTGAATAAATGGTAATGTTTTGTTTGTAATTTGATGTAAATTCAAAGGTGAAAGATTTAGTTCAATCTAAAAATGGTGATGTTTATTATGTTGTATCCTGTTTAAGGGCGAACCGTAAAGAGTGGAATTGAGTATTATGTAACTGCATCTGAATATAGAACAGCTGTATTAGTATGTTAGCAAATTAAATGAAAAACCAGTACTTTACAAAAAATCTAACCAGTACTTTGCTAACCACAAACCAGTACGACTAAGAGGAAACGAATCAGTTGGGGATGTGGAGTAATGGAAGGCCGGTTATCGATATTTTAATTGAATGTTTCAGAGTCAGGTGATACTGTGGTAACGTGCCTGTCTGATTTTATGGTGTTGAGATCTCATGCGAGAAGTCCAGTAAGGTCGGATAGGTGCAGCCACAGCCACCGGACTAGGGGGGGTGACTACCCATGATTTTAGTAAGGATTTAAGGGGGGTCGTGGCGCTATATCCTCACTGATCCTCTTAGGCTTAGGCAATGAGAGTTTTTATACTTCGGCATAAAACCTCTCATTGGGGGGGGGGTATTGTAACGGGACAGATCAGGGGTTTAAATAATTTTTAGAAGTCTCAAAGCAGTCAGTGTTCACCTTTGGTGTACCTCGTTTTAACCAACAACGCTGCATACAATGTTATTGAAAGAGACCAGTCTGTTTATGTCTAGAATAGTTACGTAACCGTCTGCAGCTTGTGCTGCCCGTGAATTACAGAAAAATATGTAATTACCACAAGCCAGTTTTCAGCAGGAGGCAACAACAGTCGGTCATCGTTGGACCAGTCAAGCATACACAGCAGAGCCGCGCGGGGCAGTAAAGGTGCGCGCGGTTCCAGGAACGATTAATATGTGCGAGTAAGTTACGTCGGCCGACATCATTATTAAGTTAAATGTGACAAAACAGTTGTAAAATATATCACCAAGACAACAAGTGACAAGCGTAAAAGTATTCGGACATTTGCCGTTTATTCTCAGAGTGTAGGGATCAACGGGGCCTGGACCATGGGACGAAGTCTACATTAAGGATGAGTACAAATATAACAAACTTTCTAACTTAAAACCATCAACAGTATGAAAATTCATGCACAGAACTTAGTAACTCATTAACAAGATCTCAATTTTAAGGGGTTTAAATATAAAATTGTAAAAGAGTGAGTGAAATAAAAAAGAAAAGTACTGGTTTAGTAATCATACAGATCATTTTGTTATAGTCTTATAAGAATTGTTTTTTTGTCAATTTTTATACACCTGATTTTGTGTTTGAGATAATTGTAGTAATTTACAAGAAAGGATAGGAATTTGAGTAATTGTCATACAAGGGGAGAAAATAACATAATTTTATTTAATAAAAGAAAAATAATTTGTTTTAGTCAGCATAAACTGTGTTAATATAATTATTTCGCAACAACCTAAATAACCCCTCTGCAACTGTTTCGTCTATACGACCCTGGAGATCACCCGAAGGTAAGAAAAGCCATAAAAAAGTTTTTATAAATTTAATAAATTTTATTATTAGCATAAAGAACAGAGTGTTACAAGTGACGTCCGAACTAGGGACGAATTTATTATTTGCATAAAATCGTACAGTAACATAATAATTACTGCAAAATATGTAGAGACGACTCTGTAATTCGTTAAGGAATGACAGTGACGTAAAAGACAAAGTAAGACCCAGTTGAGACGAAATGTTATATAATCAAATTGTCATTACTTCTATAGGTATTTCTAAATTCATTTAGAAACCTCTCATAATATAGATATATTCTGTGAAATTATATATATATATATATTTTAACGAATCTCCGTATACAAATAATGTTTCTCGTTCGTGTACAAAAAAAATAAATAAAATTTATTTTATTTAAAAATTTAAAAAAAAAATTTTAATGTTTGTTTTATTGTTCAATAATTTAATAAATAATTCTTGTAAGGGTGTAGTGTTGAAATTTTAAGTTTGTTGGAGTTATTTGTGTCAATAATCTAGCTTATGGTTTTCTGTAACTAAATTCCAGTTAACAGGATTGTCTCAATTCACTAATCGATTGGCGATATTTCTTTTCCTCCGTATATATTACTTTCCCTTGAGTAATGGTCACTTTTCTGGTAGTCCTGTTGTTAACTAAAACTCTTTTATTAAATTGAGAAATAAATTTAAAACCAAATTGTTGAATTACTATGTTTTTTATTGACAATTATTCAAAAGATCAATTGAAAATCGATTATCATATATAGCTCGACTCTTTCACAGGGGCAATCGATTGTTAATACATCTGTTATTTTATATAAATATTTTCGAAAGGTTTCTTTTAACGGTTATAATTAATAGTCAGAGAAGGGGCAAGTATAGAAAGTACTCACAATAAAATATCTTAATAGTTAGAAAATACACATTTTAATAATAATATATAATGTTTATTAAGTAAGAGTTTATACCAAATGACTTGTTGAATACTATTCGACGTAGGCGCTAGGCATGACGGGAGTTCCAAAATGGTCGCTTGCTCGTTGCTGAAGATAAACAGGAATGGTGTCGCAGGATTTTTCTGTTAATAAAGATGCCTTCTCAACTGCTTCCTTGTCTCCGCAATAGTGAATGTCTCTGGTGTTGTTAGGGTTGTCCCGGTTAAGTGTTCTGTGTTCACTTCGATTAAATGTTTTGGATTAGGTGTATTCACTTCTGTCTATGTGTGTGTCTAAAATTGTGAAGTTCGTTTGGTTATTAATAATTAGTGTTTTATAGTTTTATTTCCTTATTTCACTTGTATTCGGTTCAATATTAATTGTTTTCAATGTTTGTAGTGGTTGTGTTCACTGACTTTAGGTTTAAGGTAAAATTTCTGTAACTCTCGGTTTTTTTATTGTAGGCTATGCTCATTTTCTATTCGCAATTTTTGGTTTCGTTATGTGTTATTAGCGCGAGCTTAATTCAACCATACACTTCGAATGTTAATAAAGAACTGTTTTACTTCCTTCGTTTCTGAAATCTCTTAGCCGATTTAATATTAGAAAAGTATTGTTTCAATTTTTATTCACTTCCGATGCATGTAATTAAAGTACATTATATCACAGAATATATTTTGGTTATTAATTAATTTCATGTAATAGTAAATACATAATCGGTTTCTTTAACTCCTTATGCTTAATTTGATATACAATAATCCATCTTTATAAAGTTTTTTATCAAAATTGCTAAATTTCTGTCATTTTAGAAAAGTAGGCTCAATATTCTGTTTCCTGTCCTTGTCCAAAATTTAGCCATCTTATGTGTTATAATTATGATTATAATAAATCTCGAATTGACTTAAATGTTTATCTTTCCTTAATTTCTTGCAAATTTATCCATTGATCATCCTTTTAAATATAATTCATGAATTTATGGTTTCCCCTCTGAAATTGTTAGATATTTCATTTGCAAATTTTTTATATAATTTTATACATCTTTTTATATTATCCTTTTAAAGTATAGTTTTAGTTATAGAATTTGGTGATTAATTCACCTTATATAAATCTCATCAATTTACTTGGTTTATTTAACTTAATTACTCAATTATAATGTTATTGAAATTTCTTATTTGGACTAGATTTTCTGGTTTTACATATCGTACATCCCGAAGAAAAGTGTTGTAACTCAAAACAGTGAATTTTTCAGGAGAGCTAAAACAAGTTTTTTTATTACGATAAATCTTCCTAATAAGGATTATAATTGCTAAAGCTACTTGAAATTTCATGATACAACAGTATAAAGTATGGTATAACTAGCAAAATTTATAAAATAATTTTTTGAGTGTTTGGGGTATTGTTTGAAGGGGGTAATCTGTACCCCTTCCTAGTTACGACACTTTTCCGCGGAAGTTGATACAAAATTACGTACTTATGACCCGTTTAAAAGTAGCTTTATTTTGAAGGTGGTTTTATTATTAACAATTTTTACAGATTGTAGCTAATGTACTTACCTGTTTTTAAAGGTTTCCTTTAAGCCATAATTATAAAACATTTTTTCCTCACTGAATCTTCTGTTATTTTGACTACATGGCTAAGGTCTATTAAAAATAAAAATTTATTATAGAACTTCTAAGTGAATCTTTATTCAAGTAAGAATTAAAACAATAATGGTAAAAACAATACGTATGTACAGTAGCGCGGTAATTTTTGCATTCATAGGTTGGCTAATCTGCGCTTTTAATTTGCTCAATTCATGTCTGTACAACTGGACAGTGCGTTACATACGTTCGCTAGCGGCGGTCGCCCTTGCACTCGCTGCTATCCTGTCACATTCATTTCTTCTTTGTCGCGACAATTAATGTAGGCCTTAGGCCCAAGACTTTATATATGGCCTTCTAGGCTTTCTCACTAAATTAATTCTTCAATGTAACATTTTACGACTTGTATTTACGATGCGCTCATTAGCCAATCTTATATTCAAAATTGACACCTAACCATTTCATTGCTGTAATAATCTGAAAATTTTCAATAAATGTATTAACTACAGTCCACTCTCTCTTCATCATTTCTGCAACCTGGCGAATTAATTACAACAGTAAATCGACAATTCACGAACACTTCATACTTAACATTTTTTTTGGTCGCTCCGGACCTGGATTCCCGGATACTTCAATCACCTATTTATTATTTTTCTGGCCATCACGGGCGACTCAGCATATCCGCTGATACGACCGTGGCGTGATTCAACCAGCATTTCGCTCGTTGCCTTTGAGCCTCCTGACGACATCATTGCAAGAGCTTACACCTGCTAGCTTCAGTACGTCAGTCAAAGCAGTCATCTCTCCGAGCTGTGTGTTTGCCATCTTCTCCACGGCCTGGACGCTTCAGGACATCGCCCACAAGGTATCACCTCACTAACATCATTTTAAGGTGCGTACAATGGCTGAAGAAGGCCTCAAAGTGTTAGTCAGAAAGAGAGGCGGCTTAAAGTCCGCAATAGTGCGTATACAATCAGCTGTCAGTAACTTTGATAGAAACTCTAATACTTTTTAACAGTCAGACTTGAAAGTTTGAAAAGCTTGGCAACGAAATACGATGAGGTACAGTCCGAAATCGAACTTATTTGCAAAGACATAAACGCTGCTCAAGAAGACCGAGCTGAGGTCGAAGAAATGTTATATTCCACAGAAGCTAAAATTTTACAATTAATTGATACCTTTAATGTTCAGACTGTACCTCTCGTATTAACGGGCCATATGCAATTAAAACCGATAAGTTTGCCCTGCTTCACAGGCAATATCTTGGAATGGCAGCATTTTTATTCAATTTTTTTGGACTTGGTGCATGCAAGATCCGATCTAACGTCAGTGCAGAAACTACGTTATTTGCATTCTTCTCTAAAAAATGAGCCGTTAGACTTAATTAAATCACTACCTATTTGTAATGAAAACTACTCGATAGCGTTGAGTTTGCTGTCCGCAAGGTATGACAACAAGTTCATACTAGCAAAGTACTACATTCAAAATTTACTTGAAGTCAAGTCAACAATTAAAGACTCTGTCCAAAGTTTGGCAGAATTCACAAATACAATAACGTCTTCCGTTAATTCACTGGCGGTAATGCAACTGTCGGTGAATTCATTCGAGCTTATCACTATACAATAATTATCAGCAAAACTTGACCACACTACGTTTAAATTATGGAAGGAGTCTATAGACCCGGATAACCTTCCCAACTTTCAAGATTTTACTCACTTTTTAAACGCACGTAGGCAGTTGTTAGAAAATACACTGCCTATCGATGCCGGACAGCAACTCAACAAAGTAAGCTTAAGATTCAAAAAATCTGACAAACATAATTCACGAAGCGCTGCTGGCAGCACTACATTTAAGAGTTATCACTCAGCGTCAAGTAATTATTCATGTTTGTGCTGTAAATCTAATCATCCAATTTACATGTGTGATAAATTTCGTGCACTAAGCACCGCTGAGCGAGGACAATTTATATCAAATCACAAATGTTGTACCAATTGTCTTAGATAAGATCATTTTGTATCTAATTGTAAGATTAAGCAGGCATGTAAAATCTGCTCGAAACGACACCATACATTGTTGCACATAAACAATGTGCCGAAGCCAGTCTCTGCCAGCGGCAGTAATTACTGTTCACTCAAATTACAATCCACAAATAATATTCTTTTATCAACAGCAATTGTGTTTGTCATTGACCAGGCTGGCAACAGACAAACCGCAAGAGTTCTTTTGGATGCGGGTTCACAAATAAATTTTTGTACGGAATCATTTGCCAAGAAATTACGGCTTAACTTGACTAAATCCAACATACCGATTACAGGTATAAATAATACCGCGTGTCATGCCACTAATCTCGCGACTATACGCATTATTTCTCGTTATCAAAGATTTAGCTTCGATGCAAAATGTGCTGTCTTATCTGCATTAACCCATAAACTGCCAGCACAATCTTTTGATATAAATCATTTCAACATTCCAGATAACGTGTTCTTAGCCGACCCACAATTTAACATTTCGGCTGACATCGACATACTTTTGGGAGCGCAATTCTACCTAGATTTAATTTTAGCCAACAAATACGTACGCGGTCCTCATTTTCCCATTATTCAGGAAACAAAGTTAGGCTACATTTAGGCAGGCAATTTGCCCAAACATTGCCGTTATAAGGGTCCTGCTGTTTCGTTCCTAGCTAGGAACAACGACGGTCAAATTTTGCAGTCTCTCGAAAAATTCTGGGAAGCAAAAACTATCCCTGATAATACACCTGATAACGAGTCAGCTTGTGAGGAGCATTTCGTGGGGTCTACTCATCGCAATCAAGAGGGTAGGTTCGCTGTTTCACTACCATTTAAGTCCGACCATCTCCAGTTGGGGGAATCTTATACCCAATGCTGAAGTAAGATTTTTGAATTTAGAACGCCGATTCAGGCGTGATTCTAAGCATGCGCGCGATTACGCAAACTTTATTAATGAGTATAAGGATCTTGGCCACATGACGATTATCGATAATTGCTCTATCAATTCTGGGGTGTCAAATACTTACTATCTGCCTCACCATGCCGTTTTTAAGCAGTCTAGCTCGACCACAAAACTGCGCGTCGTTTTTGACGGTTCGTCCAAAACTACCAATGGCCTTTCTCTCCTTGACATATTGTTGGTAGGCCCGAATGTTCAACAAGACCTTTTTTCTATTCTTTTACGTTTCCGTATGCATAACTATGTTCTCATCGCCGACATCGAGAAGATGTATCGACAAATTCTGGTATCTGAAAAGGATTGTCACTATCAACGTATTCTGTGACCACTATCATGCATAAAAATGCAAAAAAATGTTAAGTATGAAGTGTTCGTGAATTGTCGAATTACTGTTGTAATTATTCGCCAGGATGCTGAAATGATGAAGAGAGAGTGGACTGTAGTTAATACATTTATTGAAAATTATTCAGATTATTACAGCATTGAAATGGTTAGGTGTCAATTTTGAATATAAGATTGGCTAATGAGCGCATCGTAAATACAAGTCGTAAAATGTTAATTGCGACTGCTGTAAGCGCCCGCCGACGCGTACTACGCCAGACTCATCAGGAAACGGGTCCAGAGAAGACAACTTACTCCTAACAGAGACGGAAGACCCATTACGAAGGCAATTAATCTCGGCAGCGAAGTGGATCGACTGAGATTGTTTTATGAAGAAATTAAGAGCATGATGAATTTCGACGGGGGTAAGAGCGCCCGTTATTTTGTCAGCACTGGAGAGTCTAATATTTTTGATGAACCGAACTGCTGCTGGCAGAGACTGGCTTCGGCACATTGTTTATGTGCAACAATGTATGGTGTCGTTTCGAGCAGATTTTACATGCCTGCTTAATCTTACAACTAGATACAAAATGATCTGATCTAAGACAATTGGTTCAGCATTTGTGATTTGATATAAATTGTCCTCGCTCAGCGGTGCTTAGTGCACGAAATTTATCACACATGTAAATTGGATGATTAGATTTACAGCACAAACATGAATAATTACTTGACGCTGAGTGATAACTCTTAAATGTAATGCTGCCAGCAGCGCTTCGTGAATTATGTTTGTCAGATTTTTTGAATCTTAAGCTTACTTTGTTGAGTTGCTGTCCGGCATCGATAGGCAGTGTATTTTCTAACAACTGCCTACGTGCGTTTAAAAAGTGAGTAAAATCTTGAAAGTTGGGAAAGTTATCCGGGAATCTAGGTCCCGAGGACCAAAAAAATGTTAAGTATGAAGTGTTCGTGAAATGTCGATTTACTGTTTTAATTAATTCGCCAGGATGCAGAAATGATGAAGAGAGAGTGGACTGTAGTTAATACATTTATTGAAAATTATTCAGATTATTACAGCATTGAAATGGTTAGGTGTCAATTTTGAATATAAGATTGGCTAATGAGCGCATCGTAAATACAAGTCGTAAAATGTTACATTGAAGAATTAATTTAGTGAGAAAGCCTAGAAGGCCACATATAAAGTCTTGGGCCTAAGGCCTACATTAATTGTCGCGACAAAGAAGAAATGAATGTGACAGGATAGCAGCGAGCGCAAGGGCGACCGCCGCTAGCGAACGTATGTAACGCACTGTCCAGATGTACAGACATGAATTGAGCAAATTAAAAGCGCAGATTAGCCAACCTATGAATGCAAAAATTACCGCGCTACTGTACATAACTGCCCGCAAAAAATCAATAGATTTTTTAATACATTTTAGTAACTTATTATATAAAATACAGAGTTCTTAATAATGAAAGTTAATCTCAATAGGCTGCATGGAACCTTGAATTGTAATCTTAGATAACAGTTGTGCATTAATTGTTTAGCGATAAGCTTGAATAAAGATAAGCGTTTAGTAGGCCAAGGTTGGCGTGCAAAGTGATTTTATGCATGATTGAAAATGTAAGCGCTGGCATTGTATTGCCCAAATATATTGTATGTATACAATATTGAACGATATAAAACATGAAAGTACATAATTTGACAATGTTTAATAATGAATGATCGGAAACTCATCCCAAGATGACCCGATAAATTGTAACCCTATGCAAGACATAGATGGTTACCGTGAAATAGTTGAGGCCAGTAGACCTGTACAGAGTATTGCATACAATGAACAAATAAATTGTCACAAATTATACATGTTTAGACGTAAATCTAGCATGGCGTCATAATGTTGAACGAGTCATGCTATACCTGAAGTTTCAGGAATTTACAATATATTGTTTTGTGAAAACAAGCTATAGATAGCTGACTGATTGCGAGCACACATGTAGTGACATGTATGTCATAGTTAAGCAGGTATAATAATTGTGCAATGCATAATCACAAAATATAATATAAAAATAGAATCTAGGCGTGGCGTGGTTACAGACAGTAGACGGAAAAACAATATGTTTTACCTAAATGCAAGTTATATAATAAATACAATAAACACCAATTTAGTTAATTACAGATATGAATAAGCGCAACAGAATAAGTAACAAATACGACACTGTGGTTACAAATGTAATACATGAGTTGAACAATTGAGAAATACATTCATAGAACAATAAATCACACATATTAACAACTGTGCAAAAAATGCATACATGGTTGTATAACTGCAGACCATGCGAATATTATGTAACAAATTTTTATAAAACAATACCACCGATAACATGACACATACCCAATACCAATCAAAATGTAAATGTGTAGGACATAGTATGCCACACAAAATATTAACATATAAATACAAAATAGCAAATATACCACCATGAAACTATGATGAGTATAGAGATGATAGCACAGTGCATGGTTATGAACTTACAAGTCACATGCAAATTTAGTATAGAAACACGCAATGGTGTAAATTGTCATGAAAATGTTGTGATGATACATATCACAATTAAGTTGACCAAATGGTCATATAATAAAAATAATAAAGCCAATGGCCGAGTAAAATAGCATTGTGCTAAATGATCATAATAACCTTGTGTCTAAGTCACGTCCCGCGCTGGCAACAGACATAGCTTATGTACTGGTCTCCGCAAAACACCAGTAGGCGTGCGAATGTCTACGACTCTAATTAAGTTGTCTGGGCCGGGAAATGTGGCGGTAATTACACCAAATTTCCAGGCTAATGGAGGTAGGTTATCCTCAATAAGTAAAACTAGGTCCCCAATGGAAACATTATCCTTTGCGAATTTCCATTTGTGACGTTGTTGTAATTGGTGTAGATAGTCGCGAGACCAAGCCTTCCAAATGACTTGGACAAACTTCTGGAGAAGTAGCCAACGTCCAAGACGAGAGATAGGAAAATGAGATTAATCTGGGTCCGGTATCGCCGTTAATGGTGCGCAAATCAAAAAATGGCCAGGTGTAAGTGGCACCGGATCATTTACATCCGATGAGATGGCAAATAAAGGGCGAGAGTTTAGACATGCCTCTATCTGAGACAAAACTGTCGTAAACTCCTCGAAGGTGAGTATAGACTTGCCTACCACGCGGCGCAAATGAAACTTTAAACTCTTTATGCCGCTCTCCCAAAGACCACCAAAATGAGGTGACGAGGGCGGAATAAATGACCCTGAGAGGCCGTGAATGATTTGATTGATGAGGTGGCATCCTTATTATGCCAAAGATTGTAGAGGTCATGTAAAACATTGCGGGCCTTCCTAAAGTTTGTGCCATTATCAGAATATAACTGACTGGGTATGCCCCTGCGGGACATAAAACGACGTAAGGCAGCTATAAACGCATTGGCTGTAAGGTCGGAAACCAATTCCAAATGAATGGCCCTGGTTGCTAAGCAAATGAACAAAGACACGTATGCCTTAGAGAGAGTTCTGGATTTCTGCCCGCCATGACGAATCATGAAGGGACCACCATAATCAACCGCGCAGAATAGAGACGGCCGCGATGGAGTGACTCTAGGAGATGGTAAAATACCAAGCCTCTGAACCTGCTGTTTGGCACTAAACCTGAGGCATTTGACACATCTACGAATAATGGAGCGAATGACTATCCTGGCATTAATAATCCACCAACGCTGACGAAGTGAGTGATGCACGAGTTGAGAACCAGCGTGAAGTAGACGAATGTGTTCGCGTTTAATAATAAGGCGAGTAATATGAGCCGAAGGATGCAAGAAAATAGGATGTTTATTGTCATAAGGTAATTGCGACTGCTGTAAGCGTCCGCCGACGCGTACTACGCCAGACTCATCAGGAAACGGGTCCAGAGAAGACAACTTACTCCTAACAGAGACGGAAGACCCATTACGAAGGCAATTAATCTCGGCAGCGAAGTGGATCGACTGAGATTGTTTTATGAAGAAATTAAGAGCATGATGAATTTCGACGGGGGTAAGAGCGCCCGTTATTTTGTCAGCACTGGAGAGTCTAATATTTTTGATGAACCGAACTGCTGCTGGCAGAGACTGGCTTCGGCACATTGTTTATGTGCAACAATGTATGGTGTCGTTTCGAGCAGATTTTACATGCCTGCTTAATCTTACAACTAGATACAAAATGATCTGATCTAAGACAATTGGTTCAGCATTTGTGATTTGATATAAATTGTCCTCGCTCAGCGGTGCTTAGTGTACGAAATTTATCACACATGTAAATTGGATGATTAGATTTACAGCACAAACATGAATAATTACTTGACGCTGAGTGATAACTCTTAAATGTAATGCTGCCAGCAGCGCTTCGTGAATTATGTTTGTCAGATTTTTTGAATCTTAAGCTTTCTTTGTTGAGTTGCTGTCCGGCATCGATAGGCAGTGTATTTTCTAACAACTGCCTACGTGCGTTTAAAAAGTGAGTAAAATCTTGAAAGTTGGGAAGGTTATCTGGGACTCCAGGTCCGGAGGACCAAAAAAATGTTAAGTATAAAGTGTTCGTGAATTGTCGATTTACTGTTGTAATTAATTCGCCAGGATGCAGAAATGATGAAGAGAGAGTGGACTGTAGTTAATACATTTATTGAAAATTATTCAGATTATTACAGCATTGAAATGGTTAGGTGTCAATTTAAATATAAGATTGGCTAATGAGCGCATCGTAAATACAAGTCGTAAAATGTTACATTGAAGAATTAATTTAGTGAGAAAGCCTAGAAGGCCACATATAAAGTCTTGGGCCTAAGGCCTACATTAATTGTCGCGACAAAGAAGAAATGAATGTGACAGGATAGCAGCGAGCGCAAGGGCGACCGCCGCTAGCGAACGTATGTAACGCACTGTCCAGATGTACAGACATGAATTGAGCAAATTAAAAGCGCAGATTAGCCAACCTATGAATGCAAAAATTACCGCGCTACTGTACATAACTGCCCGCAAAAAATCAATAGATTTTTTAATACATTTTAGTAACTTATTATATAAAATACAGAGATCTTAATAATGAAAGTTAATCTCAACAGGCTGCATTGAACCTTGAGTTGTAATCTTAGATAACAGTTGTGCATTAATTGTTTAGCGATAAGCTTGAATAAAGATAAGCGTTTAGTAGGCCAAGGTTGGCGTGCAAAGTGATTTTATGCATGATTGAAAATGTAAGCGCTGGCAATGTATTGCCCAAATATATTGTATGTATACAATATTGAACGATATAAAACATGAAAGTACATAATTTGACAATGTTTAATAATGAATGATCGGAAACTCATCCCAAGATGACCCTATAAATTGTAACCCTATGCAAGCCATAGATGGTTACCGTGAAATAGTTGAGGCCAGTAGACCTGTACAGAGTATTGCATACAATGAACAAATAAATTGTCACAAAGTATACATGTTTAGACGTAAATCTAGCATGGCGTCATAAAGTTGAACGAGTCATGCTATACCTGAAGTTTCAGGAATTTACAATATATTGTTTTGTGAAAACAAGCTATAGATAGCTGACTGATTGCGAGCACATATGTAATGACATGTATGTCATAGTTAAGCAGGAATAATAATTGTGCAATGCATAATCACAAAATACAATATAAAAATAAAATCTAGGCGTGGCGTGGTTACAGAAAGTAGACGGAAAAAACAATATGTTTTACATAAATGCAAGTTATATAATAAATACAATAAACACCAATTTAGTTAATTACAAATATGAATAAGCGCAACAGCATAAGTAACAAATACGACACTGTGGTTACAAATGTAATACATGAGTTGAACAATTGAGAAATACATTCATAGAACAATAAATCACACATATTAACAACTGTGCAAAAAATGCATACATGGTTGTATAACTGCAGACGATGCGAATATTATGTAACACATTTTTATAAAACAATACCACCGATAACATGACACATACCCAATACCAATCAAAATGTAAATGTGTAGGACATAGTATGCCACACAAAATATTAACGTATAAATACAAAATAGCAAATATACCACCATGAAACTATGATAAGTATAGAGATGATAGCACAGTGCATGGTTGTGAACTTACAAGTCACATGCAAATTTAGTATAGAAACACGCAATGGTGTAAATTGTCATGAAAATTTTGTGATGATACATATCACAATTAAGTTGACCAAATGGTCATATACTAAAGTAATAAAGCCAATGGCCGAGTAAAATAGCATTGTGCTAAATGATCATAATAACCTTGTGTCTAAGTCCCGTCCCGCGCTGGCAACAGACATAGCTTATGTACTGGTCTCCGCAAAACACCAGTAGGCGTGCGAATGTCTACGACTCTAATTAAGTTGTCTGGGCCGGGAAATGTGGCGGTAATTACACCAAATTTCCAGGCTAATGGAGGTAGGTTATCCTCAATAAGTAAAACTAGGTCCCCAATGGAAACATTATCCTTTGCGAATTTCCATTTGTGACGTTGTTATAATTGGTGTAAATAGTCGCTAGACCAAGCCTTCCAAATGACTTGCACAAACTTCTGGAGAAGTTGCCAACGTCCAAACGAGAGATAGGAACATGAGATAAATCTGGGTCCGGTATCGCCGTTAATGGTGCGCAAATCAAAAAATGGCCAGGTGTAAGTGGCACCGGATCATTTACATCCGATGAGATGGCAAATAAAGGGCGAGAGTTTAGACATGCCTCTATCTGAGACAAAACTGTCGTAAACTCCTCGAAGGTGAGTATAGACTTGCCTACCACGCTGCGCAAATGAAACTTTAAACTCTTTATGCCGCTCTCCCAAAGACCACCAAAATGACGTGACGAGGGCGGAATAAATGACCCTGAGAGGCCGTGAATGATTTGATTGATGAGGTGGCATCCTTATTATGCGAAAGATTGTAGAGGTCATGTAAAACATTGCGGGCCTTCCTAAAGTTTGTGCCATTATCAGAATATAACTGACTGGGTATGCCCCTGCGGGACATAAAACGACGTAAGGCAGCTATAAACGCATTGGCTGTAAGGTCGGAAACCAATTCCAAATGAATGGCCCTGGTTGCTAAGCAAATGAACAAAGACACGTATGCCTTAGAGAGAGTTCTGGATTTCTGCCCGCCATGACGAATCATGAAGGGACCACCATAATCAACCGCGCAGAATAGAGACGGCCGCGATGGAGTGACTCTAGGAGTTGGTAAAATACCAAGCCTCTGAACCTGCTGTTTGGCACTAAACCTGAGGCATTTGACACATCTACGAATAATGGAGCGAATGACTATCCTGGCATTAATAATCCACCAACGCTGACGAAGTGAGTGATGCACGAGTTGAGAACCAGCGTGAAGTAGACGAATGTGTTCGCGTTTAATAATAAGGCGAGTAATATGAGCCGAAGGATGCAAGAAAATAGGATGTTTATTGTCATAAGGTAATTGCGACTGCTGTAAGCGTCCGCCGACGCGTACTACGCCAGACTCATCAGGAAACGGGTCAGGAGAAGACAACTTACTCCTAACAGAGACGGAAGACCTATTACGAAGGCAATTAATATCGGCAGCGAAGTGGATCGACTGAGATTGTTTTATGAAGAAATTAAGAGCATGATGAATTTCGACGGGGGTAAGAGCGCCCGTTATTTTGTCAGCACTGGAGAGTCTAATATTTTTGATGAACCGAACTGCTGCTGGCAGAGACTGGCTTCGGCACATTGTTTATGTGCAACAATATATGGTGTCGTTTCGAGCAGATTTTACATGCCTGCTTAATCTTACAATTAGATACAAAATGATCTGATCTAAGACAATTGGTACAACATTTGTGATTTGATATAAATTGTCCTCGCTCAGCGGTGCTTAGTGCACGAAATTTATCACACATGTAAATTGGATGATTAGATTTACAGCACAAACATGAATAATTACTTGACGCTGAGTGATAACTCTTAAATGTAGTGCTGCCAGCAGCGCTTCGTGAATTATGTTTGTCAGATTTTTTGAATCTTAAGCTTACTTTGTTGAATTGCTGTCCGGCATCGATAGGCAGTGTACTTTCTAACAACTGCCTATGTGCGTTTAAAAAGTGAGTAAAATCTAGAAAGTTGGGAAGGTTATCCGGGAATCCAGGTCCGGAGGACCAAAATAATGTTAAGTATGAAGTGTTCGTGAATTGTCGATTTACTGTTGTAATTAATTCGCCAGGATGCAGAAATGATGAAGAGAGAGTGGACTGTAGTTAATACATTTATTGAAAATTATTCAGATTATTACAGCATTGAAATGGTTAAGTGTCAATTTTGAATATAAGATTGGCTAATGAGCGCATCGTAAATACAAGTCGTAAAATGTTACATTGAAGAATTAATTTAGTGAGAAAGCCTAGAAGGCCACATATAAAGTCTTGGGCCTAAGGCCTACATTAATTGTCGCGACAAAGAAGAAATGAATGTGACAGGATAGCAGCGAGCGCAAGGGCGACCGCCGCTAGCGAACGTATGTAACGCACTGTCCAGATGTACAGACATGAATTGAGCAAATTAAAAGCGCAGATTAGCCAACCTTTGAATGCAAAAGTTACCGCGCTACTGTACATAACTGCCCGCAAAAAATCAATAGATTTTTTAATACATTTTAGTAACTTATTATATAAAATACAGAGTTCTTAATAATGAAAGTTAATCTCAACAGGCTGCATTGAACCTTGAGTTGTAATCTTAGATAACAGTTGTGCATTAATTGTTTAGCGATAAGCTTGAATAAAGATAAGCGTTTAGTAGGCCAAGGTTGGCGTGCAAAGTGATTTTGTGCATGATTGAAAATGTAAGCGCTGGCAATGTATTGCCCAAATATATTGTATGTATACAATATTGAACGATATAAAACATGAAAATACATAATTTGACAATGTTTAATAATGAATGATCGGAAACTCATCCCAAGATGACCCTATAAATTGTAACCCTATGCAAGCCATAGATGGTTACCGTGAAATAGTTGAGGCCAGTAGACCTGTACAGAGTATTGCATACAATGAACAAATAAATTGTCACAAAGTATACATGTTTAGACGTAAATCTAGCATGGCGTCATAAAGTTGAACGAGTCATGCTATACCTGAAGTTTCAGGAATTTACAATATATTGTTTTGTGAAAACAAGCTATAGATAGCTGACTGATTGCGAGCACATATGTAATGACATGTATGTCATAGTTAAGCAGGAATAATAATTGTGCAATGCATAATCACAAAATACAATATAAAAATAGAATCTAGGCGTGGCGTGGTTAAAGAAAGTAGACGGAAAAAACAATATGTTTTACATAAATGCAAGTTATATAATAAATACAATAAACACCAATTTAGTTAATTACAAATATGAATAAGCGCAACAGCATAAGTAACAAATACGACACTGTGGTTACAAATGTAATACATGAGTTGAACAATTGAGAAATACATTCATAGAACAATAAATCACACATATTAACAACTGTGCAAAAAATGCATACATGGTTGTATAACTGCAGACCATGCGAATATTATGTAACAAATTTTTATAAAACAATACCACCGATAACATGACACATACCCAATACCAATCAAAATGTAAATGTGTAGGACATAGTATGCCACACAAAATATTAACGTATAAATACAAAAAGCAAATATACCACCATGAAACTATGATGAGTATAGAGATGATAGCACAGTGCATGGTTGTGAACTTACAAGTCACATGCAAATTTAGTATAGAAACACGCAATGGTGTAAATTGTCATGAAAATGTTGTGATGATACATATCACAATTAAGTTGACCAAATGGTCATATAATAAAGTAATAAAGCCAATTGCCGAGTAAAATAGCATTGTGCTAAATGATCATAATAACCTTGTGTCTATGTCCCGTCCCGCGCTGGCAACAGACATAGCTTATGTACTGGTCTCCGCAAAACACCAGTAGGCGTGCGAATGACTACGACTCTAATTAAGTTGTCTGGGCCGGGAAATGTGGCGGTAATTACACCAAATTTCCAGGCTAATGGAGGTAGGTTATCCTCAATAAGTAAAACTAGGTCCCCAATGGAAACATTATCCTTTGCGAATTTTCATTTGTGACGTTGTTATAATTGGTGTAGATAGTCGCTAGGCCAAGCCTTCCAAATGACTTGGACAAACTTCTGGAGAAGTTGCCAACGTCCAAACGAGAGATAGGAACATGGGATAAATCTGGGTCCGGTATCGCCGTTAATGGTGCGCAAATCAAAAAATGGCCAGGTGTAAGTGGCACCGGATCATTTACATCCGATGAGATGGCAAATAAAGGGCGAGAGTTTAGACATGCCTCTATCTGAGACAAAACTGTCGTAAACTCCTCGAAGGTGAGTATAGACTTGCCTACCACGCGGCGCAAATGAAACTTTAAACTCTTTATGCCGCTCTCCCAAAGACCACCAAAATGAGGTGACGAGGGCGGAATAAATGACCCTGAGAGGCCGTGAATGATTTGATTGATGAGGTGGCATCCTTATTATGCCAAAGATTGTAGAGGTCATGTAAAACATTGCGGGCCTTCCTAAAGTTTGTGCCATTATCAGAATATAACTGACTGGGTATGCCCCTGCGGGACATAAAACGACGTAAGGCAGCTATAAACGCATTGGCTGTAAGGTCGGAAACCAATTCCAAATGAATGGCCCTGGT